>OZ018320.1:115347476-115872476 GCA_963969495.1 Ceratothoa steindachneri | reverse complement strand
GAAGAAATTTAGATTATTAACCTAAAACAGTTGAAGATAAAAAACCTTTGGTAAATATGTAGATTAGCGACTCGCCCCCAAAAGTGTTTTTTTGGTAAATATTTTCGTTCCCCCCTACCGGAATATTCCTGCGCGTTTGAGTCGTCTGACGTCAGACCCCACCCTCACCCCCATTATAATTCGCAAAACGATTAAAGGAGCTGACATGATTTGGTTAAATCATTCACATCTGTAAACGTTAGGACATTAGTCTATAAACAATTAGGATTATATACTGGGGGGCTGTGCCCCCAGACTGTCCCCCCCCCAATTTAATGAAACTCAGGATCATCGTAGTGTGGTCCCCCATTATGTTTACCCCCACACGAGCCGTCCCCTTAAATGTACTCCAAAAACGTGAATCATTTTGGAACGCGGACGAAATAGTACGTCCCATCGTTCGAGTCGCTAATCTACATATTTACCAAACCTAACATATCATAACCGGACCTATGAGTGAAAGACTGAAAAAAGTATTTTAATAGTGAAAACCTACCTTAACAAGCAGGGTACCCAAGCAGGTAAATGAGAGAGTTGAGCGACGGTGGACAGGAAAAAGTGCAGGCGCGTACCAACATCTGATTGTTGAACCATGAATTGATATCTAGCCCAAACCTAGAATTTACTTTTTTATATCTTGCCACTAACGTTCGATTGTCTGAGTATAAAGAGACCGATTTGGGTGATTCACAAAGTTTGTAGTAGATGTCATCACAATTAAGGAAGAGAAAAATATTAAAATTTAAACTATTATAATAATCGTAACATAATTGGAGTGAAATTTATATTGATTGATTAGTCTTTCGAAATATTATCCTAGGATTATTTAAAATACAAATAATTCAATAAAGCAGGTTATTGCAAATGAGTGTAATAAAGTATGAATAGATATGATGGCACTGGCACAGATAAGGATCATTTAAGAAACATAACATAATTTCACGGATGACAAACCAAAGATAGTTTCTTTGCTAAAATTCTTTTAACAAACTGAAAACAAAAAAAACTTTGCTTCTATTTAACGAAAAAAAAATTTAAAGGCCTAAGCCACCTTGTTGGCCATTGTCCTGACCCAGATAAGGGAGCCTATATGCCTTAGCATAAGACCTGGGCATTTAAATTTAAATTAGAATTGCAATTAAATTACAATAATTTTGGAGATCGTGAAGTCAACAATCATGTCTGATGGTAAAGGAAACAATAATTGAAGAAATCGGACGTAAACATCAATGCGTCAGCTCATCAAGGGAATTCTTTTCTCCTACTTACCCGAGTTTTGAATAAAGGAGCTAGTGAATTAGTTACATAAAGTGGCCGTCCTCATTTTTGTGCAGAAAAATATAGTTTAAAATGTTAGGCAGAGTTAGAAATTAGCGTGGAAGGAGACGCCCGCCTCTGAACGAAGGCAGCAGAAGCCCTGTGCCAGCAACTCCAAGTCACAGCGCAAGTGCTATTGAACCTAGAATTTTGAATCCAAATTATAGTTGTGGAAGCTGTAATAACGAAGACCCTGAAAGAATGATTGAGTGTAATAAATGTAAAAAAATGGTATCACAATAACCTGCGTGAGTCTTTGACTCCAACCCAGTATGAATTTTTCTACCATGAAAAAGACCTACCATATATTTGTAAACAATGTCAGCAACCACAAAGTGAAATTAAGCAACTAATAGAGGGTCAAATAAACATGACAAAATTATTAAATGATACTACTCAAAACTGACAAGAAATTAAACAGGAAGTAACTAAAGTGCAAAACGAAGTAGCCAGACTGGTAGCCAGAATTGAAAATATAGAAAGGCAGTTCACTTTCAATGTATGAATGTCGGAATGTATGCATTGGTTGTGGTGTATTTGGTGAGGGGTATACATGTGTTGTATGTGGGCTGCGTGAATGCATTGTAGATTTAGAGGGGATGAGAATGCAGGATTTAGACAGGATATGTAGGCTGGAGGGGTTAGTTGCTGAGCTCAGGAGGGAACTTAGTGTTAGGCCTAGAGCTGGGAATGGGTTAGGTAGTGAGGTAGGCCAGTTAGATGTTTCAGGTGAAGTTAGAGGGCCGGTGGAGGAGGTAGGATATGATAGTTCTAGGGATAGTGAAGTTAGCCCCCTTAGATTAGTTAGAAATAGGCCTAGTGAGGATGGGGGACAGTGGAGAGTGGTTAGGAAACGTGTAGCTAGGGAGGCTTCTCCTGTTCTTTGTGAGAATAGGGTTGCCTCTGTTGAGGTGGTTAGCCAGGGGGAGAATAGGTGTGTGAGTCAGAGGGACACATAACCTATTAGCTTGACTAATAGATTCAGTGCCCTAAGAGAGGAAGTAACTGGAAGTGATATGACTGATGGGGGTGGAGGTAGTGACTGTTAGTTTGAATGAGAATAGGAGTGGGGATGGAGTTAGGTCTGTGGGGGTTAGGAATAGGAGTCTGACTGAAGTGCTTGTGATGGGTGATTCGCAAGTTAGATATTTAGATAGGAAGTTGAATGCAAGTAGATTGAATGGTTTGAGGGTGCGTTTGCCGGGTGCTGGAGTGAGAGATCTGTCTGATAGGTATGAGGAGCTGGTGTCTGGCTGTGCAAGGGATGCGGTTGTGATTAGGGTCATTCCATATGAAATCAACCAATTTAGGGGGAAATTTTAAGTCACCATCACCGATTTTGATGAAAATTGGTATACAGGTTGAATTCGATGAGAGAAAAACAATGAAACACTTCCCAGCCCTCAATTTTGAATAGCTCAAAAGTTATAACCTGTCAAAAGTTGAGAAAAATTGTCAAATTTCTTGATACCAGCATTTGAAAAAAAATTATTTCTTCCTTATTATAGCACATAAAACAATGAATTATGTATTTTTTTAAAGCTTAAGGGTTGCTCTAAACATTTTTAACAGCAAAATTAATTTTTTCTAAAAAAGTTTTTTGGACCTTTAAAAAAAATATATTGGTATCAATAAATTTTTGTGTAATTTTTTTTTTTAAATATATATGCCTTTAGACTACAATATAAGATAAATTTCATTCTGGGTTTTTCATTATATCAGGAGTTATGATCAATTTTGTAACCACTGGTATGGCCATTTTTTGCTATCTTCACAAATAAATTTTTTTTATATGCATCTTTGTTATATTAACAGAGTTATGTCATATTCACAGAGTTAGTTATCAATTATTAGATGCCTAAGTATTATATTTGAATGCTTTTAATATATACTCGTGTATTAGAATCATTAATTCTATAGATATGTGTTAAATCCCACCTACAAGAAAAAATGAACTTTCAGTAATTTTTTATTTAAAATTATAAATATTTTTAAAGCTACCTACCTATGTATTTAATTTATAATTTGCTATGGTCAATGGTGGCAGAGCCACTACCAACAGTTAAGATACCTGCATAACTGCTGGTATCCCCATCGCCTAAGGGGCCACTCCTGATAGCTCAGCAAAAAAGCCACAGGTCCCACCCAACCTCCCAAAATGAATTTATTCTTTTTATAATAATTTAGGAATCAATTTTTTTCTGCATTATTTCTGTTGATTTTAATTGTTCATTTTTAGATAGTTTGTAAGTTCTTCCTGTTGCTGTTACAGGCTCAACAATGCTTAATATGTCATCTAATGGCAATACTAATACATCTGGTTTTCTTGGATATTTAAATGAATTTGATGGTCCTTCTGGTTCTAGGAATGTTATTTTAACAGTCATTTTCTCAACATTGGTATCCAATACACACCCTAAGTACCATTTGTCATCATACTTAGCAGTGACAAATCCTTTTACATCCTCCAATAATATTGCCTCTGTATAGGATATTTTCACTTTCTTGAATTCTGATGCAGATGATATTGTTTTTCATTAACTGGCTCAAAACTGTGTAATTTTTGGGTACCAATTATTGCAGAGGCCTGGTCAAATCTTTCTTGCATAGTATTCATTTGTATTCACTATTTGGGACATATGAAAATTTGATTTCCTTAATGAGTCTTTCAGCAAAATCAAAGAGCTGTTGAGGAGTCATTATCTGATCATTATATGCTCTTTGCAGGCTAGCTTTTGCTGCTAGTCTTTTTACTCTGCCCCCTATACCATCGCATGGTCCTTTTCCATGAGATGTAGCAAAGAAATGCCATTCTGCTTCCAATCCAAAATCTGATTTATGGTGACATAAATTAATAAAATTTTTATATGTGACGCAGCTCCATCAGAAAAATATATAATTTTTGTTATTGGGAATTTGAGTTCTTTTTTAAAAAATTCAATATTTTTTTTTTTTTTTTTTTAAATAAATGGACTGCAACAGTGTCATGCTTCAAGCAGTTTGAAATCACAACAAAACTTATGTGTTGTGTTTCCCCAGCTTTTCCAGTGGTACCCTTGTTCTGCATCCTGAAGAAGGAATGAGTAATTTTCAGCAAAATCGCATACTACTAAGATTTCGCCATCTTTTAGTTCTTCTTTTTTAGTTGAACAAAATTGTGCCTGCTTTTTTGCTATGAAATCATGTTTTTTTTAAATTGAGAAGACTTAAGGTAAAAGTGTCTATAAATTCTTCAGTTGTTCTTGAAACAAGCTCTAAAGTTGAGCGATCAGTTGAGAGCCACTGCTTGTAATTTACCTCATCAATCATATTGTCATCCAAAATTTTAGTAACATATAGTTTTAGTTCGTCTATTTTAGAAAAACATTCTGAGCATTCATCAAAATAGCACTCATAAGTTGGAGGGTCACATGTAATGAATGATAGACATGTTTTGTAATCATCTAAATGCAGGTCACTGTCTTTTGTCAACTGTGGTAGCCTTGTACCAATAACCCCGTAAGGGGCGCGGCGATTTGCCATCCTGGCTGCCGTGCTGACGGGACTCGGCACTCCGTCCGGCCCCAGCTTCAAAACACTTGTTTCCTCTCTTTTCACACAACCTCTCCCACAACTCTCTCTGGTCAGCCTCTAATTTCACAGGGTAGATGCTGACCTTCCTTTCAGCCAACTATCCCGCATCGGGGCTGAGGGGGTGGGGGACAATGTTCCCTAACCCCTGAGCTCCGGTCTGGGGTGGCTGGTTTTTAACTACCTGCTTCATCCCCACCCATACCTTCCTCACATCCCTTTTCCTCTCGTCTTCAAAATCTATCATTTATACGCCGTGTCTAAGGTGGAGCCGCCATGCCGATGGACTGCCAGGCCACCAGGCGGGAGGGGTGATCCCAAATGGCGAGCCTCTGCAGCTCCTCCCAGTTGGCCCGGAGTCCACGGCAATTCCATTGAAGGAATATGCCCTCCAGGCCTAGCTCGGAGGAATCGCGGGGGCCCTCCTCGAATTGAAGACCCTCACGGGAATGGCCGTACCTTAGGCGGGCGCTGCGGCTTCGGAGGCGATGGGGCCTCTTTTCGAGGAACCACCGTCTCCGAGCCACCCGCTCCACCTCGGGGCGTGGGCGAAGGAGCCAAAGCTCCTTTGTTGCTGTCCTCCTTTCGGGGGACAGCTTTAGGAACCCCTGAGGATGGCCTAGCGACCATCTTCAGGGGTGTTGCCTCCTGTGAGTCTAACGACTCGGTGGAGGCGCGTGGCCGTTTCGCCTTGCGGGAAACGGTCATGCTGGGGGAAGAGGGGGGAGCCCTGGATTTAGCCGGGGCTGGGTATGAACCCTTTTTGCCGCCAGCTTTACCAGGGGAGCGCCCGGGTTGGGTAGAGCCCGCAGAAGGGCTCCGAATGGGCGCGGAAACAACCGTGCTCGTTGGCCTGGATGGGCCAGGAGCAGAGGGTGCCTTTCGAACTACTGAGGCATATGACGTCCCAGGCAGAGCTGGGCGCGCCAGGACCAAGTCCTTAGCCTCGCGGAATGAGAGTCTATCCTGGGCCTGAACGGCCAGGATTTCTTTCTCCAAGAGATATGCACCACATTGCTTCAAAGAAGCAGGGTGCGGCTCTCCGCAATTGACAGACTTGGCCACACACGATTTGGACTTATCGTGTGCGACCTTGGAGCAATTTACACAGACTTCGGGTGACCCCGACTTTGCACGTTTACATGAGCGATTCGTATGGCCGAAGCGGTGACAGTAATAGCACCGCCGCGGCAGTGGCACGAATGCCTTCACGCGGTAGCGGTACCAACCGGCATGCACCGACTCAGGGAGCTTGTCACTGTCGAACGTCACAAAGAGTGTAGGGGTGGGTCTCAAAGCCCCTCCCTGTTTTCTCATCACACGTTCGACCTTGACCGCCCCATGGTCGGCCAGCTCTAGGGTGATGTCCTCAATGGAGTAGTAAACGAGTTCCCTCGCATAAACTACTCTCTTCACAAAGTTCATGGTAGAGTGCGGCGTCACACTCACCGGGGTGCCATGAAGTGTCCGAAGAGCACTTATCTTGGCCGCCTCGGCGGGATTCGCCGCATTCGCCAGAAGGCTCCCGTCCGAGAAACGGGTCACCTTCGGCTCTCTACCAATTGCACTAGCTAATCCTCTCCTCTGATGGATCATGTTGCCCTTGGACAACATGATGCCATCAGTGGAGCGAATAACGAGGAAGCGTTTGAAGCCAGCGGGCTCAAAAACGCCAGGTAACCTCTGAATGAGGGGCCCCGATGTCATCGAGGCTCCGCCCTGTGCACTCTTGGTGTTAGTCTTGGTCAGGGGCTCCGCAAAATGAGGGGGTAGAGGGGCTGGATGTGCCGATCTTGGCTTGGTCGCCTACCAAAGTGGTAGCAGACCCATCCGTCCCCGCAGCCCCCGCGGATGGAGAGGAGCCCCGAGTCTTTTCCGTCTTTTTAGTCTTCTTTGTCTTTTTCTTTTTTGGAGAGGAGGGCGGGGAATGAACCCGCTTTTCACCTCCGCCGGCAGAAGCCCCCAGGCCAGATGGACTGGCCTCAGCCAGGTCCCTCTCCGAAATGGAGAAGGTCCTGGTTGTCGGAGGAGATCCCTCCCCTCCTTTTACTGCCTCGGAGCCCTCAGCCATTTGAGGAGGACCTTGCATAGGGGTGGATTCGGGTTCGGAGCTTGGCACCGAGCCCGAATTCCCCCTCATGGAAGGCCCTACCGTCTGAGGCTGGGTCTCCTCAAGGACCATGTTTATCACAGGAGGGGCCTCCAGTTGGCCATCCCCTCCCAGGACATCACAGGTCCCCTTGGCAGTGTCGCCAGTCTTGTGTGGGGAGGCACAGGCCTTGACCCCAGCAAGGTTTAAAATTCTTGCCAGCAGGTCTTTTGAGGGAAGCGACCGAAGGGGCCTGGCTTCTCTCTCCCCCCTAAGGGGGAGAGGGTATCATGGTGATACGGTATCATGGAGACTCTCCACACGATGGGGGCGAGGGGACGCCTCCCAATGTTTATATGTGAATTTTTGCGAGATGGTCGATTCCGCGTACGGGTGGGAGGGAGCCCTCTCCGGCCCAAAGGAGCAGGAAGAGGGTGTTCCCGCAGGGAAGTGTCCTCAGTGTCACACTCTTTGCCCTGAGCATCAACGGCATCACCTCGGTGCTGCCGGAAGATGTTCTCGCTACGCTCTACGTGGACGACCTTTCGATCTCTTTTGGCGCGGCCCAGATGCCAACTCTGGAGCGTCGACTCCAACAGGCATTGAACCGCGTCTCTCGCTATGCCGAAGCGCACAGGTTTCGGTTTTCTTTGGCCAAGACTAAGGTGGTGCACTTCTGCCGCCATCCACGGCTTCACCCCGACCCAGATTTGTTTCTTAATGGGGTGCGCCTGGATGTGGTTGAGTCGCACCGTTTCCTTGGTCTTGTATTCGACCGATGCCTCACCTGGGAGGCTCATATTCGCAGCCTTAGGGTCTCTTGTACCCGCGCCATGGACATTCTCCGTTCCGTGATGTTCAGCGCTTGGGGCGCTGATAGGGCTACCGCCTTACTTTTTTATCGATCCTTTGTTCGCTCGAAGCTTGACTACGGATGCGAGTTTTATGCATCCGCAGCCGAGCGTTTATTGCGGAAGGTGGATTCGATCCACCACACCGGCCTTCGCCTTGCGACCGGTGCCTTCCGCACTTCCCCCATTGAGAGCCTGTTGGTCGATGCTGGGGAGATGCCACTCGCTCTGCGCCGTGTGCAGTGCATCACTCGCCTGTACGCGCGAGCCTGGTGCCTCCCTCAGTCGTTAACAGCTCTCACTGCATCCGCAGCTGATCTCGATGGTGCCTATGCCGCCGAGAGACGCCAGTCATACCCTAAGCCCTTTGGGTTTAGGGCCAGGAAACTCCTTCGAGAAGTAGATATAGCTCTCGGGCAGGTGGCGCCCCTGGTTCTGCCCAGGACGCCACCCTGGAGGGTACCACATTTGGCTATTTGTCGCCACGCCTCTGCTCCCAAAGCTCTTACTGCGCCGGGAGTATTGCGTTCGACCTTTTTGGAGCACACATCGTGTCATGCTGGTACCGTGCCAGTGTATACGGATGGCTCCAAGTCCCAAGAGGGGGTCGGCTTCCACGCCGTATCCCCTCTGTTTGAAGTGAGCGGGGCTCTACCAGGCGCTGCGTCTGTCTTCACGGCCGAGCTGGTGGCAATACACCACTCGGTACGGGAGATTACTCGACGTGCCCGGTTCGGAGACCGGATTGTGATCTATAGCGACTCACAAAGCGCCCTGAGTGCTCTCGGGGCATTGGAATCTCCGCATCCCCTGGTTCGCGAAATCCGTGACGCCACGGTTTTGGCGAGCCGGGCAGATGTAGAGATTATCTTCTGCTGGGTTCCTGGACATGTAGGAATTGCGGGGAATGAGCGCGCCGATGAGGGCACCAAAGAGTCTGCGAGGACCCTGTGACCGTCCAGCGTTTCGCTCTTGCTCACACTGACTACATGGCAGGAATACGGGCAGCTCTTCGGACTGCTTGGCAAAGAAGACGGTCGAGGGGAACTTAAAGTTGCGTGCCATTGCGCCGCGACTGTTCCCATGGACCTATCCCCCAATGCCGCGGCGGCTTCAAGTTGCTTTCTGTCGTCTTTGAATCGGACACACTCGTGTGACGCATCGCTACTTGATGGAGCGCTCACCTGCGCCCTATTGCAACGACTGCGTCGTCCCCCAGACTGTTCGGCACATTCTTGTCGAATGTCCCAGTCTGGGTGATCTTCGCGCACGATACCTGTCCCGGTACCGGGATGGGCGGGGTCGCTACCGCCTGTCCCTTGTACTCGGGACGAGTGCGTGCACCATGACTAGTGGACTTATTGACTTTTGGGGGAGGCTGGCCTTCTCCCTTTCATTTAACCCAGTTTAATTGTTGTTGTTGTTTTTGTTATTGCTTTTTTATTGTTATTGTCATATCTTTTTATTGTTCCTGTTTAATTTTTAAAGTAGCCTAGAACTAGGCTGTTTGTTTACGGCGACTAATGCCTAAGTCGGCAGTCGCCAGATAGCCCCTTAATTAAAAAAAAAAAAATTTGTACCAATAATCATCAGTTTAACATTTGATGATGTGTGCAAACACACACACTGTGAGTTCTTGCACCACCAGTAATACACACTCGTTGGGTCTCAGCTCAGCAAATTTTGAAAAGCCAATCTTAGTAGTGTCTGGGTATTTTGTTTTAAATAAATGATAAATTTCTTTTAAATTTCCCAAAATTAAGTATTTTTGTTCATGAGTTTTCTGTCCATCTTTTCTAACACTCTTGAAATCTTTTTTCCCTGGCATAATTCTGCTTACTTCTTCATTTTTATAAAAGTCTTCTACTACTTTAATTGTTTCTGATGGAAATGTACCTTTTCTTTTGCTTGGCAATGACATTATTCCTTCTTCCATTGCTAGTTTTTTAGCTTGTCTGGCCATGTAATTAGTAACATTAAATTCAGATTTAATTTTGGATAAGCTCCAGCTTTTTGGCAAAACAGTTAAGATTTGCAGCTGCTCAGACCTTTTACTAGTAGTTTGAAATTTCTCCTTCAGTTGATTTATCATTTCTTCACCATCTACTTGATTCTGTTCTAGAAGACTCTGGGTCTTGATCCAAGGGTAATGGATATTTTGTTGCAGAGCCTACAGTTCTGAGTTTACTTGAAATGGATTTTTGAATTTTATTCATTTTATCTGAACTATATTTTTTTACTACATCCATTTTAAATTTCTTGACTGGTGACTCTCCAATAGCTATTAATGATTTATTTAATTCAGTTAATGCTTCTTGTGATTCTTCCTGTTCAGTAATTGGCTCAATTTCCTTTCTTTCTTCTGAAAGGCTTAGATTCGTATTTTGAGATGAAGAACTATCATCATCAGCTATCTTTTTTCTGCAGTTATCACAGATTTTTTGGTCCTTAAAATTTTTTGATTTTGGATATTCTCTTATTAAGTCTTCTGAAATTAGTCTCAGATTTTTCTTTATTAATTTTTTGTGACCTTTGTAAGGATCGCAGCAATACTTAATATTCAAAAAATGCTTTCTCTTCTCATCCATAATAATTTGTTAAAATACAAATAATTGGTAATGCAAATTATTAATTACTTTTTTATCTAAATATTAAACTTTCTGAAAAAAAATAATTTTTTAAATTAGCTTTCATAGTTTATAAAGTAACACCTAATAGGTAAAATTTATAACATAAAAATAGGTAAAAATTGGCATACCAATGGTTACAAAATTGATCATAACTCCTGATATAATGAAAAACACAGAATGAAATTTATCTTATATTGTAGTCTAAAGGCATATATATTTAAAAAAAAATTACACAAAAATTTATTGATACCAATATATTTTTTTTAAAGTTCAAAAGTTGACCTTTAAGGTCAAATAAATTTTTTTTACCAAAAAATGAATTTTGTTGTTAAAAATGTTTAGAGCAACCCTTAAGCTTAAAAAAATACATAATTCATTGTTTTATGTGCTATAATAAGGGAGAAATAATTTTTTTTAGCAATGCTGGTATCAAGAAATTTGACAATTTTTCTCAACTTTGACAGGTTATAACTTTTGAGCTATTCAAAATTGAGGGCTGGGAAGTGTCTCATTGTTTTTCTCTCATCAAAATCAACCTGTATACCAATTTTCATCAAAATCGGTGATGGTGACTAAATGTCCCTTGTTGAATTCGGATGGAATGACCCATTACACATGTAGGAGTGAATGATGTGAAGAAAGTGAATGCATGTGAGTTACGCGAGAGGTACAAGAGGTTGATTGAAACGGTGAAAGAAAGTAGAATGAAAGATGTTGGGACAGGTGTGCTTCCAAGAATGGATGTCTCGTGCGATTGGGCTGAATGATTATGTGAGGAGGATGTGTGAGATGGAAGGTGTCATGTTTGTGGATGTGTGGGATAGGTTTGTTGGAATGAAAGAAATGTATGCGATGGATGGACTGCATTTGAGTAGGAGGGGGGTAGATGTGTTGTGGGAGGAGTATGATCGTGTTATTAGGTCTTTGCGGGCGGGAAACTAGATACTAATAGTGGTCAGGGAATTATAAGAGGACATTATAGTACTGAAAGTAGAATGGACTTGGCAGATAACAGAAATAGGTTCCAAGGCAATAGAGGTGAGGTCATTCAGGTTTCAAGAGGTGCTTCAGGGATAGGGGGGTTAAATTGTTTCTATACAAATGCTCATAGTCTTAGAAACAAGAAGGATGAGCTATTTAGTTATATTAGCAATGAGGATATAGATATATTATGTGTTACTGAATCATGGGTTAATGAAATAGAATTTAGTGACACTATAAGTGAATTTGATTTACAGGGCTATAATATGTACATTAGTCAAAGGACAGGTAGGATTGGTGGAGGAATAATTATCTATATAGAAAACAACATTGTTCCAAGTTTAAATACTTCAATAAAGCAGGATGGAGTTGAGTCACTTTGGATAGATATTAGGTTCAGTAAAAATAGAATGGTACATTTGGGAGCTTTTTACAGGCCACCTGTGCAGACTGATGATAAGAGAAATAAGTAAGGGATGTGAAACAGATGCAGTTATTATTGGGGACTCCAACTTAAACTCTGTGAACTGGGAAAATATGATAGGTAGGGATAGAACAAGTGGCAGGTTCATAGAATGCTTTGAGGATAATTTTTTGAATCAATTTGTTAATGAGCCAACGAGGGGGGACAATATATTAGATTTAGTACTTTCTAACAGTGATCATTTAGTTCAAGAATTGACTGTTGGGGAAGCATTGGGAAATAGTGACCATCAGATAGTTCGTTTTAACTTGGGAATTGAGAAGGGTGAAATAACCGAGAATGCTATAAAAGTTCCAAATTTTCATAAGGGAGATTATGTAAAACTCCGAAGCTTGCTAAATTTTGTAGACTGGGATGTAGAATTCAGAGGTAAAAATGCTTATGGGATGTGGGATACTTTCAAGCATGTAATAAATGTAGTCCAAGAGCCGTGTATCCCAATGAAGGCCATTAGGAACAAAAGTAGGAAACCATTATGGTGGAATCAGGAGATAGCTAGAAAAATTTCAGAGAAGAAAAGGGCATATAAAAAATTACAGGTAGAAAATAATATTCAAAATTTAAGTGATTATAGAATGGCTAGGAATGAGTTAAATAAGATTATAAAGAAGAACAAAAAGGTGTCAGAAATTAAAGAGCTCAGGATAGCAACAAAGATCCTAGAAAGTTCTTTAGTTACTATAAAATTAATAACAAGTCTAGCAGAGTTAAAATAGGACCTATCCAATATGAAGGGGTTGTGAGAGAAACTGATGAGGAAATATTTGAGGTACTAAATGGTCATTTTACATCAGTATTTACAAAGGAGAAACTAAATAGTCTTATGCATAGTACTCATTGGTTAGGGAAAGAGGTGTTTACTACCATTAGTGTGGATCGGAGGATGATAAAAGGACTAATAGGTGAGTTAGATACTACCAACGCCTCCGGCCCTGATAATATTCATTCTAGGATACTTAAAGAAGGTGTAGAAAGTATCTCTATAGCTCTGGACAAGTTGTATACTAGGTCACTGGAATATGGAGAAATACCCGATGATTGGAAGAGAGCGAATGTAGTCCCCATTTTCAAGAAGGGTAGTAAAGAGGATCCAAATAACTTTCGACATACCTTAACATAACATAACATAATTACACGGATGACAAAAGCCACAAGGGCCTATCAAAGGTCATCTGCCTCCGTCAAAACCCACCCACAAAAAGCACCATCACCAGGGGAAGACAAAATCAAAGTCCCCCACAATATAATATAACAGATGACAAAAGCCACAAGGCCTATCATAGGTCATCCAAGTCAAACGGCTTCTTTTTTAAGGCACCCAAACTCCCAGGAAAACAACATCCAGAGGATTGCGTCCACAAACAAGGGCATCACCAATCAAGGCTTGTCAAGAACTAAATCATGCAGCTATAGATATATACAAACAATATTAATATATACAAAACTTAGGAACCATCACAACCTTCCCTTCCCATAAACTCATCCAACCTACTCTTAAATACATTTAGATTTGGACTACCTACTACCCTCTGCGGCAATTTGTTCCAGAAGTCTACCACTCTATTGGTGAAAAAATATTTTCTTAAATCCAACCTACACCCTTGCCTTTTAATTTTCAAGTGGTGACCTCTAGTCCGATTTCCATCATCTAACTCAAAAAACTTGCTAACATCCAATTTATCTATCCCGGAAAAAATTTTAAAGAGCTCAATCATATCCCCTCTCACACACCTTTCGAACGAGAACATATTTAATACCCTCAGTTAGCCTAACTCCTGTAGTCTGTAAAATTCTTGAAAAAATAGTTAAAAAAGGCATTTGCCAACATCTAGAGAGGGAGGGGTACCACATATGAGACTAGTTCATAAATTAAAAATGATTGGGATATGTGGGGGTGTTTCAAATTGGATAGCTGAGTGGCTGAAAGACAGGAAGCAAAGGGTAGTGCTAAATGCTGTAAAGGATGCAAAGTATACAAGGAAGCTAAGAAAGTTGAAATCGTAGCAAAATAGTTAAATATCAGTTATCAAAGCGCTAAAACACAAATAAAAGAAAACAATAATCAACCTTATAATATAAACTATCCCTCTATTTTAGTGCAGGGGGATTTAAATAAATTGTTATCCTGGTCACATAAGTGGCAAATGACTTTCAACCTTGATAAGTACAAAGTTATTAACATGGGAAAAGATAATAGAGAATTTAACTATGAAATGGATGGGCATTGGCTGAGCTCAGTAGAGGATGAGAAAGATCTAGGAGTAGTAATAGATAAGTTATTAAGGTTTTCTAAGCAGTGTATTGAAGCAAGAAATAGGGCAAATAGAGTGCTGGGTTTCATTAAGAGAAATGTCAGTTACAAAAGTAAGGAGGTTATTCTTAAACTCTATAACTCTTATGTTAGGCCACATCTAGAGTACTGTATACAGGCATGGTCCCCACATTTTAGACACAATATTAACCTTCTTGAGTCAGTGCAACGGAGGGCAACAAAGATTATTCCTTCCCTGAGGTACCTTGAATATATATATAGACTGAGGGTATTAAATATGTTCTCGTTCGAAAGGAAGGGTGTGAGAGGGGATATGATTGAGCTGTTTACAAAATTTTCCGGGATAGATAAATTGGATGTTAGCAAGTTTTTTGAGTTAGATGATGGAAATCGGACTAGAGGTCACCACTTGAAAATTAAAAAGCAAGGGTGTAGGTTGGATTTAAGAAACTTTTTTCACCAATTAGAGTGGTAGATTTCTGGAACAAATTGCCGCCAAGGGTAGTAGGTAGTCCAAATCTAAATGTATTTCAGAGTAGGTTGGATGAGTTTATGGGGAGGGAAGGTTGTGATGCTTCCTAAGTTTTGTATATATTAATATTGTTTGTATGATTTGCATGATTTAGTTCTTGACAAGCCTTGATTGGCGATACCCTTGTTTCTGGACACAATCCTTTGGATGTAGTTTTCCTGGGAGTTTGGGTGCCTTAAAAAAGAGGCCGTTTGACTCGGATGACCTATGATGAGCCCTTGTGGCTTTTGTCATCTGTTATATTATATTGTGGGGGACTTTGATTTTGTCTTCTCCTGGTGATGGTGCTTTTTGTGGGCGGGTTTTGACAGAGGCGGATGACCTTTGATAGGCCCTGGTGGCTTTTGTCATCCATGAAATTATGTTATGTTATGTTATTATTCAAAAGCTCCAAGAAGTTAACCAAGCTAGCTATGCTCATATCTTAAAAACTAACCTACAAGATAGAACCATCAATAATAATACAGCAAAGGGCAAATCAATTCACCATCAAACCCTGATTAATAACCCCAATCCACTTGTTTAAGATAAGACAAGCAATCCAAATTTGGTAATACTTCAGATTTGGGGCGCACAGTAGGTGGTGCTGTTAGTAAGCTACAATATATCTCTTATGACATAAGACGGTAGCCTCAGATGTGACCAATCACAGCGTTATACTTTATAGTTTTTTCTAAGTTGGTAAGGTTTTTGATGTCTTTTATTGTTTTTTGTTTTGTTTTCGTATTTTTTGTTTGCTGCGAACGATAATAGCTTCTTACTGGCAACGTCGTATCTTATAAATAGGACCCGTTTTGCAAATGTTTTTGCTTCATTATGGCGTTTTCGTGCTCTCCATGTGCTTCTTTGTTATTCAAATTCGGCTTTATTTTGTATAATCGCAAAAAACTTTTAGATTATATAGAGGCGCATAAACTAATCAAGAAACCTATAAAAGTAAGTATCATTTGTTATTAGGTTAGGTTTTTCTGCCAGTAAAAAGCTGTTGGGGGGGGGGGAACCCAGTAAATTCAAGGAGGCTGCTCGTGGGGGAGATATCACTGTGGGGGGACCACCCTGCGATGATCTTGAGTTTCAATCAATTGGGGGGGTCTGGGGGATGCAGCCCCCCACTATATACTCATATACAAAACATTATAATGCCGTAATTGTTCACATCTGACACTACCGTCTGACGTCATATGTTTTCATTTGAAAGAAGGTGTGTGAGGGGAGATATGATTGAGCTTTTGAAAAAATTTTCTGGGATGGATAAATTGGATTTCAGCAAGTTATTTGAGTTAGAAGGTAGTAATAGAACTAGAGGCCACCACTTAAAGATTAAAAAACAGAGGTGCAGACTGGATGTTAGAAAATATTTTTTCACTAACAGAGTGGTGGATTATTGGAATAGTTTGCCACCTGAGACTGTAGACAGCCCAAACTTGAATGTCTTCAAATGCAGATTGGATGATTATATGGGGATGGAGGGTTAATTTCTTACTTTTTGGTATGTGGATATGTTTCTTACTCATTCCTGTTGATGCAGTTTCTTTTTATTGTATATTTTGAGGGACTTTGATTTTTTTTTTTTGGACAGACTCCTATGGAGGCTTTAAATTATATATTGTAGATGCATGGTTGGACATTCCTATATATAGTTAAATTGCATATTGTAGATGCATGATCTGACAAAATCCTATGGATGCATTATGTGGGTGGGATTTGACGGATGCGGATGACCTTTGATAGGCCCTTGTGGCTTTTGTCATCCGTGAAATTATGAAATTATGTTATGACATATATTGTAGCCTATAAACAGCGCCACCTACCGTGCGCCCCGAAACTGAAGTGTTACACCAAATTTTCTTACTAATTCAAATACATCCTCTACCGACTCCCTCAAAATTAGTAATCATCAAAATAATGCAAATGATACACATATTTACAACTTTCTTTTAATTCCTTTGCTTAAAATTTTAAGACTTGGGACAGAAGGAATTTGAAGAAGCATTAGTTGAAGCAAAACAAATGCAACAAGAAGCTATATACTCTCAACCTGCTAATACAACACTTAATAATGAAACTCAACTAATATTAGGTGAAAAAGGAAATAAAAATCAGGAAGTGCTCAGTGAAGCTGATAATCAGGGCAAAACTATCGGCAAGACACAAGTAATTCAAAACCTAAAGAAAATAAACTAAAGATCACTATATCTCATAAAAATGTAGCCCCAGATAAAAGTAGACAAAAACCTCCCATTGTTGAAGCAAATAATGCAGTTAACCTCAAAGGTAAAAATAAAACCCCCCTAAATTCTGAACCTGAAAAAAATAAAAGAAACAGCAAAACTAATAATCCAAACTTAATTAAATCAAATAAAAGACCCGTTTGTAGTGAACCTGAACCTATAAATAAAAAAGCTAAGTAAAATGGATAATAAAACAAACAAGATAAAAATTTTGCAATGGAATTGCCAAAGCTTATTTTCTCATCTATCAAAATTCAAAGTTTACTTATATGCTAACAAACCCCACTTGTGTTGTATATGCGAAACACAATTGGGCATCAAATCAAATGTTAATTTTATTAACTATACAATTTTTAGAAGAGACACATAGAAGGGGTGGAGGTATAATGATCTTAATTCGCAAAGACATTAACTATAAAATAATAAATCTAAATGACTATATTAACAAAGCCCTTGAAGCTCAGGCTATCAGAATTTATCTAAAAAATAATAATGCTGTAGATATACTCAATTTATATAATCCCCATGCAAACAATTTTATTGAACAAGAACTAGAATTCTATACATCTCAACTAGGTAATAAATTAATTATTTGTGATGATCGAAGGCAGGGGTGAATGAAATATAAACAAGCAAAAATCTACTTTTTCGGCTGAGCCACCAATCTACATGTTTACCGAAGTTAGTACGTTCATAAAAGTGGGTGCAAGGATGAGGAAAAAATAAAGATACAAATTGAAGAATATTTGGGAAGGTTCATTCGGGCATGGGAGGGATCATTCGGGCATGGGAGGGATTGGAAGAAACCGGAGCTAATGAGGAACGATGAACTTATAGGAATCAACAGGGAGGACATAGAGTATGGGTTGAAAAGGTTAAAAAATCATAAGGCAATGGATGAAGAAAGGATAGTTGGTGAATTTCTGAAATATGGAGGAGAAAGGATGAAAGAGTTACTGACAACCCTATTTAATGATATGCTGGTGAACAGATGGGTGCCTGCGACTTGGCAGAAAAGTAGGATTAATTTGTTGCCCAAAGGTGCTAAAGACAGAAAACTGGTGGATAGCTACCGGCCAGTAGCCATAATAAGTGTGATAGGAAAGTTGTTTGGTAGCATCATGACAAAGAAACTGGAGGAGTGGGATGAGCAAAATGGATTGAGTAAGTTGTTAGGTGTCATAGCGATTGCACGTGTTCTCAGCGAGCTCTCTATTCAGTGATATGTTTTCATTTTTGACTTTTTGTTGTAATATATTTAAGTTTGGGAAGACAGCTAACTTTGAGTATTAGATATAATACTAAAGGAAGTTTTAATTATATTTTGAAAAGTTTCTCAGTATAGCTGTTGCTTTGGATGATGTGAGTATATGCCTTTTGATGTAAGCTGTGTGTATGTAGTTTGCGAATTTTGTGGTGTTGAAAGAAGCGCAAATGTATCTGAATGCCCGGCTTGTTATGTGACTAGTGCAAATGTGGCTTTGGTAGAGGAGGTGAGTCGGTTGCGTGATGAGTGCAAGAGATAAGTGAGTTCGTGAATGAAGTGAGAAGGGATGCGAGTGTACGCATGAAGAATGTGGCTGGGACCAGGAGGGTGGAAGATAGGCCTAGACTAGGGACTGGAGAGAAAGAAGTGACTGATGTGAGTGAAGATGAATGTTGCTAAAATACAACTTATCCATACCAAAACAGATTTTAAAAAGCTCAATCATATCTCTCCTCACACATCTTCTCTCAAATGAGAACATATTTAGTACCCTCAGTCTATCTTCATATTCAAGGTGCTTCAGGGAAGTAATTATTTTTGTTGCCCTCCTTTGTACTGACTCTAGCAGGTTGATCTCATGTCTAAAATGTGGTGACTATGCTTGTATACAGTACTCTAAATGTGGCCAAACATATGAGTTGTAGAGTTTAAGGATAACCTCTTTACTCTTGTAGCTAACATTCCTGTTAATGTATCCTAGCACCCTATTTGGTCTATTTTTTGCCTCAATACACTGCTTTGAAAACTTCACTGACCTATCTACTACTACGCCTAAGTCCTTCTCATCCTCAACTGAATTCACCCAATGCTTATCTATTTCATAGCTAAATTCCCTATTATCCCTTCCCATGTTAAGAACTTTGAATTTTTTAATGTTAAAAGTCCTTTGCTACTTCTGAGCCCAAGCTAATAACTTATTCAAGTCTCTGCACTTTAAGGCTAGCCTCAACTTCATTGACTACAGCTGCAAATTTTTCATCAGCAAAAATTGACACTTTGCTATTTATAGCCTCCCCAAGATCATTTATATAAACTATGAATAATAAAGGGCTAGAACGGATCCCTGAGGTACGCCACTGATAACTTCCCTCCACTGTGACCTCACCTCATTCAGCACAACCCTATGTTTCCTGTCTTTAGGCCATTCAATTATCCAATTCAAAACTTTACCACATATCCCATGCATTTTTAATTTGTGAACTAGTCTCATATGTGGAACCTTATCAAAAGCTTTGCTAAAATCTAAGTAAATTACATCAACATTCTCTCCCTTATCTAATTTTTTAGTAACATAATCCATAAAATCCAGTAAATTTGTTAATATGATTTACCTCTTCTAAACCCATGCTGAGCATCATTTATTAACCTACCACACTCTAGATGGTCAGAAATTCCCTTCTTAACTATCTTCTCAAGAATTTTACAAACGATAGAAGTTAAGCTTAGCGGCCTCAAGTTATTTGTGTCCTCTTTACTTCCCTTTTTAAAAATTGGCACTACATTCACTAATTTTGAATCATTAGATATTTCTCCAAACTCTAATGATCTACTATATAACTTCTCAAGAGCTACTGCAATACTATCTACACCTTCTTTGAGTAACCTAGAATGAATGTTGTCTGACCCAGATGACTTACTAGTATTTATCTCGAATATATGCCCTTTAATTATTTCCCTGTTCACATTAACGATATTCAACACTACTTCCCTTGACACCTACAAATTATCATCAATTAATCTATCTTGATTCTCTTGTGTAAATACTAAAGAAAAATGATCATTAAGAACCTCTACTATTTCCTCATCAGATTCTTTCAAAACCTCTTCATATCTATTAGCCCCCATTTTATCACTTTTAGATTTGTTATTAATTCTATAATACTAAAGAATTTTCTTGGATCTTTATTATTATTTTGAGCTAAATTAATTTCTGCTGTCCTTTTGCTCTTCTTAATAATCTTATTTAGCTCATTTCTGGTCAACCTATAATGAATTAAATTGTCCAAAGTATTTTCTCTCTGTAATCTCTGGTATGCCCTTTTCTTCTCATAAATTTCCCTAGCCATCTCCTGATTCCACCAGACTGTTGATGAACTAGCACCTCATTTTGATGGACCTTACCGTGTAGTTAAGTTAAACCAGAATCGGGTGACATATGAACTTATCCAATTAGCAGATGATTTTATTGGTTAATGCCCACCATATACAATTAAAATTCTGGTGTGAGCCTCCTTGGTATCGGAAACCACATGTTCAATTTTATGGTTCACCACTTACCAGTCCAGTTAATAGTGATAGAACTGTGGAGTCTGTTGTTTTTTCAATGTTGGATAGTGATTCTGTAGAGGGTGAAGATTCCATTAGTGATAGTAATTTTCCTCCAGTCTCTATGCTTATGGTACAAAGATTGCTCAGTGAGACGCACTCTTCTTTACAGAAATCCATTTCAAAATCTTCTGGTACTTTTGAACGAAGGTCTATAGAGAGAGCTTTGAGATTATTTGAGGAATCTTCTGATGTTTTAGACACTACTCCAATAATGTCGCCCGCAGTAATGGATCTCTTTGAAGGATCTAGTAATATTTTGGACACTACTCCAATAATGTTGCCAGCAATAATGGATTTCTTTGAAGGATCTAGTAATATTTTGGTTACTACTCCTATATTGTCTCCTACAGTAGTAAATCAGATACCTGATGAGGAGCTAGAAATTTTTTCCTCTTTTTCCTGATGATTGTGTGGTGGGATTTGGAATATTGTCATCATCTAGGAAGGATGAAATAATTCAACCATTAGATTGGGATGTTTCTCCTATTGGAGTTGCAGTGGAAGATAGTTTTCTTGAGTTTGTTTCATACCCATCTGGTGGCTCCAATTCTGAAGGTGACACTAGTTCGAATTATGGATTGAGTCATTTGTTTGAAGAGAACAAATATGTGAGCGATTTTCTGTTAGAGAGAACAACTTCACCTAGGCCAGTGGAAGAAAAAATAACAGTTCATGAGATCTTAGAATTGAGGAATGTATCCCCAATTGACTTTTCTGGATTCTCTGTTTCCCCATCAGGAACCCATAAGTCTTCTCCACTCAGGGTTACTTCAGTTGCAGCTAGGACCTATCAGGGAAGCAGTGAATGTTATGAAAAGAGAGTATATATATCGCCTGTTCCTTCTGTGATGTCTAGTAGACTTAGTTTGTATCTGGTATATAAGGAGTTATCTAAAGCTTGGGAAATTGGTGAGAGAAAGCTTATGTTTAGTTCTCCTTTCACTCACTCAAAAGGTAAAGCTGTCCCTGTACCCCATGTCCAGCCTTGTACATTGGAAAGAAAAAGAAGGAATTGAACAGTATAAATAATGATGTTTCTTGTTTAACTCCCTTAAAGTGGTAAAAAAAAAAAATGTGCAAAGTGATTGGGATAGTCCTGTAAACAAAAGGTTTTTTGAAGTAGAGAGGAATATAAGAAGGGGGATATGAAATGGGCAAATGTATTTTTTGAAAATGTATACCTCTCCTTCATATTTTCATGAAGTTAATTGTAACCTTTTGTTTCAGGATGTCCTGTTATGTGGCCACCCTGCATAAATCAATTTAATTGAGTTTGCTTAATGCCTTTCTTAGTCTGCTTGTATTTTTTGGCAGCTTTCTTTTTATTGTTCTCTTTATCTTGTTTGACACTGATTAATTTTTATTATATCTGTATATGTTCTTGTTTCAATATGTGTTCTACCAATAGTTTATTTTATTTTTTAGGGCAATGAAAGTTTAGCCCAAGGAAACTTGAACATTGCTAGTCACTTTCACTGATTGCACTGTTTTGAAAATTGCACCAATGTGCTATCTCTTGTCATGGTTGTAATGTGTGTAGGGAAACTTATAGTGTCAATTTTCTTATGTACAATTGATTCCGGTTGAGAGAAAAGTCTCCTGGAGTTTAGCAAGTGACCTTAATCAGTCAATCCAGAACTATTTTGTACTAATTTTATTCTTGAAACTAGTCTTGTGACTGTGTTCAGGTCTATGTTGTGCTACTGTGGCTTGGGTCTTGTTAGGCTAGAAGTGAAGCATAGAGCACTAGTGTAATAATTGTACATTACTGTTTTTCAGAAAGTAACCAGTATCCCTGTATATAATTTTGGATTCATTGCATTTTGATCACACACTCATCTGACTCATTTCTCTTCAGGTCCTAGGGATGTTTCAGGATTACATGTTGGTTCGGGTTCTCAGGATGGTCTTGACTCTGGAAATCGTTCTAGTTTGAGGGGTGTTTCTGGTCCTCAGGGAAGTGAAGGTAATCGTGGTATTGCATCTATTCCTCATCTCCGCAGGAATAATACAAATTTAGATTAGGGCAGCAGTCTTTTGGGGTGGATAACAGTCTAGGTGTGGTTTATCTGGGATTGGTTAATTTGAATTCTCTCATGAATAAGGTGACATATGTGTATGACCTTCTCAGGAGCAGTGGCATGGTGGCTTTGGCGGTGTGTGAGACTTGGCTGACCTCGGAGGTTCCTTCATCATATGTTAACTTACCAGGATGCAGGTTTTATTGAAGTGATGTTGAAGGATTTGTGTGGAAGCATGGTGTGGGCCTTTATGTGGCAGAGAGACTGAGTGTCTTACCTTGTGAGGTTAATGTTCCTAATGTACTGTCTGTTTTTGTTAGCGAGTGGGATGTGTACCTCATAGTAGTCTATAGGCCTCCGTCATGTTCACAGAGGGAAAATGAAGACTTGTTGTCGTTCCTTGCCGAGTATACTGTAGATAATAATGTTATTATACTGGGAGACTTCAATTTACCTTCTTTGGGGTGGGGATCTGGCGATATGCTTGATGGATGCATCTCACCAATGGATTCACTTTTTTATGACACATTTGCTCTTGCTGGGTTGAGTCAATGGGTTGAGCAACCTACATTCATACCATCAGGAAATGTTCTCGACTTGGTTTTAACATCAGATACAGAGGTGGTTGGCAGTATAGATGTCTTACCACCGTTACCAGGGTGCCACCACTCTCCTGTCGTATTTGAGTATATTTTATGTTCATTATTACCTGATGATTTAGGAAGTGGCCCCCATAGATTATGGTTTAAGGGAAACTACACTGCAATGAATCAAGAGTTAAATGGGTTAGATTGGGCTCTGTTGTTTGGTGACTTCGACGTCGATGCATGTTATGAAGTGTTTAAGCTGATTCTCATAGGGCTTATAGAGAAGTATGTACCTCTGGGAAGCTATGGTAGAACTCCAGTGTGGCTCTCCGCCCCACCTAGGGCAATGGTAAGGAAGAGGGCTTCTGCATGGAAAAATTACAAGAGTCTGAGAGAGAGGCTAGGCAGAGGGCATGAGGATGTAATATCTGCCTTGGACAGGTACCTCTCACTAAATAATGGATATAGATCGTATGCCAGAGATAAAGAGTGTGACTATGAGAAGTATATAGCAAGTTCCCTCAGATCCTCTCCTAAGCTCTTTCATTCATACATACGAAGGAAGAAAAAAGGCCATCCTCTGGTGGGCCCACTAGCTATGCCATATGGAGTGGTCTCAGATGATGCAGAAATGAGCAAGGTGTTTGCAGATTACTTCAGCAGTGTCTTCGTTGGAATTGATCCGCTGACTCCAGCTGATCATCAGGTGTTTGATGGAGTTATGGATCCCCTAACTATTTCATATTATTCTGTCAGGAGGTTTCTTTTGGAATTGGATGGATCAAGTGCATCTGGACCTGATGGTGTTCATTCACAAGTCCTAAAGTCATGTGCTTCAGCATTGGCTTACCCTTTGTGCATCATCTTCCATCAATCTCTCAATTCCGCATCTCTTCCTAGGGATTGGAAACGATCTGCAATGGTTCCAATTTTTAGTTCTGGAATAAGGCGAATCACTAAAAGTTACCGTCCTGTAAGTCTTACTTCTGTCTGTTGCAAGACAATGGAGATGATGGCTAGTTCCCATAGTGTGGAATACCTCGAAAGTAACGGGCTGCTATCTGTGAACCAGTTTGGATTCAGGTCTGGACGCAGTACAGAGGATCAGCTACTGATTTTCTATGGGAATATAGCGAAGTGGATGGACAAGGGATTTGTAGTAGATGTGGTGTTTATGGACTTCTCAAAGGCATTTGACCTCGTTTCACACACTTTGCTTATCAGTAAACTTCGTCTCTTGGGTTTTGACAATGCTCTAGTTAATTGGATTGAAAGTTTTCTGGTTGGTCGCACTATGTCTGTGTCAGTGTCGGGCAAGTTGAGCTCTGAGAGAGATGTTACTAGTGGGGTTCCACAGGGTTCAGTCCTTGGTCCGATTTTGTTTCTCATTTATGCCAATTATATTACAAAGGATGTCAACTCAGATTGGAAGGCATTTGTGGATGACTTTAAGCTATGTGTTTGCTACCCAGTTGGATCATCTGTTAATGGTAATAATGCAGCACAAGCTCTTCAAAGAGACCTAGATTCTATATGTGAAGTCAGCAAATCATGGAATCTCAGATTGAATCCACTGAAGTGCTATGCAATGAGATTTGGCAGAGGTGCAAGTCATAATGATCTACCAATTCAATATTTTATTGATCAGCAAGCACTTCAGTATGTTGAATCCTACAAGGATTTGGGTGTAATCGTGGACTCTTCCCTCAAATTCCATCAACATATACGACTGGTAACTGCTAAAGCTGGAGGACTGATGGGTGAATTATTGAGATCCGTCTGTAGATCAAAGGAATTCATGCTATCTCTTTTTATCTCACACATCCGACCATTCGTTCATTATTGCTCTTGTCTTTGGAATGTGGGTTACCTTGGAGATATTAGAAAGCTAGAATCGTTACAACGAAGGTGGACTAGAGAGATAGCAGGTTTAGAAGCCCTTGACTATGTGGCTTGCTTGAAGAGTATTGGTCTCCATTCTATACAAGGGCGTTTGTTACGTGCAGATATGATAAAGATTTGGAAGTCCTTTAATGCAAATGTAGATGTTGGAATAACATATGTTTGAAATGTTGGAACCCGTGGTCACTCACTCAAGATGAAGTATTGAGAAGGTCATTTGCAGTGCGGCGAGTTACATTGTGGAATTCACTTCCACCTAATGTTGTTGGGACCACTTCCATCAGTACATTCAAGAGACTTCTGGAAGGGTTTCTGGGTGATAGATTGTTTGAGATTTCATGATGAGGTTGTGTAGTGGAAGTTAGTAATTAAGGGTATGTCCTAATTAATTAGTCAATTTTTAATTTTTTAGTTTCTTTTTGGCCTAGTTTTTTTGCTTTTCATTGTTTTTTTGGGTTTTTCTGTGTTTTTTTGTTTTTACTTTGGATATGTTTTTATGTTCTGTTGTGTGTCTTTTGCTTGTTTCTTCTTCCTAATTAATTAGTCAATTTTTATTTTTTAGTTTCTTTTTGCCTTTGTTTTTGCTTTTTATTGGTTTTTGTGTTTTTTCTATATACTTTGTATTTGCTTTTACTTTGGATAGGTTTTTATGTTCTGTTGTGTCCTTTGCTTGTTTCTTCTTCCTATTGTTAGCAGTATGTTTTATTTAGAAGCAGTGTTCTTGGTTTTTGTATTTTGATTCTTTTTATTTTTAATGATAGTCTTAGTATTAAGAGGATGTCCTTATTTTGTTGTATGGGTGTTTTCTAGATGGGTTTAGTAGTTGTGTTGTTGTGTAATTTTAAGTTTGTTTGTCTTGTTTGGATTGTATTATTATGATGTGTAATCTAGCTATTCCCTGCGCATCATTCCATTGTCATGTTTCTTTTTATTGTTGTTCTACCATGGCCAGTGGTCGGGTGGCACAGTGGCGCGCGGGAGTGTAGTGCCTCCGAATCCCTGATGCATAATTCCTATGCCTAAAGGGGTGCAGCTCAGGAGGCTTCACAGGTGAGAATCACAGGGGAGAGTAATAGTTACTAACCAGTTGTAATCCCTCCTGACTTTCACCTTTGTCTATTCTGGTTCCTAGTGTGTTGGTCAAAATTGAAATATATATTATTGTTCTATTTTATAAATGTAAAAAGTTATAAATAATTGATAATTGTATATATGTATTAGGGTAGATAAGTTTTTTCTCATTAAATTTAATTTTAAGTATTCTTATTTTTTTCTCTATCAAATGTTAGGGACCTGGAAGAAAGTAGGGACTTAAGTATTGCCTGATTTGGTTGGCTTCATGCCAGAGGATAATTGGCAAATTGACCAACTAAGATCTTTGGATCAAGTTGGGGCTTATGTAGAGGGTTGTGCTGACTAACCAGCCAAATTTGCTACCTCAGTGTAATCCTATGAGATGTTACATGCCACAGTATTTGTAGATTTAAACAAGATCAGAATTTTACTGTGTTAAAATTACAAAGGGTTCAAAAGGGCTTAAAACCTCATGCACATTTTCTGTTAGTGTGTTTAAGGGCATGTGGCTTTCTAATACCCACATTCAACCAAGTATTGGTATGAATTTCAAGACAAATGAGGTAAGTTTTTTCCCCAAATTTTATTAGGTTAGATTTTGAAAATATTTTTCTTATTAAGTTTTTTATGTACTCTTCAGATCTGAAACTTGTTTTTGCTGGAAATACATACTTTTCTTATTATGGGAAAAGTATGCCTTTCCAGGAAAACGAGTGTCAGATCTGAAAATTATACATAAAACTGCAATAAAAAAACACATTCTAAATTGCCCCACTTATTTTTAAGATACTAGCACTCAGGGTACGGTTCTATTTGTAGTGATAATATCTTAAAAATATAATTGCTTTCCTTGCCATAACAAAGCCATAAATGATGACACAAATGCCTAAAAACACCATTACTACTATTTTTTACTACTAAAAACACAGCGTTTGGTTACTGGAAGCCATTATTGAGCTGTGCTATAGGTTGCCATTATGGTAAGGGCTTCCCTTCCCTGCTCACTTCACTTGCACCTCAGGAACAAGTAGTATACAATTTGAAAGCCTAGCAAAACTAAATAGGCAAAAAGCACACCACTATCATCATAAAGTTGACAAACAGATCTTGGTACTAAAATTGAAATTAGTGCTGTTATAAGTGCTTGCATCCAGGGTTGCCATTGTGTGAATTAAGTTTGAATTTAATGTTTGCCAAGTGTAAAATTCATGGTTTCTGGAGAAGGTAAGGAGGACTTATTTTAATTTCAATATTAACCCCATCATTGCATAGTATCTAAAAAATATGTACTTTATACACCAAAACGCAATCATATATGATGACTGTAGTGCCCAAAAAGACCATTAGTACTTTTTTAATGCTACACACAATTAAAGCAAGATATGGGGGCAAAGCCCCCCAATTTCAAAATTCCCTTCAAAATGATATATAATATGATGCAACACCAAAATGAAAAAGATTGTGCCACTAATCTTAGCAATTACCATAATTTAATATTTAACATATTTTTGAATTAGGGAAGCTCATTCGCATAGCCCCACTTAATTGTGGTGGGTTGGACCCCCTACTATTTTTAAATAAGCTTGTATTCCTAATTTGAAAGCCTATCATTACATTCAAATTCAAAGGCAATTGCTGAATGTTATTAGGCTTCTAGATTTTATACCCTGTTGCTTGACTTCAGACATGTAAGCCTCACCCCCAAATGCTATTTCCTTCAAAATGATATATAATACAATATGATGTGGTGCCCAATCTATTCTTCGTCATAACATCATAATTAGAAATTTGCCCCCTCCCCTTAATTAGTGAAAGTGCTATATAGAGTATATTTAAGATATTTTAAAAATAGAGATATTTATAACAATGTATCCACAAAAATCAAGGGCGGGCATTTCCTGAATTTTAAGCAGGAATTCATAAAGCATAAAGGAAAGAGAATGAAGATGGTCATGAAAGAACTATTTAATGATATTCTTTCATAGGTCACTCGGTAACAATTCAATGGTTCTCATCGAGCTCTCTATTTAGTGACTTTTTTTGATGAATGGTGGGTGAATATGCATAGAATGGCCACGCGCCTCCAATGAGTTATTAGGCTCACAGGAGGCAATACCCAAGAAATTGGTCACTAGACCATCTTCTGGGGTTCCTAAAGCTGCCCCCTGAAAGGAGGACAGCAATAAAGGGGCTTTGCCCACAGCCAGTGGCAAATGGGGTGGCTCAGGGATGATGGATCCTCCAAAAGATGGACCACCGCCCCCGATGCCCCAACGCTCGCCTAAGTTTTGAGGCGGAGGGAGGAAAAGAGTTGCCTGGTGAGCCCAACTCCCCCAATAAGTCCTCAAAGGTGTCCATGCCTTCGGCCATCGTCCGGCCAACAGCGCACAGAGTTCTGCCTCTGGGAAACATATGACCATTCCTGTGATGGTCTTCTGTTCGAAGAGGGCCTCTTGAGTTAGGCCTGGAGGGCATATTCCTTTAATGGAATTGGCGCAGACTCTGGGCCAACTGGGAGGAGCTGCAGAGGCTCATCTCATCCTGCCCACCCTCCTGGGGTATAAGGGTTTTGCGACCCCACAAACATGGGATGGGGGCTGGGCTGGGTGATGCGTGGTTTACACCCAGCATGATGTCTCCATTCTTCTTTTCACTTTAGATACATCCTTTCAGGCAGTGGCTGTGCAGCTTCACCTGGATAGGAGGTATACTGTTATTTCTGCGTACATTCGACTGTCAGCTGACTTTGATGCGGCGGGACTTCCGCTGCATTGTGGCACTGTTGCAGAGGCCCTTTCTCTTGCTTAGAGATCTGAACAGCAGACATTCTCTCTGGGGAAACTACTCAATAAATCCCAGGGGATAAGTCCTTGCCAATCTGATCAAAGAGTTTGAGATAATGTCCTAAATGTGGATGAGTTTACGCATCACTGCCCGAGAACCGCTTCATTTTCTTGCCTTGATTTATCTCTGTGCTCTCAGGATACACAGCATGATTTAGATTGGGAGGGGGTTGATGACCTCCATGGTAGTAATCACTTTCCCATTCAAATATCATTTTCTGGGCAGCTGCCGCCTGAGAGCCCACCTCGGTGGTGCTTGGCACGGGTGCGGTGGCCTGCATTTCAGGAAATGACTGAATTCTCTATCTAAGTCAAGGAGTTTAGGTCGGTAGATGAGGATGTTGAGTTCTTCTCTGGCAACCTCATCACTGCAGGCCTGACTAGTATTCCCAGAATGTCTGGCCATTTTTCACGTCAACCACTCCCGTGCTGGTTGGCTGAGTGTGTGACAGCCCTCAAACAGAAGCGCTATGCCTACATGTGCAATAAGCGCCACCCAAATGATTTTACTGTCGGTGAATTCCAACAGGCTAGGTCTAGGTTCCGGTATATTCCAAAGTACATCCACCACTATTCTTGGTGGGCATACATGTCTTCACTTAACAGGAAGACCCCTCTAGCAGAGGTGTGGAATTGAGTCAAAAGGATTCGGGCCAAGTGCTCACAGGACCCCCCTCCCATTCTCCAGGAGAATGGGACTGCAATCTCAGCCCCCGCATCCATATTCTCTAGCCGGGATGCTGCTCCGCCAGTATTCAATGCATGTTGTGATGTTGCAGAAGGCCACCGATTGGATTTTACCTCTAGCGGTGGAGAACCCTTCAACGACATGTTTACTGTCAGTGAGTTGCATTCCACTCTCACTTCATGCACAGACACCACCTGTGGTCTGGATGATGTCCTGTACGCCATGCTTCGACACCTGGGTGAGCATGGCATGGCATTTTTGTTAGCTTTGTTCAACAGGATCTGGGTAGTGGGTAAATCCCATATTCCGGATGATTATGGTTAGTTTTTCACAAACCGGGAAAGGTAATTCTCCCGCAGCCAGTTTCCGCCCAATTTCTCTAACCTCCTCTGTGTGCAGGTTGATAGAGAAATTGGTAAATGTTAGATTAGCCTTTTTTTTCTAGACAGCGGAGGCCATTTGTGTTCTGCATAGTGAGGCTTCAGCAAGTTTCATACCACGTCGGATGCTCTGCTTTGACTGGAAAATGCTGTCTGCGAGGCCTTCCTTGGTAGACAGCACTTCGCCACAGTCTTTTTCGATCTGGAGAAGGCTCATAATACTGCATGACAATATGGTATCATGGAGACCCTTCACATGATAGGGCGAGGGGATGCCTCCCTGTCTTTATATCTGAATTTTTGAAAGATCGCTAAATCCGCGTACAGGTGGGGGGAGCCCTCTCTGGCCTAATGGAGCAGGAAGAGGGTGTCCCGCAAGGAAGTGTGCTCAGCATTACACTCTTTGCCTTGAGCATCAACTACATTACCTCAGTGCTGCCAGAAGATGTTCTTGCTACGCTCTACGTGGATGACCTTTTGATCTCTTTTGACGCGGCCCAGATGCCAACTCTGGAGTGTTAACTCCAACAGGCATTGAACCATGTCTCCCGCTATGCCGAAGCGCACAGGTTTCCTTTTTCTTTGTCCAAAACTAAGGTGGTGCACTTTTGCCGCCATCGACAGCTCCACCCTGACCCAGATTTGTTTCTTAATGGGGTGTGCCTGGAAGTGGTTGAATCACACCGTTTCCTTGGTCTTGTATTTGACCGACACCTCACCTATGAGGCTCATATTTGCAGCCTTTGGTTTCTTGTATCCGCGTCATGGATATTCTTCCTTCTGTGATGTTCTGCGCTTCGGGTGCTGATAGGGCTACTGCCTTACTGTTTTATCAATCCTTTGTCCGTTTGAAGCTTGTCTGCGGATGCGAGTTTTATGCATCCACAGTCTAATGTCTATTGTGGAAGGTGGACTCGATCCACCACACCAGCCTTCGTTTGGCGACTGGTGCCTTCTGCACTTTCCCTATTGAGAGCCTGCTTGTTGATGCTGGAGAGATACCACTATCTATGCACCATGCACAGTGCATTACTCACCTGTACACGTGAGTGCAGCATCTCCCTTCATCACCAACGGCTCTCAAGCATCCACAGCTGATCTCGATAGTGCCTATTCCACTGAGAGATGCAAGTCATACCCTAAGCCCTTTGGGTTTAGGGCTAAGAAACTCCTTTGAGAGCTAGATATACCTCTCTGGCCGGGAGATTACACGATGTGCCCAGTTGGGAGACCGGATCATGATTTATAATGACTCACAAAGCGCCCTGGGTGCTCTTGGGGGCATTGTAATCTCCGTGCCCTCTGGTTCGCGATATCCGTGATGTGACAGTTTTAGTGAGCCGGGTGGATGTCGAGATTATCTTCTGCATGGTTCCTGGACATGTAGGAATTGCAGGGAATGAGGGCGCTAAAGAGTACCTGAGGACCGAACCAGCGTTTTGCTGAAATGGAGATTGTTGATTCATGGAGTGAATAGGTGTGTTAAAGTTAAATGTGTAGAATGATAATTTACTGCACTCATTGATACTGGGTGCAAGGTGAATGTAGTGTACTATGAATCATTTGAAGGCATGAAGGTCAGTGAAGTTAAGGAGAGTGGGTATCATATGAGTAGATTAGGGGAGCAGGATCTGTCAGTTATTGGGAAGTTTATTGTGATATATCCTGATATATAGAGTTAGGCCAAAGAGTAAGTTGATATATTTTCTCTGATTTGTGAGCTGCATTATATATATATATTGCTCTTTCCTAGTTAATAAAGTATTCAGAGCCTTATTTTTTTTTTAATTAAATAAAATTAATTGCCTTTTGATTATTTAATTCATATTATTTTTCCAGAAATCTTGGATTAAACTTATTGTTCATTATCAAATTGTGTCTTGTATTTTTCCATTAATATCATTCACTAAATATTATAGGCCTTGGAAAAATACAGTTATGCCATAGATGTTGAGTAATGAAGTTAGCTTATTTAAAAAATTATTTTTATTCATTTAATTTTATGAAACTAAAGTGACTCCTCAAATTTTTTTACTCTATCGTATAATACCATTTAAAATGAGTGGAAACAGTTATGAATGTGAATCTTCAATGGATAATTCTTACTTAATTGAAAGCATAGAACAAACTTATTATCCTTTACCAATTGCTCCCTTTCTTTATGGTCAACTAATACTTCTGGTAAGAGAATTAAATTTTTTTTTAGCACTTTAGGGGGCCACATTTAACTTTTGTGTTCTTATACTTTTTAAATTAGTTTTGAAATGGACTCCAGGCTCTTTGATGGCTCCTTTCTCTTATAATCTTATAAAAATTGCATCCTTATCATTTTCAGTTAACCAATTTTATTTATGCAGCTCTTATTCTTAATCTTGTTTTAGTTGTTATTTCTACAGCTGGTGTTGTGGCGGCAGGGTTGCAACTTCCTCACCAGTTCTTCCCGCCACCCCAACAAGGTCTGCTCGGTGGTTCAAGGAGAGGGTATTAAGGAGAGAGAGTATTTTCTAAATTTATTAAAACCCAATAAATATTCCAAGTTAAACCAACAACACAGCCCCAAAACCTTTAAAACAAATATATCTTATAACTTACTCAAAATTATATTTATGTATACACTATATAGGTGGCCTTACAATATTATTGGCCAATACCCTCACTCACAAAGAGAAATTTCTAGGGCTTCACAAATAGATGTAAGTCTGTCCAAAATGTATCTGGAAATCTGGGAGCGCTATTACAGGTATAAGGGGGGGGGGGAAAGGGAGGCAGGCCTGCTTTCTTGAGGGAAGGGGGGTTCCTTTTTCTTAAGGGATATCTGGGAGCGCTATTACAGGTATAAGGGGGGGAGGGAAAGGGAGGCAGGCCTGCTTTCTTGAGGGAAGGGGGGGGTTCCTTTTTCTTAAGGGACTGGGAGTCCAGCTCCAACCAATGCAAAATGATCTGCACTCAAGGACGGGGTGGTTCTGGCTCCAATCGATGTGTAGGCGACTAGGAGGCAGTCTCGAGACTCCTGCTTCAAAACAGTCCCCTTACTACCACACGAGGGTCAAGATTGGCTGCTGCCACCTCACCAAGTCAGAACATGCTGGACAAGCTGGCACCAAGAAGTTGGAAAGGAGGAGGCATTTTCAATCACCCAATTGCTGTCACACTTAAAACATTCTCATACTGCCATTCATACACACACACCCATTCACACTAAGACACCTGAATAACTATTCAGCTTCTATCTAAATTCCAATGGACACTTTATACAATATTATTTAAGTTCACTGTTAAACTCATTCACTAGTCAATCACTTCAAATTCAGACTAATCTTATTCCTCTTTCAAATATTGCCTGTGGAGGAAGACAAAGATGAATGTGGAAACAATAGAAATCTATTGAGTCTCCCCACCCGGAGTGACTTCGCTGTGTCCTCCTCATTCCAAACAACCTGAAAAAGGAGAAAGGGATTAGAAATGAGGGAGGGAAGGCGGACACCAACACACTACTACAGTGTCACTTGGGGCTGTGTTCAATGCTTTTTCCTAAGAAATGCATGTAATAGCCTTTCTGGTAATAATCAATATTTAGGATATGTAGGAATATTTTTTAGGAGCTTAATTCTGGCACTAGTTACCGTAACCTGGCCACACAACTGTCCCAAACATGCCAAGCTTTCAGAATAAAGGCTAATGGATAACCAATTAATGCTCCATTGCTGTACAGTCATACCTTAAGAATTGATTTCCAGGCTGATGATTTTTTGGGTGCATACTGACCAGATTTTCCTGTTTACTAGACCATACCTAAAGAATGCTGCCTCATCTCCAACCACTAACTTCCATGAATCTTTCTGGATTAAAAAACAAAAAAACATAAGCAAATCTTAAGACACTGTTTCACTGATTTTAGCATATTTTCATTCTGTATGAGTGAATATTGAATCTTTTGAACTATATAAATGACATTTGTGAGAGTTCTTTATCATTTTGCCTGGCAGACACTGGGATATTCCACCAATAAATGTCACACATGCAGCTCTAAAATGGCTTGAATGTCCTTTGTTGAGATTGAGAACTGTTCCTTCTTTGTACTTATGAACATTCTTCAAAATTGTAGGTATGTTTGGTTGGATAAGCTATATTGGGAAATTGCTGTTAAAAGCTTTTCTGAATTTGTTTTAAGCTTTTAGTTTTCGGATAAGCTGCAACTATACTATAAAAACTTGTCATTATGTTAACTGCATCATTCAAAGAACTTATAAATTTATTCAGTCAGATTCTGAGCTATGTCATTTGTATGTGTATAACTGAGAATTGCCCACTATTTGTCTATACAAAAGAAGACTCAATTACTCTATGGCTAAATAAATGAATATGTATTTACCATAAATTAATTAGCTTATGAGAGGGCATTATTACCTTAGTGATCTATTTATGCAAATTTTTAAATTTCTAATATGTAAATTAGCTAGGTTTCTGTCTCCTTGCTTTTTCTTATCCTTGTTAGAACAGTTGGCAGTGACAGAAGCTGCTCAGCTATTTTCTGTATGGAATGGCCAGATTTCCCAAGAACAAAAATTTGACCTTTTTGAACCAGTTCCCATTGTTGTCTATTGATTTTAGTGATGATAATGTCTTGATAGAACTCACAAAAAAGGTTTGCTTCATATCCTACCTAGGTTGATCTGATATTTCAGCATAACAAGAAGTTAACATCTGTGAATGACTGTTTTTACAATAAAGTAAACTCACCCAATTAATTACTGAGTTGGCAGATATTGTTCTTCACAAAAAATAAAATGCTGCGATGGCTTGAGGTCGCTTTCTGTCATTTTTTAATTGGGCACACTCATGTGATGCATTGCCATTTGATGGAGTGCTCACCCACACTTTGGCACATTCAACATTGAATGTACCCCAGTAGGCAGTTGCCAGATGGGCTAGCACAATGAAAAAAAATTATTGAATGCCCCAGTCAGGGTGATATTTGTGCATGTTACCTGTTGCCTTATCAGAATAAGCGGGGTCACTACTGTTTTTCTCTTGTACTCAGGATAGGTTTGTGTACATAGACTTGCAGACTATCTAACATTTTGGAGGAGGCTGGCCTTATCCTTTTTGTTTGACTTTCTTTCTTTTAGGTAATGTTCCTGTGCCAGGGGGAAGGTGGGCTCCTCCTGATCTGATACCGGAGTGTGTTTCTTTGTTTGTTGTTTGGTTTTGCATCTTTCTTTTTCTTAATCTAACCTAGTATTAGGTTGTAGCATGATTATAGCGACTCATGCCCTAGTAGGCAGTTGTCAAATTGTCTCCTTAAAATTAAATTCTATCAGCTTTTATTCTAAGAGTTTTGTGTGCTTTGGGAAGTTGCATATCCACCCAGGAATGAGTGTTGCAAGTAATCTCTTCATGAGGTATCATCACATATTTCTCTTAACTTTATCATATGGCACACTCTGTGATAGAACGGGTTGAGGCCCGCTTAATTTCAACCACTATCACATGTTATTTAAAAACACGATGCTACCCACGTGCATCTTCACTTTGAAGCCTGGTGCCTTATCGCAGCCACCTGAGTCAATGTTTAAGCAAGGAGGTTTATCTTCCCCCATTCGCCCCATGCCTCGACCTCTCCAGATTGAGTTAGGCTTATGGGCAGATAAGGCATTGTTCTCAGGCTCGGCTGTGCATTCCCTCGAAGCTCCCACTCCATTGTCCCCCACGCCAAGGAGATGTCCCGGCTATTTATATGGAAACTTAACCACGAAGATTCAGATTGGAGATCCAGATTTTCGTCGCGAAACATCCCTACGATTCACTCTCACCTTGTGCGCCAAGGGACCTCGACCTCGAGATTCACCATCACTTGTCCAGAAGAAGGACAATATTCCTTGAGTGCCAAGGTTCGAGCCTTCGTGATGCCAAGTCCACAAGGCTTTCCCTTTTGTTCAGAAAGAGAACAACGTTAGAACAGCCATTGTTCTTTCGACCCCATAGACAAGAAACGGTTCTCACCCTGTTGTTCAGAAGCGAACAACGTAGAACAGCCATTGTTCTTTTGAGCCTGTTGACGAGAAACGGTTCTCACCCTTCCCCTGTTGTTCAGAAAGAGAACAACGTTAGAACAGCCATTGTTCGTTTGAGCCTATTGACAAGAAACGGTCCCCTCCCCTGTTCAGAAGAGAACAACGTAGAACAGCCATTGTTCTTTTGAGCCTGTTCGCCAAGAAACGGTTTTCACCCTTCCCCCTTGTTGTTCAGAAGAGAACAACATTAGAACAGCCATTGTTCTCGAGCCCGTAGACAAGAGACGGTTCTCACCCCCCCTGTGTTCAGAAGAGAACAACGTAGAACAGCCATTGTTCTTCAAGCCATTCTCAAGAAACAGTTCTCATTCCTAAGACGCCACGTCAGGATCATTTAATTCCCTTCCCCTTCGGCTGGAACTCACCAGCGGACCGAAAATTCCTTCACGTCGCCTTCCTCTGCACAACAAGTATAATTACGTAAGCCGAACGTTACCTTTGAGTATTTAACCCTTTTGTCAACTCTATCCTGTGCTTTAAATGGTTTAGCGAACCATCCCATCCCTTTAACTTTATATTTGTTTTACCTTTTTAAATCGCTCTTAATCCTCGGATTAGCTAGATTCCCCACAACCCTTTCCATTCTCTGTTTATGTCAATATTTTCCGTTTTGTGTGTTGTTGATAGTTTTTATTAATAAAACTCTATTTTATTAATGATAGCAATATTATTATCCTTGAGCTCAGTTCCACTTCTTAAGCATATCAAAGTTACATAATATCGGCCAGCCTAGACATCCACGCACTCTAAAGATAATTAAATAAGTTCCCTCAATGAATAGTTATATATGGTATATCGTCGAGAGTCCATTCTACGACACACTCCTATACTCATCACAAACTCATGCCCTTGTTGGTTTTACTTAGTTTGGAAAATATAGAACTTAACATAGCTGTAAAAAACAACAAAAATATATATTCCTACAAACTCCTACAAAATATATGAACAACACCGCTTTCTTTTTACATCATATCCAAACATTATGTGTATTTCTTAGAGAAAAATGTTAAATGTGGAGTTGCTGCCAACTATATATATTTTTACTCCGCCCCTTGTGGTTTTTGTACTCACACTGGTAGATATCAACATTGTCTCATAATTTATAAATTATAATTTAAAAGTACAGTGGGCACAAAGGAAATGTTAACATTAACAATTTTTGGATAATTAAGCACAAAAGTACATTTCAAGTTTGTTTTATTGGGTCCTTTTACTTACATTTCTTTACATTTAGTACTTTGTTATGTTCCCACGGGTCTTCAACACCTCCTGGATCCTCTTGGGCATGGATGTTGCAAGATTCTCGAAGTAGGAGCCGTCCATTGCCACCCACAGCTTAATGAGTGTCTCCTTCAGGGCGGGGATCGAGGTGGGCCGGGACTTAGCAACTTCATTTTTCATTTGGTTCCAGGCATTCTCTATGGGGTTTAAGTCGGGTGAGTTGCCTGGCCAGTCCAAAACTTCGATGTTCTGCTCATTAAGGAAGTCTTTGACAGCTCGTGCCTTGTGTGCAGGGGCGCCATCGTGCATAAAAAAGTCGCAGCCATGGAGAGCATAGAAATGGAGCAGATGTTCCTCCAAAACCTCAATGTAATTCTTTTCCTTCATGGTGACGTTCTTGGGGAGGAAATAAGAGACCACCCCTGCCCTTCTCCCCACTGAAGCATCCCCAAACCATGACACCATCGGGTGCTTCGCAGTGTAGTGGTGGTCATATCTGCTCACATCACTGGGCCGCCGCATGACTTTCGTGCCACCCCTGATGAGCCAAAAACTGCTATCGTCACTCCACATGACTTTCTTCCACTGCTCTGGTGTCCAATCTTGATTTTTCTTCTCAAGTTAGCCGTTTTTTCTTCATACCCTCTGTCAGCTGCGGTTTCTTGGCGCACAGCGGCAGGGCAAACCCAGGTCTTTTTGTAGCCGGTGCTGGATCATACGAATAGCGACGTTGTGGAGCAAGTCAGAATGTTTCCCCTTCAATTCAGCCACTGTTATTGAAGGGTCATGCTTCACCTCACGTAGCAAAACCTTGTCAGTCCGAGCAGTTGTCTTCTTCTTGCTCCCAGAGCCAGGTTTGCTAGGCAGTGCCGGGAGGGAGTGTGGTGGCTGCTTTTTTTAGTTTAAAGAGCGATACACGGCTCACATTCAGATCGGCAGCTACATGCTTTACTGGCACTTCCTGCTCCAGTAGGGTTAGGGCACGGGTCTTCTCCTCCATTGTCAGCTTGCTACGCCCCATTGCGATGGTATGGTGGTGTCTGGTAGGGCGTCAAAGTCAGCAGAAAGGTGAAAAGGATGCGGTCTGTGGGGCAGCGTAACACAGACGTACACTGTCTGAGCTCTGTGAGCACACTTAAACTGAGCCTGGCGGGAAGTTGCGAGGGAGCCCTGGCTGCAGGTACATGCATCATGCCAAGCTCCTCCCACTACCTATATGGTGAGAACGTAGTAAAAAAGTTAACTGCAAAATTCGAGTTATTTCCTTTGCACCCACTGTAAATTGAAAATTTCAATTTAGTAATTTTTGCCTTTTTAAATAATTAGTAGTAACTTGTTATGGATTGGTGATATCAAGTTGAATAGGTATACTAATTAAGTTAAATTTTGTTAGTTTGTAGTATTTTTAAGAACTTTGGATATTGAGATAAATATATTTATAGAGCTAAATTTTTATTATTTTGTATTTTTAAGTGAACTTTTGATATTAAAGTAAATATATTAATAAAGCTAAGTTAGGTTAGTTTGTAGTATTTTTAAGCAAATCTTTGGTAAAATTATTTGCAACCTCTAGTAACTGTGATATTTAAAAAATTCTTTTTTACTGGGCATACATTAAATATTGGACCTCAATTCAGACTTTATAAAACATTTTTACAGAATTTTTTTTGGGTATATTCATTCTATATTCTGTAGTTTAAGCATAAATAATATATACCAAAACATGTAAAATCTTTACCATTCTTTGAATTTTCATTGATGTATAGTATTTAATGGATACCCTGTATTATTGGCTCTCCAAATTGTTTTTGCTTTTACTATTCTGATAAAACTTTTCAAATACAACCCCATCCCTCTCAGGGCCTTTCTTTCTTCAGGGGTTGGTCCCAGAGAGGCTCTGTCCTTCTTGTGGTGAGGGGGATAAGCCCTAGAGCCCTTAGGGATCCCCTGGTGCTGAGACATAAACTTTTAATATACTTCCCCTTATTACTTTATTTGACTGCCCTTTATTTCCTCTCTTCTTTCTCCTATCTAGTGGCCATGATGGTTACCTGACCTCTGCTTGTTTTTTTTTCGGACTGATTATGAATTATTCTTATGGAGGTCGGAGTAGGTTGGGCATCTCCACTGCCTTCATCTGCCAATGCCTAAAGAGAAACACATCATTGGCCCCTTTTCTCCTTGCTTAGGAGAACTCGGGCAACCTCTTCGGTCTATAAAGATGATGATGTGGATCTGTATCCATTCTCCAAGTAGACATACTGGACATAACCGAATCTAGAGTTGCAGTAGCTCTGGGCCCCTGTACACCTCCATGGTGGGGAGTCCTGAGGGAGAAAGTGAAGTTATATCTATTTGCAAAGGCTAGCCATAAACCTAAAACTTCCCCTTCTCATTAGGGTTCTCATGTCAAACGTTCTTCAGCCCATTTTTCAGCCTTTCCTTGCTCATTGGGTTCCTATGCCAACAATGTGCACCCAGATTTAGACTATCCCCACCTTCTGGTCATGAGTTCATCACCTGAGACCCCACTTGTAAAAGTGGGGCATCACATTGAATCTAATATTCAAACATCAGAAACCTCTGCAGTTTATTAAAGTTGGGTACCTTTGTGTCCTGGTAAGCCCCTATCTTTAACTACCCAGATGTTGCTTCAATTGTAACCAATTTGGTATGTTGGTTGTGCCTATTGGCACTCCCATTCCTGTGTGAATTGTAGTTCTGATTACCATGGCCTTGAATGCACCAAAACACCTTGGTTCCCCAACTGTGGTGGTGCCCACAGTGCTGCATAAAAAATCTGCCCAATATTCCTTTGTGAAAAGGAGTTCGTCACTTTGCGTGACTCTCTGGGTCTGGATATGAGAGAGGCTCTGCCATTATACTTGAGCACAAACCTCACCTACTGGCTGTCTCTTCTCCGATGTTTTGCATGATGCTGGACAAAACCGACCATCATGTTTGAGTTCTGACACGCCTGAAGCATTTTGATGCTCATCTACCGTTAGTCTCAGAAGCATTTACGATATACTGTGGAAGCTTCAATCTCACACTGAGAGACGGGACTCAGCACCCCGTCCGGCCCCAGCCTAGCCTCTCTTCCTTCCTTCAAAACACTTGTTTCCTCTCTTTTCACAGAACCTCTCCCACAACTTTCTCTGGTCAGCCTCTAATTTCACAGGGTAGATGCTGACCTTCCTTTCAGCCAACCGTCCTGCATCGGGGCTGAGGGGGTGGGGGACAATGTTCCCTAACCCCTGAGCTCCGGTCTGGGGTGGCTGGTTTTTAACTACCTGCTTCATCCCCACCCATACCTTCCTCACATCCCTTTTCCTCTCGTCTTCAAAATCTATCATTTATACGCCGTGTCCAAGGTGGAGCCGCCATGCCGATGGACTGCCAGGCCACCAGGCGGGAGGGGTGGTCCCAAATGGCGGCGCCTGGCTCTGCTGGGCCTGTAAGCACCTCTCGCAGTGCGGGCTACTGCGAGAGGTGTGCGCTATTGCATCCCGTATTAAAAGAAGGGTCACCATGCCCAATGATGAAAATCACACCAAAAAAACCCAACCCCCAACTTCCCCAAGAACAACGGAGCCGCCCTCGGGCAGCTCCTGCAAAAAAATGGAGGTCCCCCCTCCCTGTGCTTGCACAGGGGACCCTCCATATTTCTCTAACCGGAGAGGAGGCTTACTCCTCTCCTTCGCCTACGGGTGCAGGGGACTCCCCCTCACCCCCTTCTCTGGAGGTGCTTTCGGGCACCTCCCTTTTCCCAGCGGCAGTCCCCTCTTTTCTTTCCAAGGGGACTGCCAAGAAAGCCAGCAGGCAGCCCTTAGCCAGCCGCTCCCCATCAAAGCGGCTCGGTAGGGCAAACCCCCTTAGGGGGGAGAGGCAAGCCAGGCCCCTTCGGTCGCTTCCCTCAAAAGACCTGCTGGCAAAAATATTAAACCTTGCCGGGGTCAAGGCCTGTGCCTCCCCAAACAAGACTGGCGACACTGCCAAGGGGACCTGCAATGTCCTGGGAGGGGATGGCCAACTGGAGGCCCCTCCCATGATAGACATGGTCCTTGAGGAGACCCAGCCTCAGACCGTAGGGCCTTCCATGGGGGGGAATTCGGGCTCGGCGCCAAGCACCGAACCTGAGTCCGCCCCTATGCAAGGTCCTCATCAAATGGCTGAGGGCTCCGAGGCAGTAGAAGGAGGGGAGGGATCTCCTCCGACAGGTGCCCCTACGACAACCAGGACCTTCTCCATTTCGGAGAGGGACCTGGCTGAGGCCGGTCCATCTGGCCTGGGGGCTTCTGCCGGCGGAGGTGAAAAGCGGATTCATTCCCCGCCCTCCTCTCCAAAAAAGAAAAAGACTCGGGGCTCCTCTCCATCCGCGGGGGCTGCGGGGACGGATGGGTCTGCTGCCACTTTGGTAGGCGACCAAGCCAAGATCGGCACATCCGGCCCCTCTACCCCCTCGTGTGCGGAGCCCCTGACTAAGACCAAGAGTGCACAGGGCGGAGCCTCGATGACATCGGGGCCCCTCATTCAGAGGTTACCTGGCGTTTTTGAGCCCGCTGGCTTCAAACGCTTCCTCGTTATTCGCTCCACTGATTGCACCATGTTGTCCAAGGGCAACATGATCCATCAGAGGAGAGGATTAGCTAGTGCAATTGGTAGAGAGCCGAAGGTGACCCGTTTCTCGGACGGCAGCCTTCTGGCGAATGCGGCGAATCCCGCCGAGGCGGCCAAGATAAGTGCTCTTCGGACACTTCATGGCACCCCGGTGAGTGTGACGCCGCACTCTACCATGAACTTTGTGAAAGGAGTAGTTTATGCGAGGGAACTCGTTGACTACTCCATTGAGGACATCACCCTAGAGCTGGCTGACCATGGGGCGGTCAAGGTCGAACGTGTGATGAGAAAACAGGGAGGGGCTTCGAGACCCACCCCTACACTCTTCGTCACGTTCGACTGTGACAAGCTCCCTGAGTCGGTGCGTGCTGGTTGGTACCGCTACCGCGTGAAGGCATCCGTGCCACTGCCGCGGCGGTGCTATTACTGTCACCGCTTCGGCCATACGAATCGCTCATGTAGACGTGCAAAGTCGGGGTCACCCGAAGTCTGTGTAAATTGCTCCAAGGTCGCACACGATAAGTCCAAATCGTGTGTGGCCAAGTGTGTCAATTGCGGAGAGCCGCACCCTGCTTCTTCGAAGCAATGTGGTGCATATCTCCTGGAGAAAGAAATCCTGGCCGTTCAGGCCCAGGATAGACTCTCATTCCGCGAGGCTAAGGACTTGGTCCTGGCACGCCCAGCTCTGCCTGGGACGTCATATGCCTCAGTTGTTTGAAAGGCACCCTCTGCTCCTGGCCCATCCAGGCCAACGAGCGTGGTTGTTTCCGCGCCCATTCGGAGCCCTTCTGCGGGCTCTACCCAACCCGGGCGCTCCCCTGGTAAAGCTGGCGGCAAAAAGGGTTCATACCCAGCCCCGGCTAAAACCAGGGCTCCCCCCTCTTCCCCCAGCGTGACCGTTTCCCGCAAGGCGAAACGGCCACACGCCTCCACCGAGTCGTTAGACTCACAGGAGGCAACACCCCTGAAGATGGTCCCCCGAAAGGAGGACAGCAACAAAGGAGCTTCGGCTCCTTCGCCCACGCCCCGAGGTGGAGCTGGTGGCTCGGAGACGGTGGTTCCTCGAAAAGAGGGCCCCCCGCCTCCGAAGCCGCAGCGCCCGCCTAAGGTTTCGAGGCAGAGGGAGGAAAAGACTCGCATGGCGAGCCCAACCTCCCCCAATAAGTCCTCGAAGGCGACAGCGCCTTCAGCGCTTTGTCCGGCCAACAGCGCCCGGGAAGCGTACGGCCATTCCCGTGAGGGTCTTCAATTCGAGGAGGGCCCCCGCGTCTCCTCCGAGCTAGGCCTGGAGGGCATATTCCTTCAATGGAATTGCCGTGGACTCCGGGCCAACTGGGAGGAGCTGCGGAGGCTCGCCTCCTCCCGTTCCCCGTTAGCTATTTTTTTGCAGGAGACCATGCTAGGCGCGTGCCCCCTGCCTGCCCTCCCGGGGTATAAGGGTCTTGCGACCCCACCACCGCGGGATGGCCGGGCTGGGGGATGCGCGGTTTACACCCGGCATGATGTCTCCGTTCTTCCTTTCTCTTTAGATACCTCCTTTCAGGCAGTGGCTGTGCAGCTGCACCTGGATAGGAGGTATACTATCATTTCTGCGTACATTCCACCGTCAGCTGACCGACGCGGGGGACTTCCGCCGCGTCGTGGCACGGTTGCCGAGGCCCTATCTCTTGCTTGGAGATCTGAACGGCAGGCATCCTCTCTGGGGAGATTACTCCATAAATCCCAGGGGACAAGTCCTTGCCGATCTGATCGAAGAGCTTGAGATGGGTGTCCTAAACGTGGATGAGTTTACGCATCACTGTCCGAGAACCGCTTCATTTTCTTGCCTTGACCTATCTTTGTGCTCTTCGGATGCACAGCCTGATTTTGATTGGGGGGTGGTCGATGACCTCCATGGTAGTGATCACTTTCCCATTCAAATATCATTTTCAGGGCAACTGCCGCCTGAGAGACCACCTCGGTGGTGCTTGGCGCGGGCGCGGTGGCCTGCATTTCAGGGAATGACTGAATTCTCTATCTCAGTCGAGGAGTTTAGGTCGGTAGATGAGGCCGTTGAGTTCTTCTCCGGCAACCTCATCGCCGTGGGCCTGACTACTATTCCTAGGACGTCTGGCCGTTTTGCACGCCGACCACTCCCATGGTGGTCGGATGAGTGTGAGACGGCCCTCAAACAGAAGCGTTATGCCTACATGCGCTATAAGCGCCGCCCGAACGATTTCACTGTCGCTGAATTTCGTCGGGCTAGGGCTAGGTTCCGGTATATTTCGAAGCACGCCCGCCGCTCTTCGTGGCGGGCATACGTGTCTTCACTTAACGGGAAGACCCCTTTAGCTGAGGTGTGGAAGCGAGTCAAAAGGATTCGGGGCAAGTTCTCGCAGGACCCCCCTCCCGTTCTCCAGCAGAATGGGACCGCAATCTCGGACCCCGCGTCCGTGGCGGAATCCTTAGCGACCGCTTTTTCCGCATTCTCTAGCCGTGATGCTGCTCCGCCAGCATTCAATGCACGTCGTGATGTCGCGGAAGGCCGCCGGCTGGACTTTACCTCCAGAGGCGGAGAACCCTTCAACGACAAGTTTACTGTGAGTGAGTTGCGTTCCGCTCTCGCTTCGTGCGCGGACACCGCCCCTGGTCCGGACGATGTCCCGTACGCCATGCTTCGACACCTGGGTGAGCGAGGCATGGCCTTTCTGTTAGATTTGTTCAACAGGATCTGGGTGGAAGGTCTTCTCCCAGACTCCTGGCGAATCGCTACTGTGCTCGCCTTTCGCAAGCCGGGGAGAGATCACTCTACTCCGACCGGTTTCCGCCCAATCTCTCTAACCTCTTGCGTGTGCAAGTTGATGGAGAAATTGGTAAATATTAGATTAGCCTATTTCCTGGACAGCGGAGGCCATCTGTCTTCTGCGCAGTGCGGCTTCCGTAAGTTCCACTCCACGTCGGATACTCTGCTCCGACTGGAAAACGCCGTCTGCGAGGCTTTCCTTCGTAGACAGCACTACGCCACGGTGTTTTTCGATCTGGAGAAGGCCTATGATACCGCATGGCGATACGGTATCATGGAGACTCTCCACACGATGGGGGCGAGGGGACGCCTCCCAATGTTTATATCTGAATTTTTGCGAGATCGTCGATTCCGCGTACGGGTGGGGGGAGCCCTCTCCGGCCCAAAGGAGCAGGAAGAGGGTGTCCCGCAGGGAAGTGTCCTCAGTGTCACACTCTTTGCCCTGAGCATCAATGGCATCACCTCGGTGCTGCCGGAAGATGTTCTCGCTACGCTCTACGTGGACGACCTTTCGATCTCTTTTGGCGCGGCCCAGATGCCAACTCTGGAGCGTCGACTCCAACAGGCATTGAACCGCGTCTCTCGCTATGCCGAAGCGCACAGGTTTCGGTTTTCTTTGGCCAAGACTAAGGTGGTGCACTTCTGCCGCCATCCACGGCTTCACCCCGACCCAGATTTGGTTCTTAATGGGGTGCGCCTGGATGTGGTTGAGTCGCACCGTTTCCTTGGTCTTGTATTCGACCGACGCCTCACCTGGGAGGCTCATATTCGCAGCCTTAGGGTCTCTTGTACCCGCGCCATGGACATTCTCCGTTCCGTGACGTTCAGCGCTTGGGGCGCTGATAGGGCTACCGCCTTACTTTTTTATCGATCCTTTGTTCGCTCGAAGCTCGACTACGGATGCGAGTTTTATGCATCCGCAGCCGAGCGTTTATTGCGAAAGGTGGATTCGATCCACCACACCGGCCTTCGCCTTGCGACCGGTGCCTTCCGCACTTCCCCCATTGAGAGCCTGTTGGTCGATGCTGGGGAGATGCCACTCGCTCTGCGCCGCGTGCAGTGCATCACTCGCCTGTACGCGCGAGCCCGGCGCCTCCCTCAGTCGCCAACAGATCTCACTGCATCCGCAGCTGATCTCGATGGTGCCTATGCCGCCGAGAGACGCCAGTCATACCCTAAGCCCTTTGGGTTTAGGGCCAGGAAACTCCTTCGAGAGGTAGATATAGCTCTCGGGCCGGTGGCGCCCCTGGTTCTGCCCAGGACGCCACCCTGGAGGGTACCACATTTGGCTATTTGTCGCCACGCCTCTGCTCCCAAAGCTTGTACTGCGCCGGGAGTATTGCGTTCGACCTTTTTGGAGCACACATCGTGTCACGCTGGTACCGTGCCAGTGTATACGGATGGCTCCAAGTCCCAAGAGGGGGTCGGCTTCCACGCCGTTTCCCCTCTGTTTGAAGTCAGCGGGGCTCTACCAGGCGCTGCGTCTGTCTTCACGGCCGAGCTGGTGGCAATACACCACTCGGTACGGGAGATTACGCGACGTGCTTGGTTCGGAGACCGGATTGTGATCTATAGCGACTCACAAAGCGCCCTGAGTGCTCTCGGGGCATTGGAATCTCCGCATCCCCTGGTTCGCGAAATCCGTGACGCCACGGTTTTGGCGAGCCGGGCAGATGTCGAGATTATCTTCTGCTGGGTTCCTGGACATGTAGGAATTGCGGGGAATGAGCGCGCCGATGAGGGCGCCAAAGAGTCCGCGAGGACTCTGCGCCCGGACCAGCGTTTCGCTCTTCCTCACACCGACTACATGGCAGGAATACGGGCAGCTCTTCGGACTGCTTGGCAAAGAAGATGGGAGACGGTCGAAGGGAACTTAAAGTTGCGTGCCATTGCGCCGCGACTGTTCCCATGGACCTATCCCCCAATGCCGCGGCGGCTAAAGGTTGCTTTCTGTCGTCTCCGAATCGGACACACTCGTGTGACGCATCGCTATCTGGTGGAGCGCTCGCCTGCGCCCTATTGCAACGACTGCGTCGTCCCCCAGACTGTTCGGCACATTCTTGTCGAATGTCCCAGTCTGGGTGATCTTCGCGCACGACACCTGTCCCAGTACCGGGATGGGCGGGGTCGCTACCGCCTGTCCCTTGTACTCGGGACGAGTGCGTGCACTTTGACTGGTGGACTTGCTGACTTTTTGGGGGAGGCCGGCCTTCTCCCTATTATTTAAGCAAGGTTTGTGTTTTGTTTTGTTTTGTTTTTTGTTTGTTTTTTTCCTTTAGTTGCACTCTCCTGCGCCGGGGGGACCTCTCCCCGACGCACCAGCTTGCTTCCTTTCCCCATTTTGGGGTGTTTTGTTTTGTTTTTTTCTTTAATTTTATTTTAAAGTAGCCTAGAACTAGGCCAGTTTTAATACGGCGACTAATGCCCAAGTAGGCAGTCGCCAGATGAGCTCTTAAAAAAAAAAAAAAAAAAAATATCTCACACTGAGATAATTAATGTTGCCTCCCTCTCTCTGGCAACTCTAGCTGGAACCGACGCTCAGGGTGAGACACTTGAAGACATGAGATGTTATCTGAAAGAATCTTCTATATCAACCAGTGAAGGTTCTTTTACCTGGCTCTGAGACCCAAAGCCCTGTGGTAAGAGGAAGGACTCCTTACCTGGGTCATCGGCCACCAATAAGTAGGCAACCTCTGTAGCTTACTTGGCTGAGCCTCAAGAATCTTCAATGGACTCTTCTGTTGCTGAATATTCTCTGCCCTTCACAGGACTTAGAGCCCTTACTGGTCTAAACGATAGCAGAAATCCACCCAGTTCCTTGTACTTTGTAAAAAGATCACCTGCCCCACCCACCCAACCTCCTACTCATGATCTAATGGAAGCAGATGATATTTCAACATCACCACCTGTGGTTGTTGGATCAACTCCTCAGACATCAAAAGTGCTTTCAGCCCATCAATCCTGATCTCCATCAGAAAATCTCTTCTTTGTCTTCCATTTCTGCCTGGTTGTGCGCCCCAATTACAGGCAGGGGCTTTGGCTGGTTCCTCAAAACCATCAGACATATCTACTGTCACTGCTCCCTCCAGATTCTCTTCCCCTGCAATAGCAGGCTCTTCAAAATCTGCTCTTTGGAATCCACTTCAAACTCAACCTCAGCCACAAAAGAAAAGAAGATATTTACTGTGGTATCTAACCATCCCAAGTGGGAAGAACTCAGTTCTTCTGACGACTCTCTACCTCGCTCTTATTTGTCTTCAAGAGAACAATCTGGGTACCTTTCTGGCAGTACCCAGTTTTTGTATTTTCAACTATATTGCCCATCAGGGGCTTTGTCTCATTGGGGTGTCAGTTATGGTTTTGTCATCCCACCATGCATCTCCCTTTCCCCTTCACACTACCCTCCAAGCTGTTGCCATGAGTGTTTTTCTTATAATGCTTTTTACTGTTTGCTCTATTTACCTCCCTCCTTCTTTACCATTGTCAAGACCTGACCTTTTAGAACTTGTAGGTCATTTTCCCTCCCTGTTTTTATTACTTGGAGATTTTAATGACCATATTGGGGTGACCTCACTCGGAAGGCAATGTTTTAGTCTTTTATTATCTGTCTTTCTTTGCATTTTAAACACTGGTGATTTTACATCTTATGTCCAGATGGATTCTTTTAGTTGTGTTGACCTGTCTGTCTGTTCCCCGGATTGCCTCAATGATTTTTGATCAGCCCCTGATGAGCTCCATGGGAGTGACCACTTCCCTATTGTCTCATCAGCCGTTAATCCTAGCCCTCATACAACCATGCCTCTCAAGTGGGACTTATGCCATGTTGATTGAGAAGGCTTCCAAGAGTCATCGTTCACAATTGCTTCCTTGGGGACCTTCAATGGTGTCAACGCAGCAGTAGTGTACTTCACATCGATTATCTAGAGCGTGGCCACACAGACCATTCCACAGACATGACCTGTAACAGGTCAATCAACCGTGCCCTGGTGGACCTCAGAGTGTGCGACAGCCATCATATTGTAAACTTAGCTCATGCTCAATTTCGGCGGATCCCAACCTTGTGCAATAAAGTTGACTGAAACTGAGCTCATGTGCTTTGCCCTAAGAACCCTTCATCAGACTTGCTGAACTTCATGGCGCTGCTATGTTTCATCAATTTCCTCTATGACCCCTACAGCAAAGATTTGGAAGAGGATTAACAAGATCCAGGGTTGTTACGCAACTATAATTCTCCCCACACTCAACTTACAGGGATCCTTAGTGAATGACAGCCTGGTGGTCAGCTGTTACAATAGGGCTTTTCTAGCCTATAAATCAAAGTGTCTCATCATTTCAATTTTACCTCAAAATCTAACCACCTATATAATGCCCTATTCTCCATCCATAGTTACATGCTTCATTGTTCCTTTGTAGATCCACTTCTCCTGGCCTTGACAGGATCCATTTTTATATGATTCAGCACCTCTATTCACTAGAAATGGGATGATTAATCAGAATGGAATCGTAAGAATCATTCATTTAGGGAAGGAATCGGAATTGCTAAAAATAATCCCAGTTTATGATTCCCCAAAAGATTCCTTCAAAATTTCAGTAGAGAGACTCTTTCAAGAGTGTTTTTTTTTTGTTTGTTTTTTTTAAGTTTTTAACTTTCTTTCCTACTTGCCAAATAGCTGAATCAAAATTTCAAACATTGTTTATTTCTGGTTACTGTCAATCAAGTTATGTATCTACTCATCTGTCCTATTATTCAGTGAAATTATAACATAAGTTATTTACTAATAGATTTAGATAGTCTACAAGAATGCATCACTATTTAATATCAATTAATATTGAACATCTGACTGTATAAGAAATGTATTGTATGTTTAATGGTTTATATGCGTGAAATGAAGGCCTGCTCAGAGCTCAGGCATCATTTAAAAGAGCTGGTGCAATTCTAAAATGTTAGATCTTTGTTCAGCAGTGCTGCCAAAGTTGGCATGTTCGTACAAATTTGGTACTTTTTGCCATAAACACTTCTGATACCATTTTACTTTTGTTTTATGTTTTAACTAGATTTGGTACTATTGCTAAAATTCTTTCAGGAATGGGCAGCCCTGTTGTTCAGTTGACTAACAGCCACCATAGATGTATGTTCTGCTGCACACACTTCCTACTTACAGCCTATGTTAAATGTTGAGTAACAATATCATAATAGCTGAATATTAAGTATTTAATACATTAGTTGTTATTAGTTGACATTATCAAATCAGTCTGATTTTATCAATAGTATTTAATATTAGGTTGAGGAATAAGTTCTTGCATTTTTTAAATTTTGTGTTGATTTAAGTTTTGTTGACGTGATTTGTGCTCATATTAAGAAACCATAACAAATAATGAGAGCAAAATTTGCAAAGGTTAGGCTACATCTCTTAACAGCTAAAACTATTAGGCTTTTGCTTAGGCTACATCTTGAAGTTGAGTAATAAGTCATTGCGGTTTATTTAAAAGTTGTTAATTTAATTTTTGTTCTTTACCCTCAAAATGGAATGTCAAGTTGAAAGAAAGGCGCATTTTTGACACTTGTTGTTATTCATTTTCAATTGAGATAGGAACAATGCAAATGCAGCCAAAGCTCGTTGCAATATTTGTACTGTGTACGGAGAAAATGCTTTATCAGAAAGGAGACCTCAATGGTGGTTCTCACGTTTCAAAAATGGTCATTTCAATCTTAATGATGAAGAACATTCTGGTCGCCTTATTAAGTTGGATGAAGATCGATTGAACGACCTTCTTCATGAAAATCCTCATCCATTACTAGAGAATTGGCTCTACAATTGGCGTGTGATCAGAAAATTAGTGAATCACCTTCATTCAATGGGAAAAGTTCAAAAACTCGGTGCATGGGTTCCACACGCTTTGAGCGAAAGCAACAAACTTCAACGCTCCACGATTGCTGCAGGGTTGCTTGCTCGTCACAAGGCTACTTGTGGATATAAGGACAGATTTCTTCACCGCATCATCAATTGCAACGAAAAGTGGTGTGTTTATGTCAACATGAACCATCAAAAACAATGGCTTAGCCCCAATAAAAACCCACTTCCTCGATTAAAGCAAGGACTTCATCCATGAAAGACGATGCTGTGTGTGTGGTGGGATTGTGAAGGCATCATTCTTTATGAGCTCCTTGCGAACAATGAGATTGTCAATGAAGAACTCTATGTTCAACAAATGTATCAACTCGCCAAAGCTATTCGTGAAAAGTGACCTCATCGACGTTATGGAGTCCTTCTGCAACATGACAATGCTCTTCCTCACATTGCCAATATGATAAAAGACGCCATCCAAACGCTTAATTGGGAAATCCTGCCACATCCTCCATATTTGCCAGACTTGGCTCCATTGGATTTCCATCTGTTCCGATCGCTCTCCATCCATTTGCACAGCATTTCGTTCAATACTGATGTGGAATTAAGAACCTGGTTAGACGAATTCTTGGAGTCAAAATCCAGAGATTTTTATTGCAGAGGCATCAAAAAACTAGTTGAACGTTGGGAAGAAGTCATAAATAACAATGGAGAATACATTATTAATTAAATTGCATATTGTTATCAATTAAAAATTAAGTTTTTCTAAAATTATTAGTAATGAATAAATTTGATAAAACCACAAGAATATTCCTCAACCCATTACATTAGTTGTTATTAGTTGACATTATCAAATTAGTCTGATTTGAATTACAATTTCCACATAAACTGCATTATTCGCTATCAAAGATCTAAATTCACTTGGTTATGAAAACTGACTATACCAAACTTCCAGCATAAGATACTATATATGGGTGAAGGGTTTTTACCCATCATGACGCTTTGGGATTGTCCTTCCCTTTGTCAAACTGAGCAGATATGGGCTGGATGCTGATCACTACCATACTATAGCTCTTACCAGCTGTCTGAGTAAGTTTCTAGAGAAGATAAGTGTTGGAGTGCCTGAACTGGTTCCTAGAAACTAATCACTTACTGTCTCCATTTCAGTGCAGTTTTTCCAAGGGTTATAGTACCCTTGACCTCTTTGTATGTTTGAGAGATCAGCCCAGAAAGCTTTGTTAAAGTACCAAGTCTTGTCCATAGAAAGCTTACGATACAACATGGAGATACGTTGTCTTGAAGAAGCTATATGTTTGGGGTATAAGAGGTCTTTTACTATCTTTTATTGAAAGTTTCTTAGCATTTCGATCCTTCATGGTGCGTGTTGGAGACCCTGCAAACAGGATTGGCAAAAACCCAAAATTTTAAAAATGCTCAATAAAACCTGAGTTTTTTGAAAAAACAAACACTACCCACATTAGAATAACATAGAAAAATAATAGCTATCTCTATTTTTGTAATATAATTAATTAGTTTAATAATTATATTAAGGTAAGAACAGATCACTGATAGAGAATTGTGGATACCCATGCTAGCCATAACCTGTAGAAGGAGAGATGAATTATGAGTCAGTATCAGAGAAATAATCGTAATTTGATAAATATTTGTTGAAATTATTTACATAAATATGCATTTTGAATAAAATAATAAGTAGCATCCATTTCTTGAAAAAAAAGTGTAATTTTGAAAAGAAAAAAAAAAACAAAAAAAGGGGGGGGGTCAAATTTCACTTGATAAAGACCCCCCAAAACAGTAATAAAACCTAGGGGGTTTTATTTGCCAACCCTGCCTGCAACCCCAAGAGGAAGGAGTTCCTCAGGGCAGTGTTTTAAGTCTTTTTTTTATATTTCATAATTGCAATCAATGATATCATTTCCACCCTCCCAGAGGGTGTTTTAGCGGCCCTGTTTCATTGATGACTTGGCACTACTATACTGTTCCTTGCCTCAGCTTCCAACTGGCACTCTATTTGGTCTCAAAAAGTGCACAACTTAGGGGATTCTGCTTTTCCACAAGTAAAACTAAGGCAATATATTTCCACCAAGGTAGAGGGGCTCTTGTTCTGCCACCTATCTTCCTATAGAGTGTAGAGATAGTTTGTCTCTTATGTTTCTGGGCATAATTGTTGATTCCCAGCTATCTTGGTTACCATGCCTATGCCTTCTTTGAACGGGCTGTCAGCAGGCTCTAGACATTTCGAAAGTCCTCTCCCACATGTCGTGAGGCAGTGATTGTCAAACACTGTGGTCACTATACACTGCCCTCATCCAATCCAAATTGGACTATGGATGCCAAATTTACTCCTCGACTTCCCCATCAGCCCTTAAAATGTACAGTGTACGTCTGTGTTACGCTGCCCCACAGACCGCATTAACAGCATTTACTCCAAGAGTGGGGGGCTCCCCTTGCCCTATCATTGACTTCAGATCTGCATGCAATACCTCTGCTGTGTATAGCAGGCCCCTGTATCAGAGGTTTACAGATGCCTGTATGCTGCCGAGTCAACAGCCGCATTCAATAGATTGCCATCCTTACCCCGCTCCCTGAATCTCAGATAGGAGATCATCTCTCCAACCTGGGTGCTCTAAAGGTCCTTGCCCTTCTGTCATCGCTGACTTTGTCCTTGCCACTGGCAGCTTCTATTTTTACCACTGAACTTTCAGCCATTCTTTTAGCTTTTAGACTGATCCAAATTTTACCTTTTAAAGATTTTGTCATTTTCTATGACTCTAGGAGTGTTTTACAGGCTATTTGCCCCTTTTAATGCTTCCCATCCATTAGTCACAGAAATCTGCAACTGGCTGGTCCAGAATGCGTCCCAATATCAAGTTCCATTTTATTGGCTCACCAGGCATGTAGGGGTCCTGGGCAATGAGAGGGCTGATCAGCTGGCCTGTTCAGGTAACCTTTTCAAGATTTTATTCCCTTTATAAGAGAATACATTTTTCAGTTGTGTCAGGATGGATGTTCATCATTTAAATTATATAAATTCTAAATTTTTTTTAGCTCTTGGCCCTCAAGACTTCAGAGACTATGTTCCTTAGAGGTCGCCCTTTGCCACATTTGCATTGGCCATACAAGACACCCACGGTCATCTTGTTTCAGCTGATGCTCGAATCAGTCCTTACTGCCCATGGAAGAATAAGGAGAGAGAAAAGGAATCTCCCCCTCCTCCCTGACTTCCCCAATTCGTCATTGACCGCTCTAAATTTGTCTGCCCTAGATACTGCAAAAATTAGAACAATGGAAAGACCATTAAGGGGGCATTTCAACTTCTTGCTATGGGCCCTTATCATGACCCAAGGCAATTAAGGAAGTCTGTTGGTGATGAATCTCTCTCCCCGTCTAGATATTTTTGAGTATATATTTGATACTTCGAAGTTCACATGCAGATTGTGTCTGAAGCCACTGTCCAGCAGGTTAGACATAATGTCTTCGTTAGTCGAGAGGGAATCTACTACATTCTTGTCCAGAGAAGAATTCAGTGATTGTCGAAGAGCCAAGAAAGAGCTAGTTGTCACTCAGTGTTGTTTGTGGAAATAGTTAGGTGTGCTTCAACCCTTCTCACCACATCTTCATGTTTTAAGGATCAGAAAAGCCATCCCTGAAGCACCCTCCATTTGCCTCTTAAGGATAAGAATGCCCTCATTTTGCCACTCTTGTGTTGTCCTGTTTCTCAACCCTTTTACTTATACCTCCCCTGTCCCACCTTTGTTTCATTTTAAAATTTTTAGCACATATTGATCTTCTCCCTCTTTTATAACTAATTTGCTTCTCTTTATTTCTGCCACTTAGAGAAACAACTTGGATTGGGCAGTTGCCCAATGTGGTCCAACTGGTTCCTTACTTTAAACCTTTCAAATACAAACGGCATTTTAATCTCTTAATATTTTCAAGAAACTGCTCATTCATTGATTAGTATTTTGGGAGCAAAATTTCTTGATTATTTATTTTTTTAAATCAGAATTGTGCTTTTTCAGATAACGTTGCTTACAGGAGGCTTTCTTCTTCCAGTATTCTATAAAAATGAAGAAGCAAATAGCACAGATACATTTTCAGCACTAGTTTATCTACACATTGTAATCTGGAGTTTCATTACTGTAAGCATACATTTATTTTTATTTTAAGATTTTTCCTATTTGCTTTGCAGTAAATCTTCATTGTTTGCAGATAAATTGTGCTTGACCAGAGGAAAAAAAAAAAATATGGTGATGAATTTTAATATGTTTGTATATCTGTAGTGAGAGAATATAATGGACATGTAGAATATGGCCTGGTGCTATAACTCTTATTTATTAATTCTATGAATGGTTTCATTAATCTTGATCATTTGGGAGACTGTTTGGCTCCAACTTGCTTTAATCCATTAATGGCTAAAATGAAAAGGTTGTCATGACAATAAATTTATAAAATTTAAAATTGTGCTTCTGTCCACTATAAGCACAAAACTAGGGTCTGACAGATATAAAAATATTTTCTGGTGTATCTATCCACTGAAGTAAATGATGCATTTTTCTTCTTGAGAGACTCAAAGATTTAAAAAAGATGCCTGAAAGACCTTATTCTTTCCACAAATTTCTTATTTCCTCATTTTCATCCACTCTAGGTAAAAAGAATATTGCTAAGAGGTATAGAAATGCATGCATCTTTTTTTAAGGGGTGTTAATGGTGTAGGTTAAGCAATCACAAAAAGTAATCCTACAAAAAAAAATCAAACATCATAGAAACACAACATTCCTGAACAATCCAACCTAAGAATCATAAAAGGACCCCAACTCATCTAATAAACCAACAAAGCCAAACAATCCGGTGAGAGGGGATAGAGGTGAATTGGTATGTTGGGGATGTTGTGCAGGTAATGGGGATTCATGTGAGAGGGCCCCTTTCAAGGGGGGAGGGAAAGAAGCAAATTCAATCCCCCCTCTTCAAAAAAAAAAGTTAAGAAGAAATCAAAGAGGACAAGGGATTCCTCTCCCTCCCCAAACTAGCGTGTCTGTCCCTAAGGTGCCTTTGGGTGGGGAGGCCCAGACCAAGACCAAAGTCACAAGTGCACTGAGTGAAGACTCAATTACATCTGGCTCCTCATTCAGAGATTACTTGCCATTTTTGATCCAGCTGGCTTCAAGCACTTTTTTGCTATTTGCTTTGCCCCAATGATGACAGCAAGTTGGTCAAAGGCCACATGCTCCATCAGAGGAGAACTTTAGCCTAAGGTGACCCGTTTCATGGAGGGGAGCCTTCTGGCAAATGCTGTAGACCCTGGTATCTTGAAGTAATGTGGTGTGTATCCTCTCTCCTGAGCTGACTTGGTCCTGGCACACCTAATTTTGTCTTAGATGTCTTACAATATTTAAAAATTCACCCTCTGCTCTTGGCCTCTCCAGGGCTACAGGCACCATCGCTTCTGTACACATTCAGCAGGTTTTACCCAACCCAGGCACAACCTAATAAATCTAGCAGCAAAAAGGTTTCACACCCAACCTCAGCTAAAACCAGGACTCCTCCCCACCTCTCCATGTGTAGCCCTTTCCATAAGGCAAAATGGCCGTGTGCTTCCACCCAGTCGTTAGACTCTTAGGAGGCAAACTCCCTGAAGATGCTCATAAGGCTGTCTTCCTGAATGATAAAGCTATCCTCCACTAGATGGGAGCCAGACAGGAGGATGCACAATTTACACCTGGCATAATATCTCCATTCTTCTATTTGCTATAAATACCTGCTTTCAGGTAATAGCACTGAAGCTACACCTGAGTAGGAGGTATACTGTTATTTCTGCATACATTCCACCATCAGCCTCTTTTGATGCAGGGGACTTCTGCTGTGTTGTGGCATGGTTGATAAAGCCCTTTGTACTACTCAGGAATTTGAACACTAGACATCCACTCTGGAGAGACTATTTAATCAATCCCAAGGGTCAGGTCCTTGCCCACCTGATCGATGAACTGGAAATGGTTGTTATAAATGGGGATGAGTTTACACATCACTACCCGGGAATTGCTTCATTTTCTAGCTTTGCTCTGTTCCTGTGCTTTCCAGATGCACTGCCTGATTTTGGGTGGCAGGTGGTCAATGACCTTCATGGTAGTGACCACTTTACCCTGCCTAAATAAAAACAAACTGCCCAGTGGTGCTTGGAACAGTTGCAGTGGAAGTGAGTCAAATGAATTGGGGGCAAGTTCTCTCAGGACCCCCCTGCTTTCTCCCTGCATTCTCTAGCTAGGATGCTGCTCTGCCAGCATTCAATGCATGACATGATGTTGCTGGAGGCCACTGACTGGACTTTATTCCAGAAGCGGAGAACCCTTCAATGACAGGTTTACATTGAGTGAGTTGCATTCCACTCTGGCTTTATGTACCAACTACCCCTGGTTTTGATGATGTCCCCTATGAAATGCTTCAAAACCTAGGTCAGCGAGGCATGGTATTTCTCTTAGATCTGTTTAACAAGATCTAGACAGAGGGTACCCTCCCAAACTCCTGCTGAATGGATATTGTGCTCACTTTTCACAAACCTGAGAGAGATCACTCTAAACTTACTGCTTTCTATCCAATTTTTGATGGAGAAATTATTAAATTTTAGATTAGTCTTTTTCCTAGACATTGGAGGTTTCCTGTCTTGTGCTCAGTATGGCTTCCGCTAGTTCCACTCCATATTGGATGCTTTGTCTGACTGGAAAATGGCATCTGCGAGGGCTTCCTTTATAGATAGCACTATGCCTCGATGTTTTTTGATCTAGAGAATGCCTGATACTGAAGGTGTCCCAATATTTATTTCAAGAGTTTTTGCGGGATCAATGAATCGGCGTAGGGATAGCAGGAGCTCTCTCTGCCTCACTGGAGCAGAAAGAGGGTGTCACACAGGTAAATGTCATTAATGTCAAACATTTTTGCCCTGAGAATCAATGGTATTACCTCAGTCATGCTGGAAGATGTTCTTGCTACATTCTACATAGACTACCTTTCAATCTCTTTTGGTGTAGCCCAGATGCAAACTCTTGAGTGTCAGCTCCAACAACATTTATTGCTATGCCGAAGTCCACAGGTTTCGGTTTTCCTTGGCGAAAACTAAGTTAGTGCACTTCTGCCAACATCCACAGCTCCACCCCACCCTGGACTTGTTCCAAAACATGGTTCCTCTTGGTCTTATTTTCAAATGACGCTTCACCTGTGTCTCATATTTACACTCTTAGGATTCTTTGTTTGTTTGAAGCTCAAATACGGATATGAGTTTTATGCATCTTCAGCTGAGTGTGTTTACAGAAGGTGGGCTCGATCCACTATACCAGTCTTCACCTGGCGACTGGTGCCTACCACACGTCCCCATTGAGAGCATGCATGTCAGTGCTGGGGTGATGCCACTCACTCTGCACATACAGGCGAGCCCGGCCCATACCTCAGTCGCAACAGCTCTCACTGCATCTGCAGCTGATCTCGACGGTGCTTATGCTGCAAAGAGATGCCAGTCATACCCTAAGCCCTTGGGGTTTAAGGGTAAGAAACTTATTCAAGAGCTTCTAGCCTGGGTCACCTCTGGTTCTGCCCAGAACGCCATCCTGGAGGGTATCACCTTTGACTATTTGTTTCCATTCTTTTCTCGCAAACCTTCCACAGCGCTGAAAGTATTGAGTTCGGCTCTTTGGAGCACCCTTTGTGTCATGCTGGATCTGTGACAGTTTATACAGATTGCTCCAGTTCCAAGTCCCAGGAGAGGATTGGTTTCCACATTGTATCACTTTCTGTTTGAAGTCAGCGGGTCTCTACCAGGCATTGCAATACACTGCTCAGTATCAGAGATAACACATTGTGCCTGGTTCGGACCCCGTAAGGGGCGCGGCGATTTGCCATCCTGGTCGCCGTGCTGACGGGATCCAGTGCACCGTCCGGCCCCAGCTTAGCCTCTCTTCCTTCCTTCAAAACACTTGTTTCCTCTCTTTTCACACAACCTCTCCCACAACTTTCTCTGGTCAGCCTCTAATTTCACAGGGTAGATGCTGACCTTCCTTTCAGCCAACCGTCCCGCATCGGGGCTGAGAGGGTGGGGGACAATGTTCCCTAACCCCTGAGCTCCGGTCTGGGGTGGCTGGTTTTTAACAACCTGCTTCATCCCCACCCATACCTTCCTCACATCCCTTTTCCTCTCCTCTTCACAATCTATATATTTTATGCCGTGTTCAAGGTGGAGCCGCCATGCCGATAGACTGCCAGGACACCAGGCGGGAGGGGTGGTCCCAAATGGCGGCGCCTGGCTCTGCCGGGCTTGTAAGCACCTCTCGCAGTGCGGGCTACTGCGAGAGGTGCGCGCTATTGCATCCCGTGTTAAAAAAAAGAGTCACCGTGCCCAATGATGAAGACCCCCCCCAAAAAAATCAACCCCCAACTTTCCCTGAAACATCAACGGAGCCGCCCTCGGGCAGCTCCAGCAAGAAAATGGAGGTCCCCCCCCCCCTGTGCTTGCACAGGGGACCCTCCATATTTCTCTAACCCGAGAGGAGGCTTACTCCTCTCCTTCGCCTACGGGTGCAGGGGACTCCCCCTCACCCCCTTCTGGAGGTGCTTTTGGGCACCTCCCTTTTCCGAGCGGCAGTCCCCTCTTTTCTTTCCAAGGGGACTGCCAAGAAAGCCAGCAGGCAGCCCTTAGCCAGCCGCTCCCCATCGAAGCGGCTCGGTAGGGCAAACCCCCTTAGGGGGGAGAGGGAAGCCAGGCCCCTTCAGTCGCTTCCCTCAAAAGACCTGCTGGCAAGAATTTTAAACCTTGCCGGGGTCAAGGCCTGTGCCTCCCCACACAAGACTGGCGACACTGCCAAGGGGACCTGCGATGTCCTGGGAGGGGATGGCCAACTGGAGGCCCCTCCTGTGATAGACATGGTCCTTGAGGAGACCCAGCCTCAGACGGTAGGGCCTTCCATGGGGGAAAAATTCAGGCTCGGCGCCAAGCACCGAACCCGAATCCGCCCCTATGCAAGGTCCTCCTCAAATGGCTGAGGGCTCCGAGGCAGTAAAAGGAGGGAAGGGATCTCCTCCGACAGGTGCCCCTACGACAACCAGGACCTTCTCCATTTTGGAGAGGGACCTGGCTGAGGCCGGTCCATCTGGCCTGGGGGCTTCTGCTGGCGGAGGTGAGAAGCGGGTTCATTCCCCGCCCTCCTCTCCAAAAAAGAAAAAGACGAAAAAGACTCGGGGCTCCTCTCCATCCGCGGGGGCTGCGGGGACGGATGGGTCTGCTACCACTTTGGTAGGCGACCAAGCCAAGATCGGCACATCCGGCCCCTCTACCCCCTCGTGTGCGGAGCCCCTGACCAAGACTAACACCAAGAGTGCACAGGGCGGAGCCTCAAAGACATCGGGGCCCCTCATTCAGAGGTTACCTGGCGTTTTCGAGCCCGCTGGCTTCAAACGCTTCCTCGTTATTCGCTCCACTGATGGCACCATGTTGTCCAAGGGCAACATGATCCATCAGAGGAGAGGATTAGCTAGTGCAATTGGTAGAGAGCCGAAGGTGACCCGTTTCTCGGACGGGAGCCTTCTGGCAAATGCGGTGAATCCCGCCGAGGCGGCCAAGATAAGTGCTCTTCGGACACTTCATGGCACCCCGGTGAGTGTGACGCCGCACTCTACCATGAACTTTGTGAAAGGAGTAGTTTATGCGAGGGAACTCGTTTACTACTCCATTGAGGACATCACCCTAGAGCTGGCCGACCATGGGGCGGTCAAGGTCGAACGTGTGATGAGAAAACAGGGAGATGCTTCGAGACCCACCCCTACACTCTTCATCACGTTCGACTGTGACAAGCTCCCTGAGTCGGTGCGTGCCGCTTGGTACCGCTACCGCGTGAAGGCATTCGTGCCACTGCCGCGGCGGTGCTATTACTGTCACCGCTTCGGCCATACGAATCGCTCATGTAGACGTGCAAAGTCGGGGTCACCCGAAGTCTGTGTAAATTGCTCCAAGGTCGCACACGATAAGTCCAAATCGTGTGTGGCCAAGTGTGTCAATTGCGGCGAGCCGCACCCTGCTTCTTTGAAGCAATGTGGTGCATATCTCCTGGAGAAAGAAATCCTGGCCGTTCAGGCCCAGGATAGACTCTCATTCCGCGAGGCTAAGGACTTGGTCCTGGCGCGCCCAGCTCTGCCTGGGACGTCATATGCCTCAGTAGTTAGAAAAGCACCCTCTGCTCCTGGCCCATCCAGGCCAACGAGCACGGTTGTTTCCGCGCCCATTCGGAGCCCTTCTGCGGGCTCTACCCAACCCGGGCGCTCCCCTGGTAAAGCTGGCGGCAAAAAGGGTTCATACCCATCCCCGGCTAAAACCAGGGCTCCCCCCTCTTCCCCCAGCGTGACCGTTTCCCGCAAGGCGAAACGGCCACGCGCCTCCACAGAGTCGTTAGACTCACAGGAGGCAACACCCCTGAAGATGGTCGCTAAGCCACCTTCGGGGGTTCCTAAAGCTGTTCCCCGAAAGGAGGACAGCAACAAAGGAGCTTCGGCTCCTTCGCCCACGCCCCGAGGTGGAGCGAGTGGCTGGGAGACGGTGGTTCCTCGAAAAGAGGGCCCCCCACCTCCGAAGCCGCAGCGCCCGCCTAAGGTTTCGAGGCGGAGGGAGGAAAAGACTCGCATGGCGAGCCCAACCTCCCCCAATAAGTCCTCGAAGGCGACAGCGCCTCCAGCGCTTTGTCCGGCCAACAGCGCCCGGGGTTCTGCCCCCGGGAAGCGTACGGCCATTCCCGTGAGGGTCTTCAGTTCGAGGAGGGCCCCCGCGTCTCCTCCGAGCTATGCCTGGAGGGCATATTCGTCAATGGAATTGCTGTGGACTCCAGGCCAACTGGGAGGAGCTGCGGAGGCTCGTCTCGTCCCGCTCCCCGTTAGCTATCTTTTTGCAGGAGACTATGCTAGGCGCGTGCCCCCTGCCCGCCCTCCCGGGGTACAAGGGTCTTGCGACCCCACCACCGCGAGATGGCCTGGCTGGGGGATGCGCGGTTTACACCCGGCATGATGTCTCCGTTCTTCCTTTCTCTTTAGATACCTCCTTTCAGGCAGTGGCTGTGCAGCTGCACCTGGATAGGAGGTATACTATCATTTCTGCGTACATTCCACCGTCAGCTGACTTCGACGCGGGGGACTTCCGCCGCGTCGTGGCACGGTTGCCGAGGCCCTATCTCTTGCTTGGAGATCTGAACGGCAGGCATCCTCTCTGGGAGATTACTCCATTAATCCCAGGGGACAAGTCCTTGCCGATCTGATCGAAGAGCTTGAGATGGGTGTCCTAAACGTGCATGAGTTTACGCATCACTGTCCGAGAACCGCTTCATTTTCTTGCCTTCACCTATCTTTGTGCTCTTCGGATGCACAGCCTGATTTTGATTGGGGGGTGGTCGATGACCTCCATGGTAGTGATCACTTTCGCATTCAAATATCATTTTCAGGGCAACTGCCGCCTGAGAGACCACCTCGGTGGTGCTTGGCGCGGGCGCGGTGGCCTGCATTTCAGGAAATGACTGAATTTTCTATCTCAGTCGAGGAGTTTAGGTCGGTAGATGAGGCCGTTGAGTTCTTCTCCGGCAACCTCATCGCCGTGGGCCTGACTACTATTCCTAGGACGTCTGGCCGTTTTGCACGCCGTCCACTCCCATGGTGGTCGGCCGGGTGTGAGACGGCCCTCAAACAGAAGCGTTATGCCTACATGCGCTATAAGCGCCGTCCGAACGATTTCACTGTCGCTGAATTTCGTCGGGCTAGGGCTAGGTTCCGGTATATTTCGAAGCACGCCCGCCGCTCTTCTTGGCGGGCATACGTGTCTTCACTTAACGGGAAGACCCCTTTAGCTGAGGTGTGGAAGCGAGTCAAAAGGATTCGGGGCAAGTTCTCGCAGGACCCCCCTCCCGTTCTCCAGGAGAATGGGACCGCAATCTCGGACCCCGCGTCCGTGGCGAAATCCTTCGCGACCGCTTTTTCCGCATTCTCTAGCCGTGATGCTGCTCCGCCAGCATTCAATGCACGTCGTGATGTCGCGGAAAGCCGCCGGCTGGACTTTACCTCCAGAGGCGGAGAACCCTTCAACGACAAGTTTACTGTAAGCGAGTTGCGTTCCGCTCTCGCTTCGTGCGCGGACACCGCCCATGGTCCGGACGATGTCCCGTACGCCATGCTTCGACACCTAGGTGAGCGAGGCATGGCCTTTCTGTTAGATTTGTTCAACAGGATATGGGTGGAAGGTCTTCTCCCAGACTCGTGGCGAATCGCTACTGTGCTTGCCTTTCGCAAACCGGGGAGAGATCACTCTACCCCGACCGGTTTCCGCCCAATCTCTCTTAACCTCTTGCGTGTGCAAGTTGATGGAGAAATTGGTAAATGTTAGATTAGCCTATTTCCTGGACAGCGGAGGCCATCTGTCTTCCGCACAGTGCGGCTTCCGCAAGTTCCACTCAACGTCGGATGCTCTGCTCCGACTGGAAAATGCCGTCTGCGAGGCTTTCCTTCGTAGACAGCACTACGCCACGGTGTTTTTCGATCTGGAGAAGGACTATAATACCGCATGGCGATACGGTATCATGGAGACTCTCCACACGATGGGGGCGAGGGGACGCCTCCCAATTTTTATATCTGAATTTTTGCGAGATCGTCGATTCCGCGTACGGTTGGGGGGAGCCCTCTCCGGCCCAAAGGAGCAGGAAGAGGGTGTCCCGCAGGGAAGTGTCCTCAGTGTCACACTCTTTGCCCTGAGCATCAACGGCATCACCTCGGTGCTGCGGGAAGATGTTCTCGCTACGCTCTACGTGGACGACCTTTCGATCTCTTTTGGCGCGGCCCAGATGCCAACTCTGGAGCGTGGACTCCAACAGGCATTGAACCGCGTCTCTCGCTATGCCGAAGCGCACAGGTTTCGGTTTTCTTTGGCCAAGACTAAGGTGGTGCACTTCTGCCGCCATCCACGGCTTCACCCCGACCCAGATTTGTTTCTTAAAGGGGTGCGCCTGGATGTGGTTGAGTCGCACCGTTTCCGTGGTCTTGTATTCGACCAACGCCTCACCTGGGAGGCTCAAATTCGCAGCCTTAGGGTCTCTTGTACCCGCGCCATGGACATTCTCCGTTCCGTGACTTTCAGCGCTTGGGGCGCTGATAGGGCTACTGCCTTACTTTTTTATCGATCCTTTGTTCGTTCGAAGCTCGACTACGGATGCGAGTTTTATGCATCCGCAGCCGAGCGTTTATTGCGGAAGGTGGATTCGATCCACCACACCGGCCTTCGCCTTGCGACCGGTGCCTTCCGCACTTCCCCCATTGAGAGCCTGTTGGTCGATGCTGGGGAGATGCCACTCGCTCTGCGCCGCGTGCAGTGTATCACTCGACTGTAAGCGCGAGCCCGGCGCCTCCCTCAGTCGCCAACAGCTCTCACTGCATCCGCAGCTGATCTCGATGGTGCCTATGCCGTCGAGAGACGCCTGTCATACCCTAAGCCTTTTGGGTTTAGGGCCAGGAAACTCCTTCGAGAGGTAGATGTCGCTCTCGACCGGTGGCGCCCCTGGTTTTGCCCAGGACGCCACCCTGGAGGGTACCACATTTGGCTATTTGTCGCCACGCCTCTGCTCCCAAAGCTTGTACTGCGCCGGGAGTATTGCGTTCGACCTTTTTGGAGCACACATCGTGTCACGCTGGAACCGTGCCAGTGTATACGGATGGCTCCAAGTCCCAAGAGGGGGTCGGCTTCCACGCCGTATCCCCTCTGTTTGAAGTCAGCGGGGCTCTACCAGGCGCTGCGTCTGTCTTCACGGCCGAGCTGGTGGCACTACACCACTCGGTACGGGAGATTACGCGACGTGCCCGGTTCGGAGACCGGATTGTGATCTATAGCGACTCACAAAGCGCCCTGAGTGCTCTCGGGGCATTGGAATCTCCGCATCCCCTGGTTCGCGATATCCGTGACGCCACGGTTTTGGCGAGCCGGGCAGATGTCGAGATTATCTTCTGCTGGGTTCCTGGACATGTAGGAATTGCGGCGAATGAGCGCGTCAAAGAGTCCGCGAGGACTCTGCGACCGGACCAGCGTTTCGCTCTTCCTCACACCGACTACATGGCAGGAATACATGCAGCTCTTCGGACTGCTTGGCAAAGAAGATGGGAGACGGTCGAAGGGAACTTAAAGTTGCGTGCCATTGCGCCGCGACTGTTCCCATGGACCTATCCCCCAATGCCGCGGCGGCTTCAGGTTGCTTTCTGTCGTCTTCGAATCGGACACACTCATGTGACGCATCGCTACTTGATGGAGCGCTCGCATGCGCCCTATTGCAACGAGTGCGTCGTCCCCCAGACTGTTCGGCATATTCTTGTCGAATGTCCCAGTCTGGGTGATCTTCGCGCACGATACCTGTCTTTGTACCGGGATGGGCGGGGTCGCTACCGCCTGTCCCTTGTACTCGGGACGAGTGCGTACACCATGACTGGTGGACTTATTTACTTTTTGGGGGAGGCCGGCCTTCTCCCCTTTATTTAAGGTTCCGTTTTTTTGTTATTGATTTGTTTGTAGGTTGCACTCTCCTGCACCGGGGTGAGGGGGACCTCCCCCCGATGCCGGAGATTGCTTCGATTGTTAAGTTTTTCCAATTTATATCATTGTTAAGTTTTCATATTTTGACTTTAAAGTAGCCTAGTTCTAGGCTGTCGTGTTTTTCGGCGACTTATGACCAAGTGTTAGTTGCCAGATGGGCTCCATAAAATTAAAAAAAAAAAAAATGCCTGGTTCCGAGACCGGATTGTTACCTTTAGCGACTCAGAAAGTGCCCTTTTTCTCACATTGATTACATAGGAGATGGCCAAGGGGAGCTCAAAGTTGCCTGCTATTGTCTTGCGACTCTTCCCATGGACCTATACTCCCAATGTCGCACCCCGTAAGGGGCGCGGTGATTTGCCATCCTGGCCGCCGTGCTGACGGGATCCAGCGCTCCGTCCGGCCCCAGCTTAGCCTCTCTTCCTTCCTTCAGATAGCCCGATTTCTCCCCTACCTCGTCGCTTTTCATACAACCTCTCCCACAACCTTCTCTGGTCAGCCTCTAATTTCAGAGGGTAGAATGCTGACCTTCTTCTCAAGCCAACCACCCCGGATCGGGGCTGGGGGGGGAGGGGACATTGTTCCCTAACCCCTCAGCTCCGGTTCGGGATGGGGTTTTTTTAACAACCTGCTTCATCCCCACCCATACCTTCCTCACATCCCTTTTCCTCTCCTCTTCACAACCTATATTTTTTACGCCGTGTTCAAGGTGGAGCCGCCATGCCGAAGGACTGCCAGGCTACCAGGCGGGAGGGGTGGTCCCGAATGGCGGCGCCTGGCTCTGCCGGGCTTGTAAGCACCTCTCGCAGTGCGGGCAACTGCGAGAGGTGATGAGCTATTGCGTCCCGTATTAAAAAGAGGGTCACCATGCCCATGTATGACAAAAAAAAAACAAAAAAACCCAACCCCCAACTTCCCCAAGAAAATCAACGGAGCCACCCTCGGGCAGCTCCACCGATAAAATGGAGGTCCCCCCCCCTTGTGCTTGCGCAAGGGACCCTCCATAATTCTTTAACCGGAGAGGAGGCTTACTCCTCTCCTACGCCTACGGGTGTAGGGGACTCCCCCTCACCCCCTTCTCTGGAGGTACTTTCGGGCACCTCCCTATCTCCAGCGGCAGTCCCTCCTTTGCTTTCTAAGGGGACTGCCAAGAAAGCCAGCAGGCAGCCCATTGCCGACCGCCCCTCGTGCAAGCGGCTCGGTAGGGCAAACCCCCTTAGGGGGAAGAGGGAAGCCAGGCCCCTTCGGTCTCTTCCCTCAAAAGACCTGCTGGCAAGAATTTTAAACCTTGCTGGGGTCAAGGCCTGTGCCTCCCCACACAAGACTGGCGACACTGCCAAGGGGACCTGCGATATCCTGGGAGGGGATGGCCAACTGGAGGCCCCTCCTGTGATAGACATGGTCCTTGAGGAGACCCAGCCTCAGATGGTAGGGCCTTCCATGGGGGGGAATCCGGGCTCGGCGCCAAGCACCGAACCCGAATCCGCCCCTATGCAAGGTCCCCCTCAAACGGCCGAGGGCTCCGAGGCAGTAAAAGGAGGGGAGGGATCTCCTCCGACAGGTGCCCCTACGACGACCAGGACCTTCTCCATTTCGGAGAGGGACCTGGCTGAGGCCGGCCCATCTGGCATGGGGGCTTCTGCCGGCGGAGGTGAGAAGCGGGTTCATTCCCCGCTCTCCTCTCCATCCGCATGGGCTGCGGGGACGGATGGGTCTGCTGCCACTTCGGTAGGCGACCAAGCCAAGATCGGCACATCCGGCCCCTCTACCCCCTCGTGTGCGAAACCCCTGACTAAGACTAACACCAAGAATGCACAGGGCGGAGCCTCGATGACATCGGGGCCCCTGATTCAGAGGTTACCTGGCGTTTTCGAGCCCGCTGGCTTCAAGCGCTTCCTCGTTATTCGCTCCACTGATGGCAGCATGTTGTCCAAGGGCAACATGATCCATCAGAGGAGAGGATTAGCTAGTGCAATTGGTAGAGAGCCGAAGGTAACCCGTTTCTCGGACGGGAGCCTTCTGGCGAATCCCGCCGAGGCGGCCAAGATAAGTGCTCTTCGGACACTTCATGGCACCCCAGTGAGTGTGACGCCGCACTCTACCATGAACTTTGTGAAAGGAGTAGTTTATGCGAGGGAACTCGTTGACTACTCCATAGAAGACATCACCCTAGAGCTGGCCGACCATGGGGCTGTCAAGGTCGAACGTGTGATGAGAAAACAGGGAGGGGCCTCGAGACCCACCCCTACACTCTTCGTCACGTTCGACTGTGACAAGCTCCCTGAGTCGGTGCGTGCCGGTTGGTACCGCTACCGCGTGAAGGCATTCGTGCCACTGCCGCGGCGGTGCTATTACTGTCACCGCTTCGGCCACACGAATCGATCATGTAGACGTGCAAAATCGGGGTCACCCGAAGTCTGTGTAAATTGCTCCAAGGTCGCACACGATAAGTCCAAATCGTGTGTGGCCAAGTGTGTCAATTGCGGAGAGCCGCACCCTGCTTCTTTGAAGCAATGTGGTGCATATCTCCTTGAGAAAGAAATCCTGGCCGTTCAGGCCCAGGATCGACTCTCATTCCGCGAGGCTAAGGACTTGGTCCTGGCGCGCCCAGCTCTGCCTGGGACGTCATATGCCTCAATAGTTAGAAAAGCACCCTCTGCTCCTGGCCCATCCAGGCCGACGAGCACGGTTGTTTCCGCGCCCATTCGGAGCCCTTCTGCGGGCTCTACTACACCCGGGCGCTCCCCTGGTAGAGCTGGCGGCAAAAAGGGTTCACACCCAGCCCCGGCTAAAACCAGGGCTCCCCCCTCTTTCCCCAGCGTGACCGTTTCCCGTAAGGCGAAACGGCCACGCGCCTCCACAGAGTCGTTAGACTCACAGGAGGCAACACCCCTGAAGATGGTCGCTAGGCCATCTTCCGGGGTTCCTAAAGCTGTTCCCTGAAAGGAGGACAGCAACAAAGGAGCTTCGGCCCCTTCGCCCACGCCCCGAGGTGGAGCGAGTGGCTGGGAGACGGTGGTTCCTCGAAAAGAGGGCCCCCGGCCTCCCAAGCCGCAACGCCCGCCTAAGGTTTCGAGGCGGAGGGAGGAAAAGACTCGCATGGCGAGCCCAACCTCCCCCAATAAGTCCTCGAAGGCGACAGCGCTTTGTCCGGCCAACAGCGCCCGGGGTTCTGCCCCCGGAAAGCGTACGGCCATTCCCGTGAGGGTCTTCAATTCGAGGAAGGCCCCCGCGTCTCCTCCGAGCTAGGCCTGGAGGGCATATTCCTTCAATGGAATTGCCGTGGACTCCGGGCCAACTGGGAGGAGCTGCGGAGGCTCGTCTCGTCCCGTTCCCCGTTAGCTATTTTTTTGCAGGAGACCATGCTAGGCGCGTGCCCGCTGCCTGCCCTTCCGGGGTATAAGGGTCTTGACCCCACCACCGCGGGATGGCCGGGCTGGGGGATGCGCGGTTTACACCCGGCATGATGTCTCCGTTCTTCCTTTCTCTTTAGATACCTCCTTTCAGGCAGTGGCTGTGCAGCTGCACCTGGATAGGAGGTATACTATCATTTCTGCGTACATTCCACCGTCAGCTGACTTCGACGCGGGGGACTTCCGCCGCGTCGTGGCACGGTTGCCGAGGCCCTATCTCTTGCTTGGAGATCTGAACGGCAGGCATCCTCTCTGGGGAGATTACTCCATAAATCCCAGGGGACAAGTCCTTGCCGATCTGATCGAAGAGCTTGAGATGGGTGTCCTAAACGTGGATGAGTTTACGCATCACTGTCCGAGAACCGCTTCATTTTCTTGCCTTCACCTATCTTTGTGCTCTTCGGATGCACAGCCTGATTTTGATTGGTAGGGTGGTCGATGACCTCCATGGTAGTGATCACTTTCCCATTCAAATATCATTTTCAGGGCAACTGCCGCCTGAGAGACCACCTCGGTGGTGCTTGGCGCGGGCGCGGTGGCCTGCATTTCAGGAAATGACTGAATTTTCTATCTCAGTCGAGGAGTTTAGGTCGGTAGATGAGGCCGTTGAGTTCTTCTCCGGCAACCTCATCGCCGTGGGCCTGACTACTATTCCTAGGACGTCTGGCCGTTTTGCACGCCGTCCACTCCCATGGTGGTCGGCCGGGTGTGAGACGGCCCTGAAACAGAAGCGTTATGCCTACATGCGCTATAAGCGCCGTCCGAACGATTTCACTGTCGCTGAATTTCGTCGGGCTAGGGCTAGGTTCCGGTATATTTCGAAGCACGCCCGCCGCTCTTCTTGGCGGGCATACGTGTCTTCACTTAACGGGAAGACCCCTTTAGCTGAGGTGTGGAAGCGAGTCAAAAGGATTCGGGGCAAGTTCTCGCAGGATCCCCCTCCCGTTCTCCAGGAGAATGGGACTGCAATCTCGGACCCCGCGTCCGTGGCGGAATCCTTAGCGACCGCTTTTTCCGCATTCTCTAGCCGTGATGCTGCTCCGCCAGCATTCAATGCACGTCGTGATGTCGCGGAAGGCCGCCGGCTGGACTTTACCTCCAGAGGCGGAGAACCCTTCAACGACAAGTTTACTGTGAGTGAGTTGCGTTCCGCTCTCGCTTCGTGCGCGGACACCGCCCATGGTCCGGACGATGTCCCGTACGCCATGCTTCGACACCGCCCATGGTCCGGACGATGTCCCGTACGCCATGCTTCGACACCTGGGTGAGCGAGGCATGGCCTTTCTGTTAGATTTGTTCAACAGGATCTGGGTGGAAGGTCTTCTCCCAGACTCCTGGCGAGTCGCTACTGTGCTCGCCTGGGAGAGATCACTTTACTCCGACCGGTTTCCGCCCAATCTCTCTAACCTCTTGCGTGTGCAAGTTGATGGAGAAATTGGTAAATGTTAGATTAGCCTATTTCCTGGACAGCGGAGGCCATCTCTCTTCTGCACAGTGCGGCTTCCGTAAGTTCCACTCCACGTCGGATGCTCTGCTCCGACTGGAAAACGCCGTCTGCGAGGCTTTCCTTCGTAGACAGCACTACGCCACGGTGTTTTTTGATCTGGAGAAGGCCTATGATACCGCATGGCGATACGGTATCATGGAGACTCTCCACACGATGGGGGCGAGGGGACGCCTCCCAATGTTTATATCTGAATTTTTGCGAGATCGTCGATTCCGCGTACGGGTGGGGGGAGCCCTCTCCGGCCCAAAGGAGCAGGAAGAGGGTGTCCCGCAGGGAAGTGTCCTCAGTGTCACACTCTTTGCCCTGAGCATCAACGGCATCACCTCGGTGCTGCGGGAAGATGTTCTCGCTACGCTCTACGTGGACGACCTTTCGATCTCTTTTGGCGCGGCCCAGATGCCAACTCTGGAGCGTGGACTCCAACAGGCATTGAACCGCGTCTATCGCTATGCCGAAGCGCACAGGTTTCGGTTTTCTTTGGCCAAGACTAAGGTGGTGCACTTCTGCCACCATCCACGGCTTCACCCCGACCCAGATTTGTTTCTTAAAGGGGTGCGCCTGGATGTGGTTGAGTCGCACAATTTCCTTGGTCTTGTATTCGACCGACGCCTCACCTGGGAGGCTCATATTCGCAGCCTTAGGGTCTCTTGTACCCGCGCCATGGACATTCTCCGTTCCGTGACGTTCAGCGCTTGGGGCGCTGATAGGGCTACTGCCTTACTTTTTTATCGATCCTTTGTTCGTTCGAAGCTCGACTACGGATGCGAGTTTTATGCATCCGCAGCCGAGCGTTTATTGCGGAAGGTGGATTCGATCCACCACACCGGCCTTCGCCTTGCGACCGGTGCCTTCCGCACTTCCCCCATTGAGAGCCTGTTGGTCGATGCTGGGGAGATGCCACTCGCTCTGCGCCGCGTGCAGTGCATCACTCGCCTGTACGCGCGAGCCCGGCGCCTCCCTCAGTCGCCAACAGCTCTCACTGCATCCGCAGCTGATCTCGATGGTGCCTATGCCGCCAAGAGACGCCAGTCATACCCTAAGCCCTTTGGGTTTAGGGCCAGGAAACTCCTTCGAGAAGTAGATATAGCTCTCGGGCCGGTGGCGCCCCTGGTTCTGCCCAGGACGCCACCCTGGAGGGTACCACATTTGGCTATTTGTCGCCACGCCTCTGCTCCCAAAGCTTGTACTGCGCCGGGAGTACTGCGTTCGACCTTTTTGGAGCACACATCGTGTCACGCTGGTACCGTGCCCGTGTATACGGATGGCTCCAAGTCCCAAGAGGGGGTCGGCTTCCACGCCGTATCCCCTCTGTTTGAAGTCAGCGGGGCTCTACCAGGCGCTGCGCCTGTCTTCACGGCCGAGCTGGTGGCACTACACCACTCGGTACGGGAGATTACGCGACGTGCCCGGTTCGGAGACCGGATTGTGATCTATAGCGACTCACAAAGCGCCCTGAGTGCTCTCGGGGCATTGGAATCTCCGTATCCCCTGGTTCGCGATATCCGTGACGCCACGGTTTTGGCGAGCCGGGCAGATGTCGAGATTATCTTCTGCTGGGTTCCTGGACATGTAGGAATTGCGGCGAATGAGCGCGCCAAAGAGTCCGCGAGGACTCTGCGACCGGACCAGCGTTTCGCTCTTCCTCACACTGACTACATGGCAGGAATACGGGCAGCTCTTCGGACTGTTTGGCAAAGAAGATGGGAGACGGTCGAGGGGAACTTAAAGTTGCGTGCCATTGCGCCGCGACTGTTCCCATGGACCTATCCCCCAATGCCGCGGCGGCTTCAGGTTGCTTTCTGTCGTCTTCGAATCGGACACACTCGTGTGACGCATCGCTACTTGATGGAGCGCTCGCCTGCGCCCTATTGCAACGACTGCGTCGTCCCCCAGACTGTTCGGCACATTCCTGTCGAATGTCCCAGTCTGGGTGATCTTCGCGCACGATACCTGTCCCGGTACCGGGATGGGCGGGGTCGCTACCCCCTGTCCCTTGTACTCGGGACGAGTGCGTGCACCATGACTAGTGGACTTATTGACTTTTGGGGGGAGGCTGGCCTTCTCCCTTTCATTTAACCCAGTTTAATTGTTGTTGTTTTTGTTATTGCTTTTTTATTGTTATTGTTATCTCTTTTTATTGTTTTCTGTTTAATTTTTAAAGTAGCCTAGAACTAGGCTGTTTGTTTACGGCGACTAATGCCTAAGTCGGCAGTCGCCAGATAGCCCCTTAATTAAAAAAAAAAAAAAAAATCCCAATGTCGCAATGATTTCAGGTTGCTTTCTGTAGTCTTGGAATTGAGCACACTTACGGGACACACCACCATTTGATGAAGCACTTGCCTGCACTTTATAAGATTACTGCATTGTCCCCAGGACTGTTTGGCACATTCTTGTTGAATGTCTCAGTCTGGGTGATCTCCGTGCACATTACCTGTCCTAGTATCGGGATGAGCGGGGTCGTGTACACAGACTTGTGGACTACCTGATTTTTTGGAAGAGGTTGACCTCCTCCATTTTATTTGACTCTGTTCCTGCACCATGGGTAGGCAAGCCTCTCCCCAATGCTGGAGCGTACATCCTTCTTTTTGTTTCTTTACCTCCTCTTTTTTTCATGTTTTGGTATTCTTTTTATTTGTTTTTTGCATTATTATTTTTTTCTTAATCTAGCCGAGCATTAGGCTGTAACCTGATTATGGTGACTTTTGCCCTAGTAGTAGTTGCCCAATGGGCTCTTTAAAAAAATTGGAGTGTATATTCAGTCAAGGTCTGTTAAGGGTATGTCGTTTTTGTGTGTTTGTTGTGGGATTTTGTTGAGGTGCAAGGAAGCAGTGGTCACATTGCCAGGGGTTTTTTTGGAGGGTGTAGGATTGTTCTAAGCTGGGGAGGTTGGTGCATTGTTATGTCCATTTGTGGCATGAATTGCATTTTATGGATCCCTAGCTCCTGGATATTTTGTGTTAGTATGAAGTGCATGTGTAAGTAGGGAGACCAGGGTTGGCTTTGATGTCTCCAGCAAGTAGGAAGATAATAGGGGTGCCCAGGTCACCAGGTTTGGGAAGTATTTAAAGAGGGGGAGGTTGGATAGGTGGGTCATGACTCAATTTGGACCCATTCCGGATACCAGAGAACAGCCCCAGGGTGCACTGCGACCCCAAAAAATGGGGTTAAGGCAAGGAGTACTAATGTGTGCACCGCCAATTTTTTGTCTGCATCATCAGTTTCGCCTCATGAATGCAACATCTCTAGAACCTCTATATATATATATATATATATATATATATATATATATATATATATATATATTATATATATAAATGAATGACAAATGTAGTAATCTTAAGAAAACATAAGTACTGAAATGCTAATAACAAACATTGGGAGAGGGAACAATCTTGTGTGAGAGCAGTGAGGAATGACTAAATAGAGGGGTTAAGATGTGAGTAAAGTTGTGGCTTACTCTTTAACGCACTATGACCCATTGGTGTTCCTCAGTGACATTAGATTTCATAGAGCTTAATTACTTTATTCACAATGTTTCGTTCAATAGCTGCGTGAAATTAGATAGTAAATATGTAGCTAAGAAACTTTATCTTAACAATAATTTGTGAAATATTTCATTCAAGTGCCTTTATACCAGTTGGCCAATAGCGGTTATTTCTAAAAAATAACTTGGGTCGAGGGTTAAGGTTGCCCTTCCAAAAAATTTATTGACCATTAGGTCCTTGCTTTCTCTAATGGTAGGTAAGATGGAAACAAAAAGACCTGTGCAGATGAAGAAAATGGTGCTGGAAGAGTTGTCCTCACCACCAACACAACTAACTTGCATATTTATAATCTGGTGGTACATGAAACCTGAAATGTTCAATAGCTGCACCAGCTGTAGCATCTTGCCAGCAGTCTTGTCACTGATGAGAGTCTGCCTCTGTAGTGATGCACCAAGGGCAGGGGGCCAATATGTTAAGGGGACCCTGGCTCACCTGGTACCCATATCAATGAGTCGTTGGAATCTTTTAAATGGCTAGGTATTTACAGTGCCCAGCCCACTCTGTTGCGCCATATCACAGTTCCATAGCTGCTTATTCAGGTACATCTAGTGGTAGAGCTTTTTTTGCAGCTATCCATATCTTATTGTCAGTCCTTAATCTGCCACCTTGAGGGCAGTTGCTCCACACAACATGGTGTGGGCATGCAAGAAGAATAGATGGAATTATACTTATGCAAGGGAATATACAGAGTGGGTATTGGTATGTGAAGGGTTGGAAGACTCTGTAAAATTAGGGTTGATTATGTGAATAAGTAAGTGTTTGAGAGAGAAGACTGACTGAGAAGCAGCAAGTTGGTGATATTGGATATGATGGATGTACTTGGGTCTTTCTGCATAACGATGAATTCTCACTGTACAAGATGCTACAGCGCATATCCCAATCTCTATGCAGAGCCATTCATTTTGGACAAATGATTGGTTGTCTTGTGGGCTTAATAGGGATGGGGGGGGGGGTCTTAGTGGCACTGAAACCCATTGACCTCACTTTATGAATGAGTTGGTATAAAGAGCTCATAATGACTTAAAATTGTAAAGTTGGGACATATTTAAAGTGATGATAGCAGTTAAAAGATTGTGTGTGACCTCCATATCAATTAATCGCTCTTTTCTAGATTCTCACATGGTATGTAAAAGCTGAACACAAAACTTCAAGGATTTTTGGTTATCATGAATTTTACAATTCTACCAGGCATTTGCACAGAGTAGCTTTTTACATTCTTTCAGGAGGTAAGTGTTTCATTGTGTTTTTAAAAGGTTGTAAAATGATCTGTTTTGGTCCATATTTAAAAGCTAAAATATTTGTGATTAGTTTGGAAGCATTTTGAAAGTTTATTTATAAAATGCGATATAATATTCTGATCTATTCAAAACTTTTCATGTGTAATTTTGCAGGTAATGTTCTGATGCTGGTGGCGAGCTGTATCACCCACAACTTTTGTCTGGGTGGGGCTGTTACCCCTTGTGGCATTAACCTTGATCTTACCCCTCTGAATTATCTTCAGATCATCCTCGTTATTGAAGTGGCCCTCTCACTTCCTCTACTGACCAAACACATTGGTATGAGTCAATTTTCTAAATCAGCCTAGCTTACATCCTCCTGTGACACCTGGCACACATTAGTTCATAGCTCTCCACCAGACAGTTCAACTTTGTACTTTTTTTGTTTTGATCCCAATTTGTTCCTGGGGATTTCTAATGCCGAAGTATTGAGTATTATTGGTAACTATTTCTTAATCTTTTCAGTGGAAGTGGTTAGGTTTAATCAGAATCGTCTTCCTCCTGATGTATTTAGTGGCCACACCATCACACAATTTGAGCAACGAGAACTTATCGTTGGTATCAGGTAAACTGTTCCCCATCCCACCATTTAAGGATGATGTTTTCCTTTCTAGTTGCATGTTTTTTTTAGTGCAACGAAATTGTATCTTGCATAAAGTTTATAAGATCAAATCTCTAAATTAAATAAAAATGTGTGGAAGATTATAATCGCAGATTCTCCTTTAGTCATTGGGGCCATGAGGCATGCTTACTTTCAGGATAGAGGGCTTTGCTTTGCAGGTCGCAGACCGAATCACTTTTCGAGAGGCAAAGTATTTGGCGCGCCCTGTATGACCTGGGACATCCTACGCCTCTCAGGTTAAGAAGGCAGCCTATGCTACAGCCCTACGAGCAAGGCAGGTTCCGCATCCTGTTAGAAACCTGCGAGATTAGCCAATGCGGGCATTCACCTGATAGACTTGGCGGCTATAAAGGCCTCCCTTCCCGCCTGACCTCTTCATTTAAGGCGAAGCGGCCGCGCACCTTAAGACTATAGGAGTACCCTCCTTTCCCTCCAAAGTGCTCGTGAGAGTTTCAGAGAGCTCTAAGCCTGTCCTCCAAAATGAAAACAGCTCCCACGCCCGCATCCAAAGTTGAGCAGGTGACTTGGAGACGCGGTATCTTCCAAAAGACGTGGACTCCCCTCCTAAGCCACGCCCACCAGAGGTTTCGAGGTTGGGGTGGGGTCTCATATGAATAATCCAACATCCCCCGTAACTCCTCGAATGTGACAGCGCCTTCTACGACAAAAATCTCCGGGAGTTCTGCCTCAAGAAACTTTATGGTCAGTCTTCACTTCAAAGGGAGTCCTCGCATCTCATCCAAGCTAAGCATGGACAGCATTTTGTATGCCATGGATTGCGGGCTAACAGGGGAGTGCCAGAGGCTCGTCTCTTATCGTTCCCGTTAGCTGACTTCAGGAGACCATGCACCCTCCCAGGCTGGAGGATGTGCGATTAACACCAAGCATTGATTTCTCTACTTCTACTCGCTTTGGATACCTCCTTGCAACCATAGCAGCTATACGGATAGGAGGTATACTTTTGTTTATGTGTATATAACACAGTTATCTGCCAAGGCCCTTTCTCTTCCTCGGGGAGTTTAATGATAGGCAGCCACTCTGGGGGGGGACTACACGATCATTCCCAGGTGTCAGGTCCTTGCTGACATGATTAAAGAGTTGGGGATATCCTGAATATTGATGAGTTTACGCGTCAGTGTCTGAGAACCGCTTCATTTTCTTGTCTTGATCTGTCTATTTTCATGATGTACAGTCTGATTTGGGGTGTGAGGTACTCAATAACCTTCATGGTAGTGGCCACTTTCTCATTAAAATATAGTTTTCTGGGCTGCCGCCGCCTATGAAACCACATCGGTTCTGCTTGGAAGGTGCGCATTTGCTTGCATTTCAGGAAATGACTGATTTATCTGTTCCAGTCGAAGAATTTAGGTCAGTTGATGAGGCCGTTTCCCGTAAGAGGCGCGGCGATTTGCCTTCCTGGCCCCCATGCTGACAGGACTCAGCTTAGCCTCTTCTCCTTCTTTCAGAGAGCTTGTGTTTCTCCCCTACTTCCTCATTTGCCCTACAACCCCTCCCACAACGTTCTCTGGTCGACCTCTATTTTCACAAGGGACTCCCCCTCACCCCCTCGTGTGGAGGTACCCTCGGGGGCCTCCCTCTTTCCAGCGGCATTTTCTTTCCAAGGGGACTGCCAAGAAAGCCAGCAGGCAGCCCATTGAAGCGTCTCGGTAGGGCAAACCCTCTTAGGGGGGATAGGGAAGACAGGGTCCATCGGCGCTTCCCTCCCAGAGACCTGCTAGCTCTAATATTAACCTTAGCGGGTGTCAAGGCCTGTGCCTCCCCATACTCGACTATTGACACTGCTGCCAATGGGACCTGTGATGTCATGGGGGAGGATGGCCACTTGGAGGCTCCCCCCTCGAGATAGACATGGTCCTTGAGCCAACCCAGCCTCAGAAGGTAGGGCCATCCATGGGCCCGAACCCGAGTCAGCCCCTATGCAAGGTCCTCCTCAAATGGCTCGGGTCTCCAAAAGCAGTACAAGGAGGGGAGGGATCTTCCCCGGCCGGTCCCCCTGCGACTGCCAGGGCCTTCTCCATCTCGGAGAAGGACCTTGCTGAGGCCGGTCCATCTGGCCTGGGGGCTTTGCCGGCGGAGGGAAAAAGCGGGTTCATTCCACGCCCCCCTCTCCCAAGAAGAAATGAAACAAAAAAAAGACTCGGAGCTCCTCTCCATCCGCGGGGACGGATGAATCTGCTGCTTTGGTAAGCGACCAAGCCAACATCGGCACGTCCGGTCCCGCTGCCTTCCTGGGCGCGGAGTCTCTTACAAAGACCAAAGGTACAAGTGCACAGAGCGGAGCCTTGATTACGTCGGGGCCAATCATTAAGAGACTACCCGGCGTTTTCGAGCCCGCTGGCTTCAAGCGCTTCCTGGTTATTCGCTCCACTGATGGCAGCATGTTGGCTAAGGGCAACATGATCCATCAGAGGAGAGCTTTAGCTAGTGTGATTGGTAGAGAGCCGAAGGTGACCCGTTTCTCGGACGGGAGCCTTTTGGCGAATACGTCAAATCCCTCCGAGGCGACCATGATTAGTGCCCTTCGGACACTTGTTGGCACACCCGTGAGTGTGACGCCGCACTCTACCATGAACTTCGTGAAAGAAGTAGTTTATGCGAGGGAACTCTTGGACTATTCCATAGACGACATCACCTTAGAGCTGGCTGACCACACGATAAGTCCAAATCATGTGTGGCCAAGTGTGTCAATAGCAGAGAGCCACACCCCTCTTCTTCGAAGCAATGTGGTGCTCATCTCCTTGAGAAGGAAATCCTGGCTGTTCAGGCACAGGATCGTCTCTCATTCCGCGAGGCTAAGGACGTGGTCCTTGCGCGCTCGGCGCTGCCCGTGACGTCCTATGCCTCAATGTTGAAAAAGACACCCTCTGCTCCTGGCCCCTCCAGCCTACGAGTACGGTCGTTTCCGCGCCCATTCGGAACCCTTCTGCGTGTTCTACCCACCCCGGGCGCTCCCCTGGTAAAGCTGGCCGCACAAAGGGTCCACACTTAGCCCCGGCTATAACAAGGGTTTCCACCTTCCCCCAACATGACCGTTTCCCGTAAGGCGAAACGGTGACGCGCCTCCACCGAGTCGTTAAACTCACAGGAGGCAACACCGCTGAAGTTGGTCGCCAGGCCATCTTCCTGGGTTCCTAAAGCTGCCTCCCGAAAGGAAGACAGCACTAATGGGCTGGGTGGCTCGGAGACGGTGGATCCTCGAAAAGAGGGCCCGCCCGCCTAAGGTTTCGAGGCGGAGGGAGGAAGACTCGTATGGCGAGCTCAACCTTCCCCAATAAGTCCTCGAAGGTGACAGCGCCTAGGGGCGCATTGTCCGGCCAACAGCTCCCCGCATCTCCTCCGAGCTAGGCCTGGAAGGCATATTCCTTCAATGGAATTGCTGCGGACTCCGGGACAAATGGGAGGAGTTGCGGAGGCTCGTCTGCTTCTGTTTCCCGTTAGCTATCTTTTTGCAGGAGACCATGCTGGGCGCATGCCCACTGCTCACCCTCCCGGGGTATAAGGGTTTTGCGACCCCATCACCACGGTATGGGGGGCCGGGCGCGAGGATGTGCGATTTGCACCCGGCATGATGTCTCCGTTCTTCTCTTCGCTTTAGATACCTCCTTTCAGGCAGTGGCTGTGCAGCTTCATCTGGATAGGAGGTATACTGTTATTTCTGCGTACATTCCACTGTCAGTTGACTACGACGCGGGGGACTTCTACCGCGTCGTGTCATGGTTGCCAAGGCCCTTTCTCTTGCTCGGATATCTACACGGTAGACACCCCCTCTGGGGAGACTACTCTATTAATACCCGGGGTCAAGTCCTTGCCGACTTGATCGACGAGCTTGAGATGGGTGTCCTATATGTGGGTGAGTTTACGCATCACTGCCCTAGAACCGCTTCATTTTCCTGCCTCGATCTATCTTTCTGCTCTACGGATGAATAGCCCGATTTTTATTGGGGAGTGGTCGATGACCTCCATGGTAATGATCACTTTCCCATTCAAATATCATTTTCTGGACCGCTGCCGCCCGAGAGCCCGCCACGGTGATGCATGGCGCAGACGCGGTGGTCTGCATTTCAGGAAATGACTGAATTCTCTATCTCAGTCGAGGAGTTTAGGTCGGTAGATGAAGCCGTTGAGTTCTGGCAACCTCATCGCGGCGGGCCTAACTACTATTCCCAGAAGGTATGGCCGTTTTGCACGCCGACCACTCCCGTGGTGGTCAGCCGAGTGTGGGACGGCCCTCAAGCAGAAGCGTTATGCCTACATCCGCTATAAGCGCCGCCCCAACGATTTCATTGTCGGTGAATTTCGTACAGCTAGGGCTAGATTCCGGTATATTTCGAAGCACGCCCGCCGCTCTTCTTGGCGGGCATACGTGTCTTCACTTAATGGGAAGAGCCCTCTAGCGTGGAAGCGAGTCAAAATGATTCGGGGGCAAGTTCTCGCAGGACCCCTCCATCCGTTCTCCAGGAGAATGGGACCGCAATCTCGGACCCCGGGTCCGTGGCGGAATCCTTCTCGACCGCTTTCTCCGCACTCTCTAGCCGGGATGCTGCTCCGCCAGCATTCAATGCATGTCGTGATTTCGCGGAAGGCTGCTGGCTGGACTTTACCTCCAGAGGCGGAGAACCCTTGAACGACAAGTTTACTCTGAACGAGTTGCGTTCCGCTCTTGCTTCCTGCGCGGACGCTGCCCATGGTCCGGACGATGTCCTGTAGGCCATGCTTCGACACCTAGGTAAGCGAAGCATGGCCTTTCTGTTAGATTTGTTTAACAGGCCTGGGTGGAGGGTCTCCTCCCAGACTCCTGGCTCATCGCTACTGTGCTCGCCTTTCGCAAACCGGGTTGAGATCACTATTCCGGCCTGTTTCCGCCTAATCTCTCTAACCTCTTGCGTGTGCAAGTTGATGCAAGGCCGAGCTCGTGGCAATACACTACTCGGTACGGGAGATTACGCGACGTGCCCGGCTCGGAGACCGGATCTTGATATATAGCTACTCACAAAGCGCCCTGAGTGCTCTCGGGGTATTGGAATCTCTGCATCCCCTGGTTCGCGATATCCGTGACGCCACAGTTTTGGCAAGTCGGGCGGATGTCGAGATTCTCTTCTGCTTGTTTCCTGGACATGTAGGAATTGTGGGGAATGTGGGCGCCAAAGAGTCCGCGAGGACTGGGCGACCGGACCAGCATTTCGCTCTTCCTCACACCGACTACATGGCAGGAATACGTGCAGCTCTCCGTGCGCATGGCAAAGAAGACTGGAGACGGTCGAAGGGAACCTAAAGTTGCGTCCCATTGCGCCGCGACTGTTCCCATGGACCTACCCCCAATGCCGCGAAGGCTTCAGGTTGCTTTCTGTCGTCTCCGAATTGGGCACACTCGCGGGACGCACTGCCATTTGATGGAGCGCTCGCTGCGCCCTACTGTGAAGACTGCGTTGACCCCAGACTGTTCGACACATTCTTGTTGAATGTCCCAGTCTGGGCGGTCTCGCTACCTCCTGTCCCTTCTACTCGGGGCGAATTCGTGAACATTGACTGGTGGACTTATAGACTTTTGAGGGGAGGCCTGCCTTCTTCCCTTTATTTAACTAGTTGGGTTTTTTTTGTTTTTGTTTTGTTTTTCAGTAGGTCGCACGTTCCTGTGCCGGGGCTTGCTTCCTGCTTGTTGCCTTTTTCCTTTTTTTATATTTGGGTTTTTTTGTTGTTTTTTTGCATCTTATTTTAAAGTAGCCTAGTACTAGGCAGCGTTGAATACGGCGACTAATGCCCAAGTAGGCAATCGCCAGATGAGCTCTTAAAATTTTTTAAAAAATAAAAAAATGATGAGGCCGTTGAGTTCTCCGGCCAACTCAACGCCGTAGGCTTAACTACTATTCCTAAAACGTCTGGCTGTATGGCGCGCCGTCCTCTTCCTTGATGGTCGGCCAAGTGTGAGAGGGCCCTCAGAGAGAATTGATGTGCCTATATGTGATATAAGCACTCTCGGTTAAGTTCGTTCAGCTAGGTCTAGGTTCCGATGTGTCTCGACCATGCACGCCGCTCTTCTTGGCGGTCATACGTGTCTTGACTTAACGGGAAGACCCCTCTAGCTGAATTGAAGCGAATCAAAAGGATTCAGAGCAAGTTCTCGCAGGGCCGCCCTCCCGTCCTTCAGGAGAACGGGACTGCAAATTTCGGACGCTGTGTCCGTGGCGGACTCCTTCGCGCCCATTTTCTCCATATTCTCTAGCTGGGATGCTGCTCCGCCAGTATTCATTGCACGGACCTGGGCCGGACGATGCTACGTATGCCATGCTCTGACTTAGTGTTTTCTCTTACAGCGCCCATATGGCGACTTCCGCCAAAGGTCTCCTCATTTTAAATTTCAGTCTAGTACTAGAAAGCGTGGTGTTGATGAACTGGACCTGGTTCTGAGGAGAAGATTGCGATGGTTTGGACATGTGAAGCGAAGAGATGAAGAAGAGGCACTTGCTAGGGTAAGAGAGTTGGAAGTGTATGGAAGGCCAAGAGGTAGACCTAAGAAAACATGGAACAAGAATATAGAGGAAGACTTAGCAATGTTGGGAGTGCAGGAAAACGAGGTGTATAATTGAGAAAGATGGGAGCAAATCATCGAACGTCTAACCTCAAGAGATAAAAATTTCGATAAATCGTTCGCAAAAAGGATTAAGTAAGTAATAGGCTACTTTCACGAAATTCAAACCAAAGAAAAACAAACAATAAAACTCTGCAAAAAGTAAAAACAGAACAAAGGCAAGAAGAAGAAAGTACACTCCGGCTCTCGGGAGAGAAGGCCCTCCTCCCCCGGCGCAGCATTATGCGGCCAACAACAAAGCGACAAATAAAATTGATGAGACCGGCTTTCTTCAAAAAGTTAGATTGTTCAGTAGTCTGTGTGCACAAATACGTCTTGAGTACAAGGGACAGCCGCTAGCGACGCCGCTCGTCCTGGTACAGGAACAGGTAACGTGCGCGAGGATTACTCAGACTGGGGTATTCAACAAGAATGTGCCTAACAATCTGAGGTACAACGCAGTCGTCGCAGTAATAGGGGTGTGCCCAATTCGAAGACGACCGGGCTTCGACACCTAGGTGAGCGAGATATGGCCCTTTTGTTAGATTTGTTCAACAGGGTCTGGATAGAGGGTATCTTCCCAGTACCTTGGCGAATGACTAATTTTCTCGCTTTTCTCAAACGAGGGAGAGGTCACTCTACCCCGGCTACTTGGTAAATGTTAGATTAGCATTTTTCCTGGAAATCTCGAGGCCTCCTGTCTTTTACACAGTGCGGCTTCTGCATATTCCACTTTACGTCTGATCCTCTATTCTGACTAGAAAATGTTATTTACAAGCCTTCCTTCGTAGACAGCACTAAGCCACGCTGTTTTTCTGATTTGGGCAAGGCCTATGATACCGCATGGCGATATGGTATAATAGGAACATTCCACACGATGGGTGCGAGCGGACGCCTGCATATCTGAATTTCTACGCGGACCTCTATTCCGCATATGGATGGGGTGAGCCCTCTCCTGCCCAAAGGGGCAGCAAGAGGATGTCCAACAAGTAAGTATCCTCATTATCACATACTTTTCCTTTAACATCTCCGGTAACACCGGTGCTGCCGAAAGATGTTCTCGCTACGCTCTATGTAGACGACCTTTTAATCTCTTTCGTTGCAGCCCAGATGCCAACTCTAGATCGTTGATTCCAACAGGCATTGAACCGCATCTCTCGCGATGCCGAAGCGCTTAGTTTTTGCTTTTCTTTGGCCAAGATTTATATCACCATCCACGGCTCCACCTCGACACGGACTTTTTCCTAAATGGGGTTTGCTTAGAAGTGGTGGATTCGCACTGTTTTTCTTCTTTTTTTCAAACCTTGCCTCACCTGAGATGCCCATATTCGCAGTCTTAGGGTCTTGTATCCACGCTATGCACATTCTTTTTTTCGTGATGTTCAACACTTGAAGTGCTGATAGGGCTCCCGATTGTTGTTAATCGTCCCTTTGTTCGTTCAAAGCTTGACTACGGATGCCAGGTTTACATAGTCGAGCGTGAATTGCAGAAGATGGACTCGACCCACCACTCCTGTATCCGTCTTTCTGCGTTTTACAGTGTATTACCCCTGTACGCGCGGACTACGCTTCCCCTCGGTCGCTAAAGACTCATTACACATTTTGATCTCGACGGTGCTTCTACCACCGAGAGACGCTGGTCATACAATTAGCCTTTTCGGTTTAAGGTTAGAAAACTCCTTCGAGAGCTCGATATAGTTCTTGGGCCGTTGATGCCCGTGGTTCTGCCGAGGACGCCACACAGAAGGATACATCCATTGACTATCTCCACGCTTCTGGTCCCATGAGTATTACGTTCAACCTTTTTTTTTTTTTACCATCTCCTATTACGCTGGATCCGTGCTAAGTGTATACGGATGACTCCAACTCCGAAGAAGGGATCGGCTTCCACGCCGTATTTCCTCTATCTTCACGGCCGAACTGCTGCAATACACTGGTTGTTACGAGAAATAACTTGTCCTGCCCAGTTTGGAGACCGGATTGTGACTTTTAGTCACTCACAAATCTCCGCGCTCATTGGTTCGCAGTATTTGACGCCACGGCTTCCTCGATCTGGGCGGATGTCGAGCTTATTTTATGTTAGCTTCCTGAACATGCAGGGAATGAGGGCGCCCAAGAGTTCGCTAGGACTGGGTGACCAGACCAACGTTTCGCTCTTCTTAACAATGAATACATGGCAGGAATTAGCTCGTCCGGACATCCTTGTTGCCTGACAAAGAAGATGTGAGATGTCTAATGGGAAGTTAAAGTTGCATACCCTCGTACCGCGACTGTTTCCCTGTACCTACGAGTACCTCGAATACCTCGGTGGCTTGTGCACCTTACTACGCCGACCTCGTTGTCCTCCATACTGTTGGCACATTCTTGTTAAGTGTCTCATTCTGGGGAATCTTCGCGCACGTTACCTGCCCCGCTTCGGGGACGAGCGGGATCGCTACCGTTTGTCCATTGTACTCTGGACAGGTCCTTGCACCACCGATTGTTTGATTGATAAAGTTTTTAGAGAGGGCGGGTCTCCAGTGTAGATAGCTTTTTGATTGCGTGGTACGGGGTGCACGCTCTGACGCCGGAAGCGGGCTTAACTACTACTATACCCTTTTCTCCTTTCTGGTTTTCTTTGTCTTTTTAAATTAGCCTAATGATAGGCTGCTCATTTGAGGGTCAGCCATGCCCTTATTTGCGTTCGAGGGGGATCTTAGGGTCCTTGCTGGTTCGTAATTCCAGAAATGAGAGGGCCATATTCAGCCAGCCTATTTTTAGTATTCTGTTACTATCATACAAATCTAGTTGTCTATTCTTATGATCGGCTTTTAGTTATGGTATCAGCTGTGCATCGTAGTGGGCGAATATATGTGAGCCCATGTAGCTTAATAAAATGGGTGAAGGTGTTGGGCTAAAAACCCATCCTCGTAATAATCCCATGAATACCGTAAGTGACCTTGATTAGATTTATGAATGTACTTGTCCCAGTTTGCCCTAACGCCCGACTCTTCTATCTTGTACTTTTTTATTATTCTAATTTCATTCTTTGATATCTATACCCCACCCTTTTCATCCTTATGATATTAATGTATGAACATTCAATGTATGTGTGCGCTCGCATTGTGATGGAAGAAGCTTTTAAAGTTCCTTGCTTGTTCAATCTAACCCTCTGTTTGCCAATTTAGCCCAAATATTAATCCTGAGGGGCGTTAATTTCAGGGGTCTTGGAAATCTAGAGATGCTTCTGCACCACCAAGCGGATCAGTTAATGACTCTGAACCATCGTAATGAACTACTCCAGCAGCAGTTATTCGCTCTCGCTCAGATGCAACAAGAAAGTCGTTAGGTATTTATAATCAAAATGACATCTATGCCCTTAGATAGTGTACTTTTTTTTATACACAATTGATCACTTATACCGGACGTATTACATGTTCCAGGCGTGTTTTATGTGTTACCAAAGACCTGACTTGGAGTATGTTTAAGTAAGTCTACTTCACTCAGATACAAATTGCTTGTTTAGGAGTTGCAATGGCTGTGTTTTTGTATTGTATATACCCAATTGCATATCCCCACATAATCTGCTTTTTGTTATTGTAAGGTTTAGATTCACATTTCCTTTCGGGCATTATTTTGTGCGTTAAGCATTTTAAATGTATTGATTATCCGCTACTTCAGAATCGACTCTTAATAAGATTATGGAGAAGGGTGAGACGAAGTTATTGTTAAATTGTTGGTGCTTTAGAATTATTAAATACGGTCGTTAGACCACTAATTTTATATAGATATTTTTCGGATATACAGTATATTATTTACACGAATTTTATTTGTCCTTTTTAAACAAATTTCGAGCCATAGGTGGATAAATTTCGTTTATAATTTGTCCCTGACACATAAGGAAGATCACCAACCCCAATAAAAAAAAATGTTACTTTTCCACCGCTCTTCTATTCGTTCAGAGTTAGACATCGCATGAGAGTGCCACACATCCGCAGGCAAACGTAAATTGCGGAAGGTAGACTTGATCCACTACACTGATCTCGGTTTGGCAACCGGCGCATTCCGCACATTCCCTGTGGAGATGCGACTCGCTTTACGGCGATTACTATATTATGCGCTTGTACACGCAACCCCAGCCTCTTCCTCGGTGAGGCTGGGGTACACAGATTATCTCACGTGTCTGCTGCCACGAGATGCTAAACATACCCTAAGCGCTTTGGGCAAGAAAACTGAGAACTTGATATATTTCTGCCTGGTAGCGACGGTGATTCTGACCAAGACGCTAGCCTCTAGGGTACTACCTCAAGAGCGAAATGCTCGTCTGACCGCCTACCCCTCGCGGACTCTTTGGCACCCTCATCGAAGGGGCGCGGCGATTTGCCATCCTGGCCGCCGTGCTGAAGGGATCCAGCGCTCCGTCCGGCCCCAGCTTAGCCTCTCTTCCTTCCTTCAAAACACTTGTTTCCTCTCTTTTCACACAACCTCTCCCAAAACTTTCTCTGGTCAGCCTCTAATTTCACAGGGTAAATGCTGACCTTCCTTTCAGCCAACCGTCCCGCATCGGGGCTGAGAGGGTGGGGGACAATGTTCCCTAACCCCTGAGCTCCGGTCTGGGGTGGCTGGTTTTTAACAACCTGCTTCATCCCCACCCATACCTTCCTCATATCCCTTTTCCTCTCCTCTTCACAATCTATATATTTTACGCCGTGTTCAAGGTGGAGCCGCCATGCCGATGGACTGCCAGGCCACCAGGCGGGAGGGGTGGTCCCAAATGGCGGCGCCGGGCTTGTAAGCACCTCTCGCAGTGCGGGCTACTGCGAGAGGTGTGCGCTATTGCATCCCGTGAAAAAAAAGGGTCACCATGCCCAATGATGAAGACCAAAAAAAAAAACAACCCCCAACTTTCCCTGAAACATCAACGGAGCCGCCCTCGGGCACTCCAGCAAAAAAATGGAGGTCCCCGTCCCTGTGCTTGCACAGGGGACCCTCCATATTTCTCTAACCGGAGAGGAGGCTTACTCCTCTCCTTCGCCTACGGGTGCAGGGGACTTCCCCTCACCCCCTTCTCTGGAGGTGCTTTCGGGCACCTCCCTTTTCCCAGCGGCAGTCCCCTCTTTTTTTTCCAAGGGGACTGCCAAGAAAGCCAGCAGGCAGCCCTTAGCCAGCCGCTCCCCATCGAAGGGGCTCGGTAGGGCAAACCCCCTTAGGGGGGAGAGGGAAGCCAGGCCCCTTCAGTCGCTTCCCTCAAAAGACCTGCTGGCAAGAATTTTAAACCTTGCCGGGGTCAAGGCCTGTGCCTCCCCACACAAGACTGGCGACACTGCCAAAGGGACCTGCGATGTCCTGGGAGGGGATGGCCAACTGGAGGCCCCTCCTGTGATTAACATGGTCCTTGAGGAGACCCAGCCTCAGACGGTAGGGCCTTCCATGGGGGAAAAATTCAGGCTCGGCGCCAAGCACCGAACCCGAATCCGCCCCTATGCAAGGTCCTCCTCAAATGGCTGATGGCTCCGAGGCAGTAAAAGGAGGGGAGGGATCTCCTCCGACAGGTGCCCCTACGACAACCAGGACCTTCTCCATTTCGGAGAGGGACCTGGCTGAGGCCGGTCCATCTGGCCTGGGGGCTTCTGCCGGCGGAGGTGAGAAGCGGGTTCATTCCCCGCCCTCCTCTCCAAAAAAGAAAAAGACTCGGGGCTCCTCTCCATCCGCGGGGGCTGCGGGGACGGATGGGTCTGCTACCACTTTGGTAGGCGACCAAGCCAAGATCGGCACATCCGGCCCCTCTACCCCCTCGTGTGCGGAGCCCCTGACCAAGACTAACACCAAGAGCGCAAAGGGCGGAGCCTCGATGACATCGGGGCCCCTCATTCAGAGGTTACCTGGCGTTTTCGAGCCCGCTGGCTTCAAACGCTTCCTCGTTATTCGCTCCACTGATGGCACCATATTGTCCAAGGGCAACATGATCCATCAGAGGAGAGGATTAGCTAGTGCAATTGGTAGAGAGCCAAAGGTGACCCGCCGAGGCGGCCAAGATAAGTGCTCTTCGGACACTTGATGGCACCCCGGTGAGTGTGACGCCGCACTCTACCATGAACTTTGTGAAAGGAGTAGTTTATGCGAGGGAACTCGTTGACTACTCCATTGAGGACATCACCCTAGAGCTGGCCGACCATGGGGCGGTCAAGGTCGAACGTGTGATGAGAAAACAGGGAGGGCTTCGCGACCCACCCCTACACTCTTCGTCACGTTCGACTGTGACAAGCTCCCTGAGTCGGTGCGTGCCGGTTGGTACCGCTACCGCGTGAAGGCATTCGTGCCACTGCCGCGGCGGTGCTATTACTGTCACCGCTTCGGCCATACGAATCGCTCATGTAGACGTGCAAAGTCGGGGTCACCCGAAGTCTGTGTAAATTGCTCCAAGGTCGCACACGATAAGTCCAAATCGTGTGTGGCCAAGTGTGTCAATTGCGGAGAGCCGCACCCTGCTTCTTCGAAGCAATGTGGTGCATATCTCCTGGAGAAAGAAATCCTGGCCGTTCAGGCCCAGGATAGACTCTCATTCCGCGAGGCTAAGGACTTGGTCCTGGCGCGCCCAGCTCTGCCTGGGACGTCATATGCCTCAGTAGTTAGAAAGGCACCCTCTGCTCCTGGCCCATCCAGGCCAACGAGCACGGTTGTTTCCGCGCCCATTCGGAGCCCTTCTGCGGGCTCTACCCAACCCGGGCGCTCCCCTGGTAAAGCTGGCGGCAAAAAGGGTTCATACCCAGCCCCGGCTAAAACCAGGGCTTCCTCCTCTTCCCCCAGCGTGACCGTTTCCCGCAAGGCGAAACGGCCACGCGCCTCCACCGAGTCGTTAGACTCACAGGAGGCAACACCCCTGAAGATGGTCGCTAGGCCATCTTCGGGGGTTCCTAAAGCTGTCCCCCGAAAGGAGGACAGCAACAAAGGAGCTTCGGCTCCTTCGCCCACGCCCCGAGGTGGAGCGAGTGGCTGGGAGACGGTGGTTACTCGAAAAGAGGGCCCCCCGCCTCCGAAGCCGCAGCGCCCGCCTAAGGTTTCGAGGCGGAGGGAGGAAAAGACTCGCATGGCGAGCCCAACCTCCCCCAATAAGTCCTCGAAGGCGACAGCGCCCGGGGTTCTGCCCCCGGGAAGCGTACGGCCATTCCCGTGAGGGTCTTCAGTTCGAGGAGGGCCCCCGCGTCTCCTCCGAGCTAGGCCTGGAGGGCATATTCCTTCAATGGAATTGCCGTGGACTCCAGGCCAACTGGGAGGAGCTGCGGAGGCTCGTCTCGTCCCGCTCCCCGTTAGCTATCTTTTTGCAGGAGACCATGTTAGGCGCGTGCCCCCTGCCCGCCCTCCCGGGGTACAAGGGTCTTGCGACCCCACCACCGCGGGATGGCCGAGCTGGAGGATGCGCGGTTTACACCCGGCATGATGTCTCCGTTCTTCCTTTCTCTTTAGATACCTCCTTTCAGGCAGTGGCTGTCCAGCTTCACCTGGATAGGAGGTATATTATCATTTCTGCGTACATTCCACCGTCAGCTGACTTCGACGTGGGGGACTTCCGCCGCGTCGTGGCACGGTTGCCGAGGCCCTATCTCTTGCTTGGAGATCTGAACGGCAGGCATCCTCTCTGGGGAGATTACTCCATAAATCCCAGGGGACAAGTCCTTGCCGATCTGATCGAAGAGCTTGAGATGGGTGTCCTAAACGTGGATGAGTTTACGCATCACTGTCCGAGAACCGCTTCATTTTCTTGCCTTGACCTATCTTTGTGCTCTTTGGATGCACAGCCTGATTTTGATTGGGGGGTGGTTGATGACCTCCATGGTAGTGATCACTTTCCCATTCAAATATCATTTTCAGGGCAACTGCCGCCTGAGAGACCACCTCGGTGGTGCTTGGCGCGGGCGCGGTGGCCTGCATTTCAGGAAATGACTGAATTCTCTATCTCAGTCGAGGAGTTTAGGTCGGTAGATGAGGCCGTTGAGTTCTTCTCCGGCAACCTCATCGCCGTGGGCCTGACTACTATTCCTAGGACGTCTGGCCGTTTTGCACGCCGACCACTCCCATGGTGGTCGGCCGAGTGTGAGACGGCCCTCAAACAGAAGCGTTATGCCTACATGCGCTATAAGCGCCGCCCCAACGATTTCACTGTCGCTGAATTTCGTCGGGCTAGGGCTAGGTTCCGGTATATTTCGAAGCACGCCCGCCGCTCTTCTTGGCGGGCATACGTGTCTTCACTTAACGGGAAGACCCCTTTAGCTGAGGTGTGGAAGCGAGTCAAAAGGATTCGGGGCAAGTTCTCGCAGGACCCCCCTCCCGTTCTCCAGGAGAATGGGACCGCAATCTCGGACCCCGCGTCCGTGGCGGAATCCTTAGCGACCGCTTTTTCCGCATTCTCTAGCCGTGATGCTGCTCCGCCAGCATTCAATGCACGTCGTGATGTCGCGGAAGGCCGCCGGCTGGACTTTACCTCCAGAGGCAGAGAACCCTTCAACGACAAGTTTACTGTAAGCGAGTTGCGTTCCGCTCTCGCTTCGTGCGCGGACACCGGCCATGGTCCGGACGATGTCCCGTACGCCATGCTTCGACACCTAGGTGAGCGAGGCATGGCCTTTCTCTAGAATTTGTTCAACAGGATCTTGGTGGAAGGTCTTCTCCTAGACTCCTGGCGAATCGCTACTGTGCTTGCCTTTCGCAAACCGGGGAGAGATCACTCTACTCCGACCGGTTTCCGCCCAATCTCTCTAACCTCTTGCGTGTGCAAGTTGATGGAGAAATTGGTAAATGTTAGATTAGCCTTTTTCCTGGACAGCGGAGGCCATCTGTCTTCCGCACAGTGCGGCTTCCGCAAGTTCCACTCCACGTCGGATGCTCTGCTCTGACTGGAAAATGCCGTCTGCGAGGCTTTCCTTCGTAGACAGCACTACGCCACGGTGTTTTTCGATCTGGAGAAGGCCTATGATATCGCATGGCGATACGGTATCATGGAGACTCCACACGATGGGGGCGAGGGGACGCCTCCCAATTTTTATACCTGAATTTTTGCGAGATCGTCGATTCCGCGTACGGGTGGGGGGAGCCCTCTCCGGCCCAAAGGAGCAAGAAGAGGGTGTCCCGCAGGGAAGTGTCCTCAGTGTCACACTCTTTGCCCTGAGCATCAACGGCATCACCTCGGTGCTGCCGGAAGATGTTCTCGCTACGCTCTACGTGGACGACCTTTTGATCTCTTTTGGCGCGGCCCAGATGCCAACTCTGGAGCGTGGACTCCAACAGGCATTGAACCGCGTCTCTCGCTATGCCGAAGCGCACAGGTTTCGGTTTTCTTTGGCCAAGACTAAGGTGGTGCACTTCTGCCGCCATCTACGGCTTCACCCCGACCCAGATTTGTTTCTTAAAGGGGTGCGCCTGGATGTGGTTGAGTCGCACCGTTTCCTTGGTCTTGTATTCGACCGACGCCTCACCTGGGAGGCTCATATTCGCAGCCTTAGGGTCTCTTGTACCCGCACCATGGACATTCTCCGTTCCGTGACGTTCAGCGCTTGGGGCGCTGATAGGGCTACTGCCTTACTTTTTTATCGATCCTTTGTTCGTTCGAAGCTCGACTACGGATGCGAGTTTTATGCATCCGCAGCCGAGCGTTTATTGCGGAAGGTAGATTCGATCCACCACACCGGCCTTCGCCTTGCGACCGGTGCCTTCTGCACTTCCCCCATTGAGAGCCTGTTGGTCGATGCTGGGGAGATGCCACTCGCTCTGCGCCGCGTGCAGTGTATCACTCGACTGTACGCTCGAGCCCGGCACCTCCCTCAGTCGCCAACAGCTCTCACTGCATCCGCAGCTAATCTCGATGGTGCCTATGCCGTCGAGAGACGCCAGTCATACCCTAAGCCTTTTTGGTTTAGGGCCAGGAAACTCCTTCGAGATGTAGATATCGCTCTCGGGCCGGTGGCGCTCCTGGTTTTTCCCAGGACGCCACCCTGGAGGGTACCACATTTGGCTATTTGTCGCCACGCCTCTGCTCCCAAAGCTTGTACTGCGCCGGGAGTATTGCGTTCGACCTTTTTGGAGCACACATCGTGTCACGCTGGAACCGTGCCAGTGTATACGGATGGCTCCAAGTCCCAAGAGGGGGTCGGCTTCCACGCCGTATCCCCTCTGTTTGAAGTCAGCGGGGCTCTACCAGGCGCTGCGTCTGTCTTCACGGCCGAGCTGTTGGCAATACACCACTCGGTACGGGAGATTATGCGACGTGCCCGGTTCGGAGACCGGATTGTGATCTATAGCGACTCACAAAGCGCCCTGAGTGCTCTCGCTGCATTGGAATCTCCGCATCCCCTGGTTCGCGATATCCGTGACGCCACGGTTTTGGCGAGCCGGGCAGATGTCGAGATTATCTTCTGCTGGGTTCCTGGACATGTAGGAATTGCGGGGAATGAGCGCGCTGATGAGGGCGCCAAAGAGTCCGCGGGGACTCTGCGACCGGACCAGCGTTTCGCTCTTCCTCACACCGACTACATGGCAGGAATACGGGCAGCTCTTCGGACTGCTTGGCAAAGAAGATGGGAGACGGTCAAAGGGAACTTAAAGTTGCGTGCCATTGCGCCGCGACTGTTCCCATGGACCTATCCCCCAATGCCGCGGCGGCTTCAGGTTTCTTTCTGTCGTCTTCGAATCGGACACACTCGTGTGACGCATCGCTACTTGATGGAGCGCTTGCATGCGCCCTATTGTAACGACTGCGTCGTCCTCCAGACTGTTCGGCATATTCTTGTCGAATGTCCCAGTCTGGGTGATCTTCGCGCACGATACCTGTCTCGGTACCGGGATGGGCTGGGTCGCTACCGCCTGTCCCTTGTACTCGGGACGAGTGCGTGCACCATGACTGGTAGACTTATTGACTTTTGGGGGGAGGCCGGCCTTCTCCCCTTTATTTAAGGTTCCTTTTTTTGTTATTGTTTTGTTTGTAGGTTGCACTCTCCTGCACCGGGGTGAGGGGGACCTCCCCCCGCTGCCGGAGCTTGCTTCGATTGTTAATTTTTTTTCAATTTATATCATTGTTAAGTTTTCATATTTTTACTTTAAAGTAGCCTAGTTCTAGGCTGTCGTGTTTTTCTGCGACTTATGCCCAAGTGGGTAGTTGCCAGATGGGCTCCATAAAATTAAAAAAAAATGGCACCTTCATCGGTGTGTTCATTCCTCGCAAATCCCACATGTCCAGGAACAGAGCAGAAGATAATCTCGACATTTCGCCAGACTCGCCAAATTGGCAAAGGGGGTACCTTCCTGGGCAGAACCAGGGGCCCCACTGACCCAATAGCTATATCGAGCTCTCGAAGGAGTTTACTAGGTAATGGTTCAGTTTAGGGACGCACTATTTCTGGGCTACAATGTAGGCTTTATGACGTCATAAAGTGAAGCCTCTCATTTTGCAAGTAACTAAAAATGTTAGTTTTCGACCGAAATAGCCTAAAGGAGGCGGCGCTATCGTCTTTATCTTTTCGATAAATGCTAACAGCCTATCGCACGTTTATCAAAATAACAAAGACGATAGTGCAGGCTAATTTGGGCTATTTGCTACAAAAAATGAACATTTTTTTAGTTATTTTCGAAATGGGGGAGCTTCCCATACCCCTCACTTAATTATGGGGCTTGCACCCCTGCAACTTTAAAAAAAAAGCTCTTAATATTCCTGATTCGAAAGGTTAACACCCGATCTGAATGCAAAAGGCGACTGACTGCTAAGTGTCGGCGGTCCTGAAACAAGGTCTGCTGACCCAAAAAGTCGCGTGCCCTCACTTATTCTGATAAGTGCCCTTACGACCTTCAAAACTTTCAATAATTCCCAGATTAACGTTGGGGGGACCTTGGCCATTCTATAATTCAAAAGAGAATTTAAAACAACATAAGGGTTTTAAATTTCGTTAGACTCAGCCGAATAGTTACAATGTTATTACAAAAACAAAAGAAGGAAGCAAAACGGTGACCGACCGACATAGTGAGATATAGTCGCTCGCGATTAAAAGCAGGGTTTTATTTTGTACACTTTTTATTCCCTTTTAAAGAAGAACACCGTGTACTACTATAACATAATGCCATACTTATTATACTAAGCAGTATGCTCTAGTGAAGTTTTCTATATTTTTCGTATATATAGTAATATCATATATAATATAAATCACGAAAATGAATAATTATTTTGTCTCGGCCTTCTGTGCCTAAGGGCTAAAACCTAATTATTACTAATTTTTTACATCAGCGCGGGACCCGTAGCACGTGCTACATGTGTTACTAGGTTAAACTGGCCTTAGAATGAAGGCATAACGTTTCTGTATGAGGGCCGCCTCACACTCGGTTTACTAAAGCGGAAGCCGTCGGCGTGTAAAACGGCTGGACGTTCTGGGAATAGTAGTCAGGCCCACGCCGATGTGGTTGCCAAAGAACTCAACGGCCTCACTCACCGAGATAAACTCCTCGACGGGGTGAGAGAAATAGGTCATTTCCTGAAATGCGGACCACCGCGCCCGGGCCAAGCACCCTCGGACGGGCTCTCAGACCGCAGCGCCTAGAAAATGATATTTGAATGGGAAAGAGATCACTAGCATAGAGATCATCAACTACCCCCTCCCCCTCCCCCTCCCCTCCCAAATCAGGCTGTGCATCCGTAGATCACAAATATAAATCGAGACAGGAAAATGAAGCGGTTCTCTTCTAGTGATGCGTAAACTCATCCACATTTAGTACACCTATTTCCAGCTCGTCGATCAGGTCAGCAAGGACCTGACCCCTTGGATTGATTGAGTAGTCTCCCCGAGCAAGAGAAAGGGCCACCACGCGGTGGAAGTCTCCTGCCTTGAAGTCGGCTGACAGTAGAATCTACGCATAAATAACAGTATACCTCCTATCCAGGTGCAGTTTCACAACTACTGTCCGAGGTATCTAAAGCAAAGAGAAGAACCGAGAAATCTTGTCGGGTGTATATGCTGCATCCTCCTGCTCGGCTACCATCCCGTGGTGGTGGGGTCGCAATACCCCTATACCCTGGGAGGGTGGACCGGGGGCACGCGTCCAGCATTATCTCCTGACACACACGATTTGGTCTTATCGCGTGCGGCCTTTGAGCAACTTACACAGACTTCGGGTAACCCTAACTACGCACGTCTACAATAGTAGCACCTCTGCGACTGTGGCACGAATGCCTTCAGGCGGTAGCGATACTAACCTGCATGCACTACTCATGAAGCTCTTCACAGTCGAACATGACGAAGAGTGTAGGGGTGGGTCTCGAAACCCATCCCTTGATAGCTCCGTGGTCGGCCAGCTCTAATGTGATGTCATCTATGAAGTAGTCCACGAGTACCCTCGCATAAACCACTCCTTTCACGAAGTTCATGATCGAGGACGGCGGCACATTCACCGAAGGGCAGGAATCATGGCTTCCTCAGAGGGATTCGACGCATTCGCCAGAAGGTTCCCGTCTGAAAAATGGGTCACCTTCTGGGAGTTGGGGTGAGGCAAATTGTTGAAAACTCACCACCCCAAACTGGATCTCAAGGGTGAGGGGGCATTTTTCCCTTCCCCTCAGCCCTAATCCGGGAGGGTTTGGTGAGAGGAAGCTGGTCTGTCTCTTTCCTGTGAAATTAGAGGCCGAGTAGAGAAATTTGTGGGAGATGTTGTAGGTAGAGTTAAGAAGCAGGATAAGAAGACAGGGTGTCAGAAAGAAGGAGAAGTGTAAGCTAGGGCCGGACAGAATGCTGAGTCCCGCAACACGGCGGCCAGGAAAGCAAATCGCCGTGCGCATTGGGCAAGCAAATCGCCGTGCCGTTTCGGCCTGCGACCAGACCAAGATTGGCACTTCTTGGTCTGGCTAAAATAATCATTCTAGCCGTTTAAAAGGCATCGGGGGAGTATCTTGTATTCAGACATACTTTGAATATTATTTTCACTCCTTATATAACATTTGATGGTGCCTTTTCTTAATTTTATTTATTTAGCCTAGATTGTCTTGTGGATTTTTGTTCCTCCGTCGTTATCTAGGCATCTCTCTTACGCTGTATGTCCATCTGGTGGTATGGGTGTGTCGTATGTATTTTGGTGCTTTATATATCTATTATTTCATGACGAACTATAAGGTATAGTATTCATTTTCTTCCTCAGTTATACTGAGTATATTTTTCTAATATTCACGGAATGTTTCTTCTTCCTCTGATTTTATGCTTCCATCCTCCGCTTTGATTTCCATCTTCATCATTCTGTGACATGTTCTATAGCAATGCCCTCTGGGCATTCCTATAATAAAATAAATCCTCCTGGGAAACTCAAATATATATGAAACGTCTAGGGAGAGAAAGGCCTAAACGCCATTTTTTTTAAAATTGAGAAATCGAAGTTTAAAGTTAAAGTTTTATCCCAGGAAAACTAATAAAAATATTTAAGCGGGGTTTACGGCATTCGACAGATTAAGTAAATATAATTTTTTTCTGATATATGGTAATATTATGCAGTTTGCGTGCGCGCGCAAATTGTGACGACATAAGATAGGAATGTATTTTGATTATTTTATATATAAGCATTAACATTAATAATAATGGATTTCAGAAAAATAAAGAAAACATTATTACAATAAAAAAAATACAACGTACGCACGCGCACGCACACACACACCTCAAAAAATGCAATTTGCATTTTATAAATTTTGCCTTTTGACCTCACTAAAAACAATAACATAATAGTGAAAAATATTATAGTCTCCTTTCCCATGAAAAAAATAATACTGGATGACAGATAAATAAACAGAATAAAAAATAATAATGTACTCACTTTTGATGGTGCATTGTATCCGCGCAAGAACTTAGTCCCCTCCCCCCTCTTAATATTGATGATTAATGATTATAAGATGTAGTCAAGGACATTGTCCTCAACATCCTCTACCCGCTCTTCCTCTTCATCTTCAGGAGGAGCAAGTTGGAGGTTTTCTTGTTGCAGATTATGTTGCGAAAATAATCCGCCTTGTGGCTTGGATGAATGTAGATCAGAAGATCCCTTATGTCACTGATCTTCTCCTGTGCTAAAGGAATGGCACCATGGTATTTGAGGGGTAGGTTGACAGTGGCCAGGTTAAAAAGCTGCCTGTAATGTCCTCTACGACCTGGCATGAGACGTACCTTGTGCTCTAGGCTGTCCTCTTCATATTTTTCCTTGATTATGAAGCCCTCCTTGTAGTTAAGGTCAAAGAGAATGACCCGAGCATCTTGAAAATTCATTTCCTTGGATTTCCTCTTGGTAATACTATTCTAGAGTTGAGAAAAATCCAAGAATTGATCTTGATTAAGTTCGACGACCTTCAATCCAGACCTAACAGCATTTTTGATGATCCTCACATAATCATCTTTGGTTTCAATTTTTGGGCGCTTCCTCAACTACTGGAGTTCAATGTTACCAAACTGGCGATCACATGGCATATAGGAATGCCCTGGCACTAAAAAATAATGTTCAATTCTGAAGAACATTCCTTGATGAATCATTCGCAGTAGACCGAGCACCATATTAAGGTTTTTGCTCTGTCCCGTACAGTTGTCAGAAAAAAAGAATAAGGCGAGTCTCGTCAGAATTATTCTCTGAGATCCAGTGAGATAATGAGCTGACTATCTAAACAGACCCCTCTTGGCTGTTACCTCGTCCCAAATGTACATCGTTGACTTCTGTGTTTTGATGTTGTAGACGCCCAGGTTGTAGGTCCATACTTTCCTCTTGTAATAAGCCACACTTGTTGCCAATTTGGGAGTCGGGAGTGTTTGCTGTAAATCAAAGTAAGCAGCAAGTATTTCACCGTCGTCACCATGCCTAGCATTAAACTGCGTAAGCATGTGCAAACCTTTTTCAGCCAATTGCTTATGTTCTTGCAGAGTTCCTTCAAGATCTTCTCGTGACACTCTGGGTGACGGATTGGTGTCATAATGAGCGATATTGGCTTGCAGCATGTCACAAGTGTTGCAGGTGTCTGTCTTGACTGGGGCAAAACCAATATTAAATTCCTCATTGGAGATCGACCTGTATTTTGATTCATTGACAGGTTGTAGATCCGAGTACGTCTTGCTCATGAAGCCTTGGTACAGCGTATAAAGTTTATTAATATTATCTTGAGTGAAGTACTTCCTATTAGGGGACTTTGTCCTTGTGTAGTGTAGTGTGTAGTGTGATCCTACAGCTGGGCGTTTTTCAATGTGCTTTCGTACGGTTGCGACCTTATTTTCAGAAATTTTAATCGCAGGCTCACTTTTTCCTCTTTGATCAGGTACAACTGTACCTGTAGCAGTTTGTTTTTCCAAAACATTCTTGAACCTCTTCTCTCCAAGGTCAAAAATATGGAGAAATGCTACACGGCAGACACTAATTTCCTCTGTTCCATGCAACACGGTATAGCTGACACTATGACGACGAAACCTTCCCGCCTTTTCCACTGGCTTACGACGTCTTTTCATTGTAGTCACCAAATCTCCAAAAGTTTTCATGCAATTCATTCCGGACACGTTCTGGCACTTTATCGTAACACTTATTGGTACACTGGCATGGCCCTCAAACTTTTCGTGCTTGTATTTCTTTTCGTGTTTTTTTCACTAGTATATTCTTGGCCAAGATTTCGCTGAGTTTTAGCAATGTTTTTCTTCCATGCACTCTTATCTGCTTTTCTTTTTCTGCTTCTTGTCACTATTTCCTCACTCGAATTACTATTACTTATTACTCCACTGGGTCCTGGTTGTTCGTGATCATTCATAATGTCAATAAAATTAATAATAATTCGCCGTAAACTGGTCAAAATAATTCACAAAAATAATGCGAATAATAAAGAGGCACTTTGTTTCAACCGCGTAGGCACTTGACTGTACAAAGACTTGTTTCCATGGAGAATCTGTAGATGGGGGGATAAGGCGTGCGCTCATTGGCTCAGATCGAGAGATATGAGTAAACAAAGCCGCGCTATTGGTTCGGACGCGTTTCACGCTGAGTGGCGTTTAGGACTTTCTCTCTCAGAGTATACTCGTGACTTCTAATGTGAGTCGAGTGGAAAATTATTCTACATACTACTACCAGACTTTGGACCTTATAAATCATTCTGCCGGGTCCTAAAAACCACGGGAAAAATCTTTAAGATTTCTTCTACAGGAGGTAGTGAAAAACAAGTTTTGGCCGGTGGTGGTCTTTAGGCCCTTCTCTCACTAGACGCCTCATATATTATGTATAAAATTCAAATCATTAACTTATTTTATTTAACTTTTGTCAATTAAATCATTCATGTAATTTATGTATAACTTAATAATTCATTCAATTATTTTATGCATAACTTTTTGCAATTTAATCATTCATTTATTTTATGTAACCTTTAATAATGCAATCATTCCGTGACGAGAAACTGATTTTATTTAACGCACAGATACAAACAACATCTCTTAGAATTTCACGTACATACAAACACATGCATTTCACCACTTGGGAAATAATGCGAAATGACTCTCTCACTTGTATTCTCGTCGCCGTCATATTAAGGTCAGTTAAAAACTTCCCTCTTCACTTATTCTCTAAAATCACCCCATACTAGAGAGAGGTCCTAATTCCCATTCACACTTTCATTACAGCCCCAATTTACTAATTATGGTAGCTACAGCAAAACGATTACATTTGTTACATCAAAATCATTTCCATATTCAACATCCATTTACAAAATTTATACGACACACTTCATCTCGTCACGTGAAGTTATTTTCAAATCAAGTTCAACCTTGCCTAAATTAACGTAATTCAACTTATTATAATATGTTTTGTTAATCTCTAATATATATATTATTTTCTTTAAAAACTTGTTGCATTTATTTTTCAGCCCACGTGAGAAGTGTTTCCTTTGACTTACATTGTTCATAATTCAAAATCCCTTCAATCAATAAAAATGTATGCGTGAAGAATATTGTATCATATGCGCTATCTAAACCAACGATATAGTATTCGACATTTGCATAAGTTCCCTTGAGTTTCCTTATTTTTTTTCAAAATTCTTTGGGAGATTCCTTCTGATCTAGCTCTTCGCTCGCCTATTCCCATCTTATCCATTGTTATTCCAGAATTAACTGGTTTAGTTCTTTTATCTCTTTGCTTCTTTGTATTGTGTGAATTGATGTTCTTCTGATGTTTATCTCATATTGTAATTTCAGTTCACTGGAAAATTCCTTCATGTAATCGGATCAGATATAGGTTGAAATGTTCTTATACTTAGATTTAGTGATACAAATTCTATCTACTTCTATTTATTGGTTCTTAAAGTTGTTGAGTGCCTCGTCAATTTCCCCGAGAATCGCTCCATACAATAACGGAGGATAGTAATTTGTGAGGAAGTTCTTCGTACCGTGCCTACTATTATCTCTTGTACTCCTTTGCTTTATCAGTTGGGATTGTATAAGGTTCCTATTTGTTGTTAATGGGATCGCTATATGGTAACTACATGGTACCTTGGCTAGTTTCATGAAGTAGTTAAACGGTACTTGACGATTGGCCAGACAAATATCTGGTTTTGTGGCACATCTTTCTCTGATATAAGTGGAAAAGTCGAGCCCTATTCGCTGGACAATGTTCCTATCCAGCATTGTGTCTAGGCTCCTTCCGATGCCATTGAATGTTCTAGAGTTGGATTCCTAACATCTGGCATTGATGTCATCCATCAAAATTGTTGGAGTTCTCCTAACAAATAGACCAGTGAGAGAATGAATTAGCAAAAAAGTCTCTCTTTGGCGGTTGGTATCCGGTGGCTATCCAAATTTTTCCTAAGTCAAATTCTACCTCAATCGTAAGATAAGACTCTTCCAAGTTCCTTGTTTGTAGTAATCCCTTTTTATTGCAATAACAGCACCGTCATACCGTTCTTGCGAGTAGGTCGTAATTAAAAAAAATATTTGTTAATTACAGGTGTTAACTCCGTGTTTTGAGATCGAGATGACATCTGCATCCATTTATCTGAATACGTTTCCATAAAGAGTTATTTTTGTAGTCCAACCGTTTGTGTTTATTTGCAATATCCTGGTTACGCTTCTTTACTTGATAGGTGTTACTTACCGGTGTTTAATTTTTGCCTTCTTTTTCTTTGCCTGATTGACATTCTTTTGGGACTCAGGTTTCTCGTTCTTCAGGAGGGAGGGGGTTCATGAGGCTTGGATTTGCTCTTCGTAGCCTTCGTGCGTGTGCAAGGTCTCTCCTCGCACCCGGAACTTGTAGAGTCTTCACCGGTGTCCTCCTCCGTTTCTGATTCCTCTGAATCATGAGAGGGGGCAGGTTCATTGCCGCGGGAGTTTTCGGTCGTCGATCTTTGGTCTTGAATGCCGGTCAGTGCTTCTTAAAATGCTTGGTAACATTCGGTGGTTTCCGGCATTTTGACCGATGGGAGTCAGAGGAATCAGAAATGGAGGAGGACACTGGTGAAGACTCTACAAGCTCTGAGTGCGAGGAGAGACCTTGCACACACACTAAGGCTACGAAGAACAAATTCAAGCCTCATGCACCTCCTTCCCCCTAAAGAACGAGAAACCTGAGTCCCAAAAGAATGTCAATCAGGCAAAGAAAAAGGAACAAGAATTCTAGGACTATATTATAGTTCTATATTATAGTTTGCGTAGATAATGCACGTGAGAATCCGTGCATTAAGGCCGCTTGTGATGAGTGCGGGAAACGCACTCGTTATTTGAATCTCCTCACTTTCCATGCAGCGTTGCTTAGCTGGTTTGTTTCGTGATCCGGTGTTCCTTTTCTATTTTTTTTTATAATTTTTTTTTCTGCTTGGACATCTGAGTGCCATGATTCGATGTTCTCCTTTTCAATTTAAGCACCTTTTCATTTTATAGTGCTGGAACCACATTATAGAATTGAATCTGACGCAAACCACCTCAAAGATGAACATTTTGAAGTCTTAGGGAGTTATATAATTGGTTCACAGTAAAGTGGTGCTCACAGTTCTTTACTGAGCGAAGGAGTTTTTCGGACCTTCCTACACCATTACCTCCTTTACCAGGTAGCGAGATGTAAGTAGCAAATGTATTTCGTCCAAGAATTCCGGGTCTAAAATAAATGAAAAAGTTCAAGTTCAAGTTAATGAAAGTGATGAAATGTGTAGTAGGTTTTCATAGGTGTGAAGTTGTTTTCTAGTCTATCCTGGTGTTGAAGGCATCACTAGCATTTTTCTCTATTTTATTTTTAGTTTTTTTTTATTTCTCTTCCTTCTATATTATTGGTGACCGCCCATGACGGTCCTGTTCTTCCATATGTTTAAACATTTTAATAACTTTTAAGTAGGTTCCTCCGTTGTGGCTTTCCTGCCTTTCAAGTCATATTTTGCTAACTGGTTGTCTCTTCATTTATTTGGGCATTTCGCCTCTTTTATTTAAGTTTCTTATCTTTGTTGTTTTTTTTATTTATCCTATTTTTGTTTAAATTTATATTTTGGTACTTTGCCTCTTTTTTTATATGTTGTTTATTATTTTTATTATTTATATTAAGGTTTTTATGTTTGTTGTTTGAGTATTCTTTTTCTTATTTTTAGTTTAAAATTTAATCTTAAGTTTGGGCATTTCGCCTCTTTTTTATCTATACTTTTAACTTTAGTTTATTTATATTTTATTTACAATTTAACTTGGGCACTTCGCCTCTTTTTATTAATGTTTATTAATTTTTGTTGTTTGTTTATTTTATTTCCTTTTTTTGTGTCATATTAACTTGGGCACTTTGCCTCTTTTGAATTATCCCTACTGTCTCTTGTTGCTGGTATTTACTTTCTCTTTTTTATTAATTTATTTTGGGGGTTTACATACTTAGGTATAGATCAGCCTTAATTCTTCCTTCGCACAGTTTCCTCCGCTGGGGAACAGTGCTGTTCTTTCAACTTTGCGTTGTCTGTTTTGATGTATGTCGACATTATTGTTGATATTCGGGAGTATTTCTTCCTCCACCTTATCCTATGTCTTTCTCCCTAGCCTCTGGATCTCCATTCTTTCGTGTAGGACTGTCTGCCTAATACGGTCGATCCTTCTTGCGCTGTCAATAAGCCGTGTGGCTTTATTCTGCACCCATGGCATCGTCTTGAGAGAGGTACAGCTGACCATCCGCGTGAGCACTGCTGGGTACGCCAGGACAGAGGGTACCAAGGCAATGTAGAGTTTCGGCACGTTGAGTCTTCGGAATCTGTAAAGTTTCTTCAGCTCTCTTTTGGCTAAGGAGAGACTGTTGTTAATGTGGGTCATATATCCTGATTTGGTGAGTCGTAAGCCCAGGACCTTTTCCTAGTTGGAGTACGGGTAGTGTTCGTCTTCTACGAGGATGTTGTCTACTTTCCAGCGGTTCATTGGAATGACTTGGAATATCTGGCAGTTCGTCTTAATTCTCCACCTTTTTTTTCAAATCTGATAATATTTTTGATCTCTGTAGCTGTCGTCCTTGCTTGAACTCCAGCGTTCCTGATGGGATCTGGGACTATTTGTGCGATGTCATCTGGGAACTGCATATACATCGTTATCGTCACACGCTGGAGCAGGAAGGTCTATTGTGTACACGAGGTACAGCAACGAACTCAGACAGCTGCCTTCTGAAACATTCGCCTCGAGTTCGAATTCGGGTCCTGTGTAGTCCTCGATCGAAATTTGGGCTCTCCGTTTCATTATATAGTTACAGAGGGCCATTTCCAGGATTGGGTTTAGCCGAAGGTTAAGATCTTGTATTGTAGACCCCTCAACCAAACCTTACCAAAGGCCTTTTGAACATCTCGCAGTACCACGTCTACGTATCTTCGCTCAGCTTTGCTTCTCTCGAGTTTATCCGTTAGATGGGTGAGGGCAGTTTCCGTTCCCCGTCTCCGACGGAACCCGTGCTGCTGAGAGTTATGGGCTCCTTGCTCGGCTAAGTGGTCTCTTGACCGGTCAGCCAGTAGCTTTTCGTAGATCTTCACCATAAACTCAAGCAGTGAGATTGGTCTGTAATTGACCAGTTGGTCAGGTGGTTTACCTTCCTTAGGTATAAGGATTATTCTAGCAATCTTTCAGCCATCTAGGACGTAACCCGTATTCAGGGAAGCATTGAAGATGTTTTTGATTCCCTGAATGATCTGCTGTGAGGTATTTATTAATTTGCTTTTAGGTATGCCCTTCCGGCCTGGCTTTTTTTGTTCAAAGGACTTTACAGTAACCATGACCTCCTCAGGTTTTATGGGGCGGCCTTGGTCCGCCACCTCCCTGCCTTCGTCTACTTGGTGATGTGGATGCGTTCGATGTATGATCTGATTTATGTCTTCTATCAGTTGGCCTTCGAATTCTTGTGTGAACTCTTCATTGTCTTCTGCAGTGATGCTGAAGACATTTTTCTAGTACGTTCGAAATCTTTCTTCCAGAACCGCCGGTTCCTCTATAAAATCCCCGTTATCTTTAATTCGAGCCTTCGCTTTTCCTGTTTGTCCTTTTAATGTTTTAATTTGCTGACAGAATTTAGCCGGGTTCAACTCCCTACCGACTCTGTCTATTAAGTTGTTCCATATTTCCTCCTGTTGGAGGTTGATAGCGTCTTTAAGTTCTGCGCTTAGGCGCCGTAGTAGCGAGCTTCTCTCCTGGTTTGCACCTGTCCGTCTGATCTCTTCATACACTTCTCTGTGAACACGGGCGATCACTCTCATCTCCTCTGTCCATCTGGGTTGAAGAGTTTTGTACCCTGTCATGGGTACACACTCGCGGTATGCTTCCAGAATAGACGCAGTTATCCTCCCTAGCTCTTCATCTATCTCCTCCAAGGTTGCATCGCTCAAGTCACCTGGGGCGAATAGACTGAGTTGTCTCTTGTATCGTTCCCAGTTGGCCGAAGGGTAGTTTTTTTCGGAGAATGACTGGTAGCTGGATCGGCGCGAGTTAGATTTTAGTGAGGATCGTTATGTGGTCACTGATGACTGTTGGACTCGGCTCGCTATGGTAGTTGAAGGGGAAGCCTTCACTTGTTAAGATTATGTCAGGTTTGGTGGCTGATGTGAAAGTGATATAGGTCAGAAAATCCGGCCCTATTCTTTGGATGTTTTTTCTTCCAATAATCAATTCCAAGTTTTGGCCTCTTTCGTTAGTTCTACCATAGTCCGCCGCACGGCATCTGATGTTGAGGTCGCCCCCTAAAATTGCCATTCTGTGAATTCCAAACAGCGTGTAGAAGTTATTTAAGCTCGACGAGGGGGTTGATAAGCTGCGGCTATCACGAGGTTTCCTACCAATGTATGGAGTTCAACCCCTACAAAGGATTCGTCCAGCTCTGGAAGGAGGTTGAACGAGATATTTTCTCTGACAGCTATTGCAGCACCATCAAACCTTTCCTGTGAATGATTCTTCATGACCACTCTGTATCCCGGTATTTTAATTTGATCAGATGTAGTGTCACTACCGTGTTTTGTTATTAATATGATGTCGAGGTCTAACACACGAAATATGTTTCCATATGCCGTTGCTTTTCCCTCCCATCCGTCAACGTTGAGTGTCAAGATCCTTATTCTGTTGCCTACTCTCTCCATATTGTCCTTTTAGTGTTTCTGAGTTGTGTTTTTCTTCTTTCCGTTCCTCTTCCTCCTAAATTCGGCATTGGAGACCCGCTCGCAGGTATCATCATGTAGAATGACATTTTAGCGTTAAAATGCTTCTTCTACTATTGCCGTGTCGATATCAGCATCGAATTCCCATTATAGATTTTTGTTTTAAAGCTTTGGAAGATTTTCCTATGCTCCATATCCTTGGGGAAGGGAAACTAGTCGCACGCGTAGATATAAAGGTTGATCCTATCTGCGTCCGGCCTTTTGTTTTTACCTTTCTTCCCCTTGGCTTTCTCAGTCTAAGGAGCAGCTTCTGAGTCCGATGAGTCTTAGTACTCCGAAGAGTCCGATGTAGCCCAATCTGTTCTTTCATTTTCTTCGTTGTCATCTCTTTTTTGTTCCTGTGCAGGAGTTTTCACTTCTTTGGTCCTCTCTTTCTTGGTTTTGTTTCCTGTTTGGGGGTTTTGTTTTTTGATGCCGTCTTATTCCCTTTCATCTGCCTGTTGGTTAGGTGCCATCTGCAGTTGCAGGATATCCCCGGAAGGGGGGGTTGTTCGGAAACCACATTTGGCCCATTCCATTTTTCGCGAGCATTTCGTTTAGTTCTTTTGCGAATGTACCCGGTCTCGTTAGATTCATGACGTGCGCGTGGAGTATACACGTCAGAATCTTGGTCGAGCTCGCGTTTTAGATCTTGAGGTAGGTTTTCTTTGAGTCTAATGGTATAAGTGCTGCCTTTGCTGCTTGGGCATATGTGGTATTGGATCTCCATGTCTTCTCTTGTTTCTTTTCTTGTTGTTTCTTTTTGATCACCTCTTTCTTGACTAGACAGTCACTGGCCATCTATCTATGTCTTTGCGCGCAGTTGATGGATTTTTCGTATGTGTTTCTAGATTGTTTCCAATGATCGCCCTTCTCGCTAAATTTGGAGCACGTCTCCGAGGGTTCTTTGTAGTCCTTGATCGCGAGTTGCTCCATCTTATAGAACCGGAAGCAGAACTGGAACGGAGTAAACTCCTCCCTCCTGATTTGTTCTTCGCTAACTTTAGCGTTAAACATGACGAGTTCATGTTCCTTGGCCTTCTGGGCCATTGTTGGTTCTACGAAGACTATTTTGAAGGCATGCAAGTAGTCACTGTTCTTTCTTCTAGTTTTGGATTTAATCATTTCGATTACCTTGGCCCAGGATTGTCGAAATTGGATGTCTTCCTTTATGTCTTCTTTGGTGTGCTGCCCGATCCATAGGTCGAGACGCCGACATACTACGCTCCTGTAGGCCAGGATTTGTAGGGGTATGGCCGGTTGCAGTCCGATTCCAAGGAGTACGTTGACTGCCTCTTCTTTAGTGATGTCCTGAATGTCTCTCTCGTTTTCGCAGATAGCGGCATATCCTGATGTCAAATCCAGCAGTCTAAGCATGACTATGCTCAGTTTTCCGTACACTACTTCGAAAATCTTTTCCCGACTGGGCTTTAGTTGTCCCTCTATAGAGTGGCCCTTCGAGGCAGTGGGTTTCTTATTCTCTTTATTCGCTGGTCTAAGTCTTCTTGCTCCTGAGTTAAGATTCGTGCTCCCTCTCTTCAAACGAAATTCCTTTAGTACTTGGTTGTAGGGGGACTCCCTCTTCGTTGCAACTATGCGTCCATGAACGTAAATACCAAATGGGGAGGATGAGATGATGATGGGTGAACCGGAGGGGTTGCTCACGAGGTGTGATTGTATGGCGGACATTTTGTTTGTTAGCGCGGAATCAACCATCACTAACGGGGGGTGCCGCCCCTCGCGAGTTTTGGCATCAGAACTGTAGCCGGCATACATAAAGACGGGTGCTGCTTCCCTATATGGTTCTGGCCGGACTCCCAGGGTGGAGGAGTGGGGGCAGGCCCCCACATCCTTTCCCGGAAGTTGTAGTCCTGCCCCTAGTCCAGGTGCCCCTGATGCCGAGTTCCACTGTGGGCTACTCGTCAAACCAGCTTCCTTGGCGCCCCTAATTATGTTTATCACAAATAACGTCATAGTTGGGACGGGACAAGATGACATGCAGTCCAGTTCATTTCTGCTTGGTTACTCCGTCGAAGGAGATTAGGTTAGGCCGACATAAAGTCGCCTAGGAGCAACTTGTAAAAATCACTTTCTCAAAAATCCCCGTAGGGAAAGTAAAGAAAATCTTCACGTTTTTCGGCTGGCTGCACTTTTCTTTGCCTCCTTTATCGGGTAAGAGATGACTAGTAAGTTAGCGTTGTTGATTCAATGAAGTCTTCTATCCGTCTTAGCCATTTCGCTGTTGGTGCATACCACTTTGAAAACATGCGTATTTTGCCCGAATTTTATTATTTGGTGAATCTTTATATTTTAGTTGTTTTTTTCTATTTCATCTTTGAGTTCCTTGGTTGTGTAGGATCCTACCCATAGATCCACCTTCCTACAGATGACACTTCTGTTCTCTATTATTTGTGGGTGTATTACTGGGTTAAGCCTTATTTGTCTAAGTATTTCGATCCCTTCGTTCGATACTAGTCTTTCCTCCTCACGTTCGTGGTGGCATATGGATATGTATTTCTCCATACAGGGCACTACGCCTCTTTTTTATTGTATATTACTTTTTTTCTATTTTATTTCTATACTTAGTTTGGGCACTTCACCTCTTATTATTTTACCTTTTGGGTGCACTTTGCCTATCTTTATCGTTTGATTTATTTTGTTGTTTGTTTTTTATTGATGTGGGCACTTCGCCTCTTTTTTTCCTTATTTTTATTCATTAAGGTTGTGGGCAATTTGCCTCTTTTGTTCTGTTAATTATGGATTTTATTTTATTGGTTGGGTTGGGTTGGATTTTCTCATATTGGTAGTTCTTGTCCTAGCAGTGTGGTCTTCTTTAGGTGTAGGTTGCAAACAGGGCTTCCCAGGAACAGTTTCTTCCGCTGGGGAAGAGAGCCCTCCTGGTAACGGCGTGCATTATAGGTCTAGCTATTTCTAAGTCATTATCTAATGTTGGGAGTATTTGCTCCTCTATTTTGCCCTAGATGTTTCTCCCTAGCCTCTGGAGCTCCATATTTAGTGGCATCAGGCCTACTCTTTCGTGCAGAACCGTCTGCCGAATATGGTCCAACCTCCGCGCACCAGCGATTAGCAGAGTAGTTTTGTTCTGCACTCTTTGCATTTCTCTGAGAGGTAGAACTTGCTGTTTGCGTTACTACTGCAGGGTACACTAATGTTGAGCGCACCAATGCAGTGTACAACTTTGTGATGTTCTTTGCGCTGAGGTTTTTGAACCTGTAGATCTTGCCAAGTTCTCTTTTGACTAGGGAGATTCTACCGTTTATATGCTTTTTGTAGCCTTTTGTGGTGATTTGCAGGCCTAAAAATTTACCCTAATTAGAATAAGGGTATAATTCGTCGTTGACGATGACGTGCTCACGCTTTCGGCAGTTAAAAGGCCTTCTGCACATCGCACAACACCACATATACGTACTTACCTTCAGCTTTGCAGCGGGCGAATTTTTCCGTTAGAAGGGCGAGAGCTGTATCTGTCCCTCTTTTCTTGCGGAACCCGTGCTGTTGAGGGTTGTGGGCCTCCAGCACTGTGAAAAGTGAATTTCGGTAACGCTTAAGTTTGAAAGTGTTTCAACGTAAATTGTTCCTTAAAATCTATGTTAACGCTGTTTGGCCAATTTTTGTAGCGCTTAAGTTTAAAACGTAAAATTTGTCTTAAAAGATGATTGGTCATTTTTTTAACGCTATGTGTGAGTGAATAAAGTAAACATAAATTTGTTATTAAAAATCTGCTTAACGCTGATTGGTTCATTTTGTATAACTTAAGTTTTAGTAGGAAAAGTATATATAGAAGAGCATTTTGTCGCTGAAGGCAGTTAGAGTTAGAGGCAGTTATTTCCTGTACATTACTTCAAGACAAGTCCACGCTCTCGCCGAATAAAGAAGTTGATATCCAGCTCTAAATTTCCTTTCACCTTAAGGAAGCTACGATTACACTGATTGCCCAACCTGCCAAACTACAAGAGAGATACCATTCTCACCCCCACAGATTTGCTTTGCCAGTTCTGTTACCTATGCCCTTCCGTTGCACATTTACTGCACCATAGTTTCTCATTTGAGGGGCAATTCGTCTGAGGTGTGGTCTTCCATTTTATAGCATACAAAGCACATTTGTATCTTCGGGAATTTCTCTTGTTCGATGTTTTTTTGCCTGGAATTCTGATGCTGAAGACATGAATGCCTTTACTTGTTGCTTTACGTACCATTTTCGTTGAGTTAAAAGTGACTTTGAACACATCGGTGTGGTCACGGAATATGATCATTTCCTTGACAGATACCCAGTTGTGTTGCCACTCAATTTATACCCTAATTTCTTCGACCGTAGGTTCTCTGACCCAGCTCTCCACCTTCCGGCATATAACGTTTCGATTTGTTGCCACTTACGGGGGGGGGGGAAGTTTCGAGTCCTATGCTTTTCACTAGACTAGCTCTTCGGATAGAAGCTTCTCTACGCCTCTCGTTTCTGGACAAATGGCTATAAAGCCATTTAGCACCTCGATTAGCTTGACGAGTGCTATTCTTAATTCTGAAAATAGCACTTCGTACAGGTGGCTCTTCTGCGGTGGCTTCTGATTCGAGATGGTCCTGAAGGGAACCCTCTGGGTGAGGGTTTCCATGTTTCGACGTGGTCAGGGTCTTGTTCTGCTCCTCGTTCCTTTATTGTCCTTACTCTTGTGATAAAAGAAATTTTTATAATTATATGAATTATAATGTGTCTGTAGAAGGATAAATTAGGGGTTGGTTTTAGTTAAATTAAATTCATTTTGAGCTCCCGTCCATTCTCCAATTGTTGCCCCAGCTCAAGTATTGCCGAATGAAGGGTGATTGTGGACGAGTGGATCCGGTCGGGCTCCTCTAGAGAGATTAGACGTGGTGGATTTTATGAAAAGTAGTGGCCGATTCAACTGCCACTACCCTGACACCACCGTTTCTGTTTTGTTTTTTTATATCATAACTGCTTCCAACGTTCACAGAGAGGGAGGCTACTTGCCTCTGTAGTCTTAGTCGAGCTCTCGGATGTCGGGATTACTCGCCCACCCGAAGGTTGCAAATAAGTCCCATACCGGAATAGTTTCTGACCTAAGTTTTCACTGTCGGCTATTCGTCAAACTAGTTGCCTCGAGGGCCACTAATTATGTCCGTGTCAAGTGACGGGCATCGTAAGAACGCAACTTATGTATGGTAGTTTACTCAGTCGACTTTCCTTGTTGGTTCATGGGCCGGAGCACTGGGGGGTTTTAAACACTCATTTGTTGTTTTGACTTTTAAAAAATTATTAATTCTCTCTTTTTTAACTGTAGATAAATTGCCCTTTGGCTCTCCGAGTTATTACTTGGTTGGCGACGTGGCTCTAAGTCATTTACTAAGCGTAAATGAGTGAATTCTGATAGTGTAGATCACAAATATGTGAGCGTAGGAATACCAGCCTTCAAAATGAAGTTCATTCGCGTTCTTTGATACTTGTATAGGTCGAAGTCAGAGTACGGTTTACTTTTAGCAGAAGAGCCTCCAGAATCTTTAGACGGCGAAGATCCGAGTTTCTTCTGACGATGGCATTTTTAAATCAGAATTGTTGTGTCAATTTATTCATTATGTTGTTCGTTGTAGAGTGCTCTGGTTCCTCCTTGCAAATACATTGTTAGGCATCAACTGCGGGTAGCAAGGGCCATACCAATATATTGATTATTTGGTCGAGGCTTGCAGGCTTCTGAGTGGGTACCCGTTACTAGCGGGGTGCCTCAAGGTTCTGTTCTGGGACCACTACTATTCATCATCTACGTCAATGACATGGACGGTGACATGGTTGCCAAGATTTCCAAATTTGCCGACGATACCAAGCTTGGTATGAACGTTGCAAAGGATGGAAATACTGCCCGCCTGCAAGAAGATCTTAGGAAGATTGAGGAGTGGTCGGACATGTGGCAAATGCCTTTTAACGTGAACAAATGCAAAGTGATGCATATCGGCCACAGAAAGCCCCAATCTCAGTATATCCTTAAGGGCACTGCTATTGAATCCACTGGCACTGAGAAGGACTTGGGTGTAACAATCACTGTTCTCGAAACAGTGCATTGAGGCGGAGAAAAAGGCCCAAAGGATGTTAAGCTATATAAAGCGCTAGTTTGGATATCGGAACAAGGAGATTGTACTGTGTTTGTACCATTCACTTGTCGGACCGCACCTGGAGTATGCCGTACAATTTTGGAGTCCTTCATTTCGAAAGGACATCGCGAGATTGGAACGCGTGCAAGCCTGGGCAACCAAACTGATTCCCTCTATCAGACATAAAAGTTATGAAGATAGATTAAGGGAAATAGATCTGTTCTCGTTGGAAACCCGTAGACTGCATGGTCAGCTCATCGAAGTTTTCAAATTACTTCGAGGGTTCGACAATGTTGACTACGGGGATAGTTTCACACTTGTTGAGAGCAGAACAAGAAATCACGGCTTTAAACTTGAACACTGAAGCGTTACAACCGCGATCTGTGTGGAGGAAAGTTTTTCACGTACAGTATCTGCGGTAGTTGGAACGCACTTCCATTGGAAGTTGTCAACAGTGAATCTGTTGACCAGTTCAAGTCAAGACTAGACAGGGTCTTGAAAAATGGCCGTGAAAGGACATAAAGCATTTGAGCAGAGATGTGCCCGCTCGACTGCTAGTCCAAAGGTACCCTCATTGAATGGACCGTAAGGTCTTCTAGGGTACCTTCTTTCCTTGTTGTTACTCCTTGTTGTTACACATTTGTAGCCTTTAGTAATTATTGTTTTTCACGGAGGTTGCTTCTCATTAGTAGGTTGCTTATGTGTACTGGTTATTATATTGTTTACCTAAATAAAAATATAAATACTATATCTTGTACAGATAGATTAGATTGATGGAAATGAAGGTTAACTTTTATGATTCGGGCTACGTGACGGAATGCGGTGAACACGAGGAGTTTAAATACACGAGGCATGAAAATATATTATATTTAAGAATAAACAATGAAAACAAAGAATTGATTTAATATAACTTGATATAATTTGGTAAACAACGAGTTATTGTTTAATAGATATGTAAAATGATTAAAAATCTCCAAGATAATAGTTGGCAATCGAATGAATAATAACAAAAAATTAAATAGATGACTAGGATATTAAATGTTAATTGGATATCAAATTTTAATAGGATCTTAAATGTTAATAGGATAGCAACCGGGTATTAAATGTTAACATGAAGATCCCAATGGTAATAAGTAAATTGGAGTCTGTAATAATGAAATTATGTATATATATATATATATATATATATATATATATATATATATATATATATATATATATATATATATATATATATTGTGATGAGGATTGCTTGTCGAGAGCCTAAATTTAATTTCTAAGAGAAATCTCAAGGCAAAGAAAATTGCTGATGACATTTTTTTTTATTTATTTAGTGGCGACGTTTCGACAATAATACAGTCATCTTCTTAGGTCTAAAAGATATATACTAAAGCACAATTCTAAAAAGACAAATATAGCATTAATAAGTTTCAGCTTTGAATAGGAAAAATTAGAGTTTAAACCATTTATAAAATTCTAGTTTATAATCATAAAAAAAGACAAGTTTGTTTTTGTTTTTTTTACATTTAAATTAGTTAGTAACTGCAAAATTACTTAAATTTCATAAGTAGGATTAAGAATTTAATATTTATATTGACCTATTTAAATACACATATATATATATATATATATATATATGTATATATATATATATATATATATATATATATATATATATATATATATATATATATATATAAAAAAATCTAAATCTATCTATCTATCTCTATCTATCTATCTATCTCTATCTATCTCTATCTATCTATCTCTATCTATTTATCTCTATATATCCATCTATCTATATCTATCTATCTATCTATATCTATCTCTATCTCTCTCTCTCTCTCTCTCTCTCTCTCTCTCTATATATATATATATATATATATATATATATATATATATATATAACTACAATTTTATATCATTTTTCTTAATTATTTTATATTTGTCAAAAGTCTTCAAACAATCGACAACATTTACACGCATGACTAACGCTTCCAAATATTCCGCATGCGAGAAAAAAATATTCACTTGTTCCCTCGCCATCTCCAACTCAAGGTTAGTTGAATTCTTTCTCCATTTAATCCTTAGATTTTGCAAACAAAAACACTGTCTAATTCCTTATATTTCCTTTTCCAGACTCTCATACATTTCCCCCTTTACCCATCCTGATTTCAATTACATTTAGCCACAATTCGTGATTTCAATTATTTTAATTACATTTCAATTAGTTACGAATACATTTCAATTAGTTACAAATAAATTTTAATTAGTTAACTTGATACCATTAACTTTGTTACCCATTACCATTACCTGGTTACCAATTTATCATCACATTGCTACATATTGCTATGTACTATATCCTTGTTACCTATTACCATTACCTTGTTACATACTTACCATTACCTATCTACCTTACGCCAAGTTTAGCTACCACGAAAATTCAGTATTAAACTCGTGTTCAGTTTGTAAAATTAAATTCAAATTCAACCAATATAATTTCAAATATGTTCCATTCTTGTTAATCTATAATAATATATATTTTGTTGTATCCTCGTTGTATTTCATCCATTCCTTAACGATTTCGTGCCCAACCATTAAGTCTAACTTCGCCATAAGCTTAGCCGCTCGACCTTTTTTTCGATTCAATCAATCTCCTCAAAAACTCATAGATAAGGTTTGTTGTGAATTATCTATCTAGGTTCATTCCACGATGGCCTTATATTTATAAATTGGTGCCCAGAATTTGTGTAAATATCTCCCGTACGTTCATCCATTCTTAATTATAAAATCAAATATAAATTTTCAACCCAGTCACATGGTTTCATATTTTTAGAGTCACTTACTCACACTTCTATTTTCCGGGCGTAGAGTCTCAACACGTGTTAGTTGCTTGCTAATCCCAAGTTCCCAATTACATCCTTAATTGAATTAATAATATCCTATTAAATTAAATTTATCATTATTATATATATATATATATATATATATATATATATATATATATATATATATATATATATATATATATATATATATATATATATATATATATATATACAGTGGCGGCAACAAAAAAAGTGACATGTGACAATTCGGGGAAAATGAAACAGAAAAATGTAACTTACATATTTTATTATGAATATTTCATGAAAGTTAATACTTGGTCATGTTGCCCTTGCACTTGATGACCATTCTGAGTCGATTGGACATTGATTCAGCGAGGGTTGCGAAGTAGGTGGGGTCGATCGTAACCCAGATCTTCTTCAGTGATTCTATCAGTTCCTTGATGCTGCCGGATGCTGTCTCTTGAACTTTGGATTTCATCAGATTCCAAGCATTCTCAATAGGATTTAGGTCCGGGGAATTACCAGGCCACTCCAAAACACTAATATTATTATCATTGAAGAACCTTTTTACTAACTGGGACCTGTGAGCAGGGGCACCATCATGCATGAAAAATTCACACCGATGAATTTCCCAAAATGGCAGCATGTGCTGCTTCAAAACTTCGAGATAGTTAGTCCCCCTCATGGTTACATTCTTGGGAAGGAAGTACAGACCTCCTCTGCCCTTGTTTCCACTAAAGGCACCCCACACCATCACACTATCAGGGTGCTTCACAGTTTTCACGGTATATTTTGGGTCATACCGAGACACATTGCTGGGACGACGCACGATCTTTGACTCTCCTCTGACCAGCCTAAAGGTGCTCTCATCACTGAACATCACCTTCTTCCAATGGGCAGCTGTCCAATGTTTATAGGTCTTGCAAAAATTGAGCCTTTTCATCTTCATAGCCTTGGTAAGAAGTGGCTTCTTGGCAGCGCGGCGAGCCGGTAGGCCTAAGTCCTTCTGTAAGCGATGACGGATGGTCCTGAGGGCGACGTTCTGGAGAAGGTCTGGGTGTTTTTTCTTGATTGAAGCGGAGGTTACAGAAGGGTCTGACATCACTTCACGCCTTAGGATATTATCAGTCCTTGGAGATGTCTTCCTAGCTGCACCAGTGCCCTCCTTCCTCTTTGGTATGGTACCTGGTGGCAATAACTCAGCTGCCCGTTTTAGGCGATAAATCGTATTTCTTGAGGTTCCTAAATCTGCTGCTACATCAATAAAAGACTTTCCCTGCTCTAATAGGGTCAAGGCACGGCTTTTCTCTGTCATAGAAAGCTTTTTCCGCCCCATTGTATCCACTTGCACAGAAGTTATAGCACGTCAAATGTAGGCACGAATGCAGGAAATCAGCACGCTGGAGCGTTGTACACCAAAACCTCACTGTACGAGCTCAAACGAGACAGTGAGTTCCAATAAAGCGCAGTTCTGTTGTCTTAGCTCAGGAGAGTCGTCCACTCGTGGCATAAGCCCCGCCCCTTTTCATTGGCTTGTTGGCAAGTAAAATCGTGAAAGCGATTTTATGTATCGATTTCTATTGCCAATATTCAATGTCACTTTTTTTGTGGCCGCCACTGTATATATATATATATATATATATATATATATATATATATATATATATATATATATATATATATATATATATATATATGTCACAAACTGGGGTAAGGTGACATGCCCAGATTCTTTAACCCAAAAGTTTATAGCCAAGGATAGAAGATGCGTCGACTTAAAACGAAAAAACTTTATTTACAAATGTTTGATAAATGAATCGTCTTGAAAATGCCGATATATTCCAAGACTAAATTACAACTTTGATAGGTCGAGCTAAGGAATGGCCTTTTGGAACATATAAAAAAAATTAAAGTATGGGAGACACGAACAAATATTTACACAAAAATAACGCACGTATGATATTTCTATCTATGAGACCACCGAGAAAGAAGGTTGAGCCACAGAGGGAAGCACTCACCGGTAACGTAACTACAATGTACCTACGCGTACAAAAATAAAGGGGCACTCACGACCACCAATATCAGGCCTAGTATGGGCCACACAAAAACAAGGACACCACACACGGTTGTCCTACCAAAGATGCACAAGAGGCACAACACTCGCGGTAAACCCGCACAAAAATGCAAGAGGGGTACAACTCTGCCGGTTGTCTTACACTAAGTCAATCAATCACAATAAACTTAACTCAGGGTAACCTTAACTCACGGTAACCTTAACTCACGGTAACCCTAACTCACGATAGCCTTAAATCAGGATGGCCTTAAATTACAATAGCCTTCCAAGACGCACGAAACCGGAAAATAAGTACACGAAATCCACTCTGCTCCCGAACACAACTTTCTTCTCCAAGCACAAAAAAAATGGTCTGTTTTCTGTGAAGAATGAAGGCCTCGACATTGAATTCTACGTAACACTAACAAATATGGATTGTTCAAAATTCCAATGCTACATCAACATACAATGAAAGTTCTTAACTCTAAATATAAAATAACTTTCTCTCATGACAAAATCGTAATAATCTTAATCCAATTTAATATTCAATATAATAATTAGGAGGGAAACTGGCCGATCAAAGCGAACGAAAATTCCAGAATTCCTTTGGATAACGTGTCAGCCCCAATTAAGCGAACCTAGGTCACACGATATCACGTCACAGCCCTCGTCACAAAATAAAGGCAAATTATCAGATATTATGTGTGTGACAATATATATATAATACAAGGAGTCAATAATATTTATTTTTTCCGATAATTTTTCTTTTACGCTCATTCGCGTGACTGAGTTTTAAACACAGACACACACATGATACACACACTTTATACTAGTTAAGAATCACGATGGTTACATCAACAGCTTCGTTGACTTATCACTCCATTACGACATCACAGGCTGGCCTTTTTGCTTCCACCAATACGAGTATCTCTAATGTTACTTCCGCAAGCATCCTCCCAAAATATGATTCGGGCAACCCCATTGCCTGGTTAGAAATAGCAGAGATATCACGCCATCTCTGAACAAAACCGGATTTTATACATCACTCAAAATTTACTACTAAATATCTTCACTTTTAAAAACATCTTGCTAGAAAGTGGTAGAATTGGGGTTTGGACAAATTAAAAGAGGTTTTTAGGGAGGAGTTTGGGAGGTCGCAAGTCGAAGATCTAAGGATGCTAATGGGTGACCGGCGTCCCACGCGATTTCTGGAGCATCTAAAAGACTTAATTCGAACTAAGGGAACTCAGCTGCTCACAGAAATATTTATGCGTGGGATTCCTGAAAATATTAGTCCACTCATCCGAATGATACCATCCACTAATGTGGACAAATGGCAAAGGCAGCCGATGAATTGTTCAATAATCCATACGTAAGCTGGGAACTATTTCAATCTCTCAAGAACCATGTACAAATCTGTCTATTTCACAGGTTCGTTTACCGATAGAGTCTTCAGACAACCGACCAGAACTCGCACGTAAGTCATCTCCCCTGGCGCAGGATATTGCTGCTCTGTTGGAGAGGATAGAAAGCAATCTTCGGGCCCTAAAGGTGCGACAAGGGATGCAGCGAGAGCACAGTCGTGAGCAGGTAAGAGGTGGAGGCGGATTCCGTTCTTCCTCCCGAAAAATTAACCAATGAAGGAACTCCAGCTCAAGAGGTGAGGCAAGGCAGAATCATTTTCATTCTCGACCCAATTGCGCCTATCCTAACGATAATTCTCAGGGTCTCTGCTGATATCATTCTAAATACGATAACAACGCCGTACGTTGTGTACAGCCTTGTAGCTTCTACCACGCATTTAATCCTCGTTCTTCACCTAATCATTATTCGCAAAATTTTCAGCCTCCGACAAATAATGCTGCGCAAGTTTCTTTTTCCCAACTTTCAAATTGGTGCTGGTACCATTGCAAGTTTGGTGCAAAGGCAGAAAATGCTTACACCCATGCACGTACCAACTCCAACTTCTTCACATACCCTAATTTCACTAACCTCAAACGTGCAAAATCAGCAAAATTCTACAGATTCTCTTACCCAAATATCAAGCTCATCAGCACAACATAATCTTTTAAACTAAAAACGCAAGTGATTCGTAGGTCTATCACCTCTGCAAGCTCAGTTTTCCCCCAGTTCGATCCTCCTTTTAGTATTTACGACCCACTTTCCGGTTTTTCATTTTTGGTTGACACCGGTGCTCAATGCAGTGTCATTCCAACCTCTCCGGATCACAAAGCTTGCCTGTCTGACCTTGTCCTTAAAGCCGCTAACTCTTCGGATATAAGGACATATTGAAGGCGTAACCTCGAGCTCTCTCTTGGGTTACGTCGTGTGTTTCCATAGACCTTCATCGTCGCCGAGGTTGACATTCCAATTTTGGGTCTCGATTTCATTTCGGATCAGGATCTTTTGGTCGATTCTCGCAATCAGAAGTTTGTCGACAGAACCACTACTCTGACCGTTTCTGTTTCGTTTTTCATTCTCAGAGTTTTCTCTTGTCTGTTCGTCTTCCTACAACTGCCCCACACTTCCAACAACTCCTGCGGGAATTTCCTGGCATTAGTCTGCCACCTTCAAAGGACAGGCCTATCAAGCACGATGTGGTTCATAGGATAGAGACGACAGGATAGAGATGACAGGAGTGCCTGTATTCTCACGCTCCCGTCGACTGGCCCCCGATAGACTTGCTCTAATGAAGCAGGAGTTCAAGTTTATGGTGGAAACTGGAATAGCCTTTCCATCTATTTCTCCCTGGACTTCACCGCTTCACATAGCGCCAAAGTCTACACTGGATAGGGCTGTGGGTGATTACAGGCGACTCAATGCTTGTACCATTCCAGATAGATATCCTCTTCGTAAACCTGTCTGATTTTAATTCTGCTCTTTTCGGTTGTTCAATATTTTCTCGACTCGATTTGGTTCGTGCTTTCAACCAAGTCCTTATTCACCCAGATGACGTCCCAAAGACGGCTATCACCACGATTCCTTCGTCATGAACCGAATGCCTTACGGTATTCGTAGCAGTGGTCAGACCTTCCAACGGTTTATGAATCAGGTTCTGAGAGGTCTTCCCTTCATATTTTGCTACATAGACGACCTCCTGATAGCATCTTCGTCTTTAAAGGAACATCTCTCTCACCTTCGTCAGGAGCATGGTATCGTACTAAAAAATTATAAGTGTCTTTTTGGTGTCATGCAACTCTCTTTTTAGGGACACCACATTTCCCCTGACGGGATTCGTCCCCTCGAGGATAAAGTTACAATTATTCGGGATTTTCCCCGACCTTCTACACTTAAGCAACTTCGTAGATGATGTGGTATGGTAAACTTTTACCACAGATTCATTCCCAATATTTCTAAAATCATGCAACCTCTCTACGATATGTTTTCAAAATGCAAGAAGAACCTTCCTCTATCCTGTTCTTCCGAAGCGTGCGAGACTTTCTCTCGCACGAAATAGGCTATGGCTTCCGCTGTTTCCCTGGCTTATCCTTGCCCAGGAGCTTCCATAAGCGTCGATTCGGACGGGTCCGCTACCCATGTTGATGCGACGTTGCAGCAGCAGGTTGGTAACTCTTGGCAGCCACTCGCTTTCTTCTCCAAAGCACTTATTCCTTCTCAACAGAGGTACAGTACGTTTTCCCGCGAACTCCTCAGTGTTTACCTCGCCCTGCGCCATTTCCGCAAATACTTGGAAGAGCGTGAATTTACTGTTTTTACCGACCATAAGCCGTTGGTTGGTGCGCTTTCTGCTAGTAGCACCTCTGCTGTGCATTCTGCCGTTGATTCTTGTCATCTTGACTTCATCCTGCAGATGATAAACGATATTCGCTACGTTTATGGTTCATCAACGTTGTTCCGGACGCTCTCTCTCGTATTCCATCGATTTCGGGCACGAAACTCACCCGCACTGCTCCCATCGATTATGCGACAATAGCTCTCGCCCAGGAACAAGATGAAGACACGCAAACACTGCGTTACTCTTCTCAACTCGTCGTTCGCGAAATCAACTTGTCGGACAGTCGTTCCATGCGCATCCTGGTTGACTATTCATTGCTTGACTGTTCTCGGTCACTCATTCATCTCGCTTACCAGCGGCACATTTTTGACCAAACTCACGGTCTCTCCCATCCTGGCATTCGAGCAACTCGCAAGCTTATTACCCAGCCTTATGTGTGGCCAGGTATAAACGCCGACATGGCCAAATGGATCCGCGCATGTTTGCCCTGTCAATGTGAAAAGGTTCAACGCGACACAAAGACCCCTCTGGCTGCTTTTCCTCTTCTATCGGCACTTTTTAACGCCGTTCTCATCGATCTGGTAGGCCCTCTGTCCTTTTCGCATGGTTAAAAATATATCTTCTCACCATAATCGACCGTTTTACTCGTTGGCCAGAGGCAGTACCTATCTCGCACATCAGAGCTTCCACTGTAACTCGAGCTTGCGTCTAAGCATGGGTTGCTCGTTTTTGTGTTTCCTCAACGATCATGACTCATCGTGGTAGCCAATTTTAATCCCACCAATGGGATGCACTAATGTCAGTGCGTGGCTCTTTTTGTCTTCGTACCACTAGCTATCATCTCCAAAGCAACGCAACGGTCGAACGGTTGCACAGGACTCTCAAGGCAAGCTTAGGCTCCACTGATCCTAACATCACTTGGGTGGACAAGCTACCTTTAATTCTCCTGGGTATTGGTCCATCTTTGAATGAGGATTTGGCTTACTCTGCGGCAGAACTTGTCTATGGTACACAACTTCGTCTTCCTGGTCAATTTGTTTTCTTCGGACCGTCCTCTACCATTTTATTTTTATCCTGCTGCATACGTACGTAATTTAATACGGGCGATGTCTAAAGTTAAGCCGACCACCCCAAGAGTGCCTGCTCATCAAAACCTTTCGTGCCAAATGAGATGACAACCTGTTCTCACGTTTTTGTCCGTCGCGTCTCAACTCGATCTTCCTTGCAACCAGTTTATGACGGCCCCTTTCTCGTCATCTCCAGGAAGCCGAAATTCGTTGTAGCAGTTCTTCAGCTACACAATATATATATATATATATATATATATATATATATATAAGTAAAATTTTATATCATTTTTCTTAATTATTATATATTTGTCAAAAGTCTTCAAAACAATCGACAACATTTACACGCACGACTAACGCTTCCAAATATTCCGCATGCGAGAAAAAAATATTCACTTGTTCCCTCGCCATCTCCAACTCAAGGTTAGTTGAATTCTTTCTCCATATAATCCTTAGATTTTACAAACAAAAACACTGTCTAATTCCTTATATTTCCTTTTCCAGACTCTCATACATTTCCCCCTTTACCCATCCTGATTTCAATTACATTTAGCCACAATTCGTGATTTCAATTAGTTACAATGATACCATTACCTTTGTTACATATTACCATTACCTTGTTACCAATTTACCATTACCTCGTTAGCTTTTACCATTACCTTGTTACATACTTACCATTACCTATCTACTTTACGCCAAGTTTAGTCACCACGAAAATTCAGTATTAAACTCGTGTTCAGTTTGTATAATTAAATTCAAATTCAACCAATATAATTTCAAATATGTTCCATTTTTGTTAATCTATAATAATATATATTTTGTTGTATCCTCGTTGTATTTCATCCATTCCTTAATGATTTCGTGTCCAATCATTAAGCCTAACTTCGCCATAAGTTTAGCCGCTCGACCCTTTTTACGATTCAATAACTCCTCAAAAACTTATAGATATAGGTTTGTTGTGAAGTATCTATCTAGGTTTATACCACGATGGCCCTATATCTATATGCACCCATCTTCTAGGCTAGAATATTAAAGATTTATATAAGAACAAATGCTTAACAATTTTGAGAACAATGATAATTAATGGCTTTAGGCTAAAAATGTACTAGGATGTAAAACAAAAAGGAAAATATCAAAATGCAATATAAAGGACAAAAATCTGTATATTAAGATAAAAAATAAATAAGTTCAAACGAAATTAATAAGGTTACAATTAGAAAGCTGTGAACTAAATGAATGAAATTTAAAAATTATACTACACAGGAAAGATGTGATTTAGTATTAGTTGGTTCTCTGATAGTTGGTTGGTCGAAAAACAACAAAAAAAATTTTTTAGCTAGTTGATTAAGTAGTAATTAATTAATGGGGACTAGTTAAAAAAATAAAAATTCAAACGAAATTAATCGGCAATATATAATGGCGTGGGAATAGAGTTCTTATTTAACTGAGGCTGATTATATTTGATTAAAAAGGACTCAATTTTTAGAAGGTCAGATTTAGATTTTGATGCAGATAATATTTTAAATTGATTATAATTTATAGGTATTTTACATGAATAGGAATGAGATCGGACAACAGAGTTTTCTTTTACGGAGAGATCCATTCCTGTTCTGTAATTCACCCCACGGTGAGCATCAATGCGGACCTTGAAAAGACGTTCCGTACATCCAATGTACGTTCCCAAAGAACATTTGAGGTAAGTATATGTATATACTATTCTGGAACGCAAAAGGTCAAGAATGGGGTCCTTTACAGTCAACAAATAACTAATTTTTAAGCGGTTTACAAAAATTAGCGTTAAATTAAAATGCAGATAGAATTATATGTATAAGCTCATTACCGATTTTCTTATAGTTCTCAGTGCACTCATATTTGGTCTCAAAGTATCGACTGGTGCCTGTTCCTTTTCGTTCGACGATAATGGTATATTTTCTATTATTGTTTTGTTTTACGTCTACATCCAAGATGTGAATACCACCGCTTACACTCAACTCGTATGGGAATCTGAGAAGATAATGGGATTCTAAGGTCCTTTTGAGTTGTAGTAATTGATGTTCGTCGTTAGTTGTACGGTATATGCCAGGGATGGCCAAGTTCTTTGATAAGAAGAGCCACATAGGATACTTTACATACATATTTGAAAATTCAAGAGCTGCAGAAATTATTTCTTTAAAATTGCATTTAAAAGTGTTTTTTTAAAATACCAGTGCCTCATAAAAACCCTACTCAACATTAACAAAACTTGTTTAATTTTTGCTGGTTTATACATCTCTGAATGTTCCAAAACAAAAATTGGTGTTTTAAATTTCTATTTATAAAATTTGAATGATGCAAAATTAAAATTTATTGAAGTCCTACTCACTAATGTAAAAAAATTATCTTTGCTCTTTGAAGACTTTGTTTGAGATTTCATTTCCTAGTTAAAAGTTTAAAATCTGGCCTGGAATGATGTTAAGGCTGTTCTAATGATAATAAGTTCAGTAAGGTGGCTGTTAGTGAGGATAGCACGATATTTTGACTTGACAAATTTCCTAATAGAGAACAGAGATTCACAGTTGTAAGTTGTTCCGAAAACCGAAATATCCGGAAGCCAAATTTATGAAGACTAGGATACTTTTCTTCTTCTGGGATTTGTTTCCAAAAGTCAGAGATGAGCTTTTTGTGTGCTAATTTTAAAGCCAAATCTTCTTGCAGATCAATAAGCTCTGTTCCTATTGAAGTAGTATCCAAGATAAGAGGCGGAGCAACAGGACAGCCATCACTGATTACATCGATTACAAACGGATTCAAAAGTAATTCAAAGCATGGTTTCAACCATTTTAGCTTCTCAAATGTGGTATCAAAATCATGATAAAGAGTGGCTAGGTTTCATTTGTATTATGTTAATTTACTCTCTTAATTTTAATTTTCGGAAAAGCTACTAATCTTGATTTAAGGAAAGGAAAGTAGTCAATTTTTTTTGTAGCCAGATATCTTTGAAAAAGCTTTATTTTATTTTTAAAACCTAAAACTGATTGGGCTAGTTATGTAATAATCTTTTTCCTCTCTTGAAGTGCAAGATTTAAATATTGGAGGTGTTGCATTACATCTGTAAAGAACATCAGATCCTGTATCTAGTATAGTGGTTAGCGCGCTTGCCTGGAAATCATTGGATCGGCAGTTCGAATTTCCATCTGGATTCTTTTTAAGCTGACACTATTTACTAGGGGAGGTTACCTCCGTAACTGGGCATCACGGTGGGGATGGGTAGGGAAAGCTCGTAGCCATGACAGGCAGTCTACTTAAGGGAAGGATAACTCTGATTTCAAAACCCTGGAGCCACAGGCATAATTGGCTTTTCCAGAAGATCCTCTGTGAGTAATCTTCTAGTTGTAGGTAATTCTTTCTTTTTTCTTTCATGTAGGCAATAATTAGCTCAAAAGGCCAACAAACTTATTCAAAAGATTAGTAGTTGACAGCCATCTAACAATGCAATAGAATGAAAGGCAGGTCATTTAGCTATTCTTCAACTACAGCGCCCTAATAAAATGGCTAAATTCATGGTGTGTTTTGGCACTTGGCCGAATGAAATTCACAATTTCTAAAACGCAATTTATAACATTGTCGAACTTAAAGTGTTTACTTACTAAATGCTCAAGATGGATGAGGCAGTGAACAAAGACATTCAGGATAGTTGGGATCTTGTGTTAATTGCCCGACAAGGCCAGTCTTGTGACCTACCATAGCTTGTACTCCATCTGTTGCAATGCTGACAAGTTTATGTAATGGTAGTTGAGTATCTGACAAAGCTTTGCCAAGTGTTTTTTATGTCAATACCTTTTGCGGGTTCGTTTAAGTTTATCAGAACCAAGAATTCTTCTTTTATATTTTTAACATTTGTACATACCGAACAAATATAGACACGAGGGATATCTTGAATGTCAGTAGATTCATCCAGTGCTAAGCTGAAAGCCACGCAGCTTTTCATATCATTCTGTGGTGAACAAACGACACCAAAACTTATTTCAGAAATACCCCTTTCTTTAGTGTGGTGAGAGTTGGGGATTTCTTCTATTACCTGTTTAAGTTTTGAGTTCTCTGGTGCAAGAATTTTAATCACATCACTAATATTTTTTTTTTACAAATTCCTCATGACTGTAAAGAAGTCTACTTCAAGCAATATTCCAAGCTATAACAAAACTGCTTCAGTAGTTAAATCATTTTGCTTACAGAGGAAAAATAGGCTATTTTGTTGAGTTACTAAATCAGATCTGAATATTGTTATCTTATTTTCTCGCAGTTCTGATTTAGGAAGAAATTCCTATGCAATTTTTTACGATTAGATTCATGGTAACGCTTTAAATTACTGCCTTTAAAGTGGCTTGTGGTAGTTTGACAGATGAGACACAGAGCTTTATTATCCCTAACAGTAAATACAAACTCGTCCTCCCATTGTTGGTTGAAAACTGTTTTCTTGTTCGTATTTCCGTTTTAGACTTTTCTGTTTCTCAGTCATTTATAAGATGGATTTTAGAAATTTAACTAATAACAATATTTACTATAAGTCAGAAAATTATTTACTTCAGCACAAATTACGCAGCGAATATTCTACTTCTGTAGTAAACGAGCGCTGAACTGAACATTGAAGGCAGCAAGCGAAGTGGTGTGATTTCACTAGCCTCTCCAAAACTACTATGTTTTTACTTAGGGTCTGCACTATCTGGAAACTCAATAGCTTGAGGCAATTCCTTTCCTTTTGGTAATATTTGAAAAGATAATGTGAATAAGGTGCTAAAATTGGCTCATAATAGCAAATTTAATGTATCTTAAAGTTAAAGTTTGCTGGTTTCAGTCCTCCTATCAAGGTATGTTGCTTCTCCGGCGGAGGTCAGCCTGGGCAAGCCCCAACTCCCCACCGTGATGCCCAGTCACGGAGGTAACCTCCCTAGTAAATAGTGTCAGCTTAAAAAGAATCCGGACGGAGATTCGAACTGCCGACCCAGCGATTGCTGGGCAAGCGCGCTAACCGCTATACAACATAATACTATATGTCGAGGAATAGGCCGAGGGGTGGTTCGAGTTTTCCCTAACTCTTATATATATATATATATATATATATATATATATATATATATATATATATATATAGGAAATATCACGAAAGTTAGCGCGTGATAACTATAAATATGATTATGTACCACGGAAGGAAACTGAATAAAAGCGGATTGGAGTTAGTACTTTCGTCTATTCGACATTTTCAAACTCAATGGTAAGAAAAATGAGACACCCAGTATTTATACAAAGCACGTTGGCCTCATATGGAAACGTGCTTTGTATAAATACTGGGTGTCTTATTTTTCTTACCATTGAGTTTGAAAATGTCGAATAGACGAAAGTACTAACTCCAATCCGCTTTTTATTCAGTTTCTTTCCGTGGTACATATATATATATATATATATATATATATATATATATATATATATATATATATATATATATATATATATATATATATATATATATATCCTATTATCACGAATGCGAAGGAGTCGTCGTACTACTCCTTATATTTCGTTCGACAACAATATGAAAATAAAGTTTTAATGAACACCAAACAAGAATATATATATATATATATATATATATATATATATATATATATATATATATATATATATATATATATATATATATATATATATATATATATCTATAGCATTATGCTATTCTCCTACATCCCATCATATGTATATATTTTATGTAAAGATGATTCTTATTGTATAAAAATGTTTTATCTAGTTCGAGATGCAAGTTATCAGCCGTGCGCATGCGTGGTCATTCAAGATTAAATAGGCAGGGCCATTTTAGAAACTTGATTGACGTGCCGCTGTACTCGATCGCGGGAATGATTCGATGAGTTGAAATTTATTTTAATCTTGAAAAATTATTTATTCGTTTAGGAAAGCAACAAACTACCGTATATTGCGTGTAATATTGGAGTCATTTTATGAAGTTATTACTATTAAATGTTAGTTAAACTTCCAATGAAGGCCGTAAAATTAATGGTTTCTCAAGAGCCACAATTTGGCAACCGTTGGTATGTCATCAGCAGATCTGTTGTAAATTTTTGGCGGGTTCACCATTTTTGTTAAGGTCATTTTACCTAGATTTCCAATGTAAAAAGGCGAAAAGTATGGTCTAATAAGGACTCCATCGCTACTTCGTCAATTTAACGGTAAAGTTTGCCATCTTGGGCTTCAGAATGGAGCTTCAGTTGTACATATTGTTAAAAAGTTGATATCATATTTGGGGGGCCATTCGTGAGGGAGACAGATCAGGGTTTTCGTAGACGCCTTATATAATTATTTCGATTGTTTCTTCTATTTGCATATTGGTGAAAAGGCTCTCGACATCGAGGATTTACAAAAGCTTGAGAAGCAGAAAATACTGAAAATAAAACATGAAAGTGATACCGGGAACTACTTTTTGTAGTAATTTAGTTGCAGAGAGTAATAGGGGAACTACTTGTTTTAGTAATTTAGTTGTAGAAAGTGATACGGGGAACTTCTTTTTGTGGTAATTTACCTGTAGAAAGTAATTTAATTGTAGCTATATGGAACTAATCCATAACCCTATATTTTAAGAACGAGATTTTTTGAAGGTTTGAATAAGATTTTTTCTTTTAGTTCGGTTGTCACCTAAGTAGATTTAATTTTTTTATCAAAGTTATTTCTAATCATTCCTTTATAATATAAAAAAAAATAAAATGGTAAAGTTCAGAAATAAATATAAGTATCGAATTTGTGTGACTTTTTTTAAAACTAAAAGAATTACAAATGGTGAAGTTCAGAAAATTTATTAAAATTTTGGCATGGAAATTATTATAGCATATTTAGATGGAGAAAAGAAAAAAGAATCATGATAGGCCGTAGGACACAGACCGAAGAAGAAGAAGCAGAAGATGAAGATGAAGAAGAAAAGGATGTTCAGGGTGTTAAAATAAAGTCTATAAGGGGGATTAAAAAAGGCGGTCAAGATTAGCAAATAAGGCCGTAGGCCACCTCCCCGCAGGGGTGCCTGTGTAACCAAGCTCTTCTTGTTAAGGAAGAGAACAGCGGCTTGTTTTATTAATAATTTAGTTGCAGAAAGTGATACAGGTAAATAATTTATTAGTAATTTATTCTTAGGATGAGATGCATGGAACTACCTTTTTAGTAATTTATTTGTAGAAAGTGATACGGGCAACTGACATCTTTTAATAATTTAGTTATAGAAAAAGTTACAGGGAACTACTTTTGTATTGATTTAGTTTTGAAACGTGATACAAGGAACTACTGTTTTGAAATTTAGTTGTAGAAAGTGTTACAGGAAACTAATTACTTTTATTGGTAATTTAGTTGTAGAAAGTGATATATAACTACTTTTTAGTAATCTAGTTGTAAAAAAGTGATACACAGAATTAACTTTATTTAGTAATCAGTTATCTGGTCTCCTCGGCTGATGTTTGTGTCGGATATGACTTAGGAGACCCAGTCTATAAAGGGAGAGGGTCCAGTCCGGGAAAGAAAGAAGGCCGGAAAGAAGACAGAGACGAATGCCAGTCGCTGAGGAATTTGTTTTGGGCGAACGTGGCTGCGCGACCAGCACACGCGCGCACTTGGCCAATAATACGTTTACTGCGGCTCAAAAGATTAAGAAGATATGCGGTTTCAGCGAGGCTGGTTGCATCAGGCTGGCATGTTCTTGGTCTATCAAGGCCCACGTTTTTCGCGCCTGCCCGCTGGAGGCTGCCCTCCTCAGCCGGAGCCAGACATATGAATCTTATATGTCCCATGTCTACTTGGTCCGCCGTTGGTTGCGTTTAGTCTGGAACCTTATCCAGAAGTTGGAAACTCCCGACGGCATCGTTCTAAGAAATGGTTGGAACACTCAAAGCCTTCCACCACAACAAGGTTTAGCCACCGGTAAAATTTCTGAGTAAAGATTCCGATTGCAACGTTTATCTTAATCGTTCTACTGTGGCTTTAGTAGCATCATGAGAGCCGGAAAATGAAGACGGAATTATTCCTTAGGATCCGCATATTTTCAAGGGATGTTTTTATCGCAATAATTATGTGGTATATTTTCAAGGAATTCGTAGCGAAATTAGTCTCGTCAGTTCCATTAACGTTGACAAGCCTTCAGGAGGATATTCTGCTCACATGGTAACGCGTTATTCGAAGTTATGACAACTATGGTCAACAAGGCTGCATTTGACATCTGGCGGTTTATGTGTCCTCCAGGCCCTAATGTCCGGACGAGGATTGCTTTAACTGTAAAGTTCAGACCCATTCTGGACACTAGTACCCTTCCGCCCTAAGGACAGGGTGGACGGACAGTCGGAGGTAAATAATTTCTGACTGCCCCTCTCCTGGGACTTTCATCCATTTTGTAGTTTCTAGACTACTCAAGTCATCTCCACTTCCTCACATCTTCAGGGCTCTAAACTCCATCTATTTATGAACCTCTTTCTGGCCGAGATTTTTCACTTTCACAAAAGCGAAAACCAACGAGGGCGCCCCTCCCCCGTAGAAAGATCGTTGTGTTTAATTAATTAGTTTAAATAATAATAATAATAACTTTACTGTGCCCTCTCCCCCGTTCCGGGGCTCACTTTAGTCAAACCTGGCAGCGCTCAATAATTACGTGGCGGCACGTGGTCTTCTCTAGAGGTGGTCTCCGTGAGAAGGAAGGGCAACGTGGGAGTGCTTCGAGGTTCCTGGTACCTGCAGTAGTGTGTGTAGGGGTGGGGAGGAGGTATATTCTTCTTCTTGTTCGGCGATCCAGAGTGGATTCGGATGGGAGAATGTCGAGAGGGGGGGAGGGGCTTTAGAGTAGGCTATTGTGTTGTGCAGTTGGTTTGGGTTATGGGGTTCTGGTTTAAAGGGGCTTGTGAGGTTTACTAATAAATAGGTGAATGAGTTTGATCTGAGGGGGTACTGAGGGTGGAGGTGGGAGGAGCGTTTCAGCTGGGGAGGAATAATTGTGTCACTCATGCTTCGCAGCAGTTGTGATGGTGGAAGCCTTCTTGTTTTGTGCAACAAATAATAAGCTTACTTTAACATAAGAAAAGAAGGAGACTGCAAAATACCATTCATGGCCTACACTTGGCAGCTACTTTAAAAGTGACTCGGACAAATAATGAGTTCATAATGGCTTAATTTAGATTACTTACACCTGATATAAATATTTCACAGTAGATTTTATTGACAATGTGCGACATGACAAATAGACACGCAGCAAAATATTATATTTACAAAAAAAATAACCATTATAAAAAAATATCCTAAGGAGAGAGGAAAGAGCGTCCAAAGACCAATTTCCTAAGTCCAAATGCGCGGGATTAACAGGATGATTTTAAGTATTTCCTATATAAGAATTTGTGATCAAATGTAGACATTGTTTATTTGTAAATGAATAAAACATAAATAAACGCTTTCTTATTAGCATTCTATTTTTATCAGACATTTAAAAATAAATAAATAGAGATTAACTTAAATGCAGTTATCGTAATAATCATCCTTAAATAAACATTACTAGCAAAACTTTGGGGTAAAATTAATATTCTATACTAGCATGTATATATTTTTCCGCCGAAAGTTTCGTCTTGATATATGCTTGGGCAAGATTTGCCTTATTCATTTTGATTTGTTTTTGCAATAACCGAAAAGAAGTGTCTGGCAACTCTTTGAACTCGGTTGACGCAGTGATGGCGTCTGTAAATGAAATATATGACTTAGAAAGCACACATAAGATTTATTGGTTGTGTGGTTCACTGGTAGGTGATGTGAAGCTATAGTATATGCGGGTTTTTTTTGTTTCTTTTTAATCACATGATCGCTCGCCGTTTGTAATGCCTATTTCTTACCAAACCTGGTGGGGGCTTAACGAAACAACTTGGGTTTCGTTTTGGATGGATTACATGATTGTGAAACAAATTTTCTTATTGTTTTGATGCGTGTGCACTTGGAGTTCTTTCGTGAAAATTAGTTGGAAAGCAGTAGGAAAACGTTTAACTGCTTTTTGCTTCATTCACATACGGGTTAAAATAAGTGGCCTACCAAATTAAGTACTAAATGTGGAGTATTTGCAGTGGATGCAGTTTGAGGACAAAGTATTTGTGTGAAATCACGTGTTCTATTGCATAACAAGTGATAATTGAAATATAGATCGTAGATTGATGATTCCATTTGGTATTAGATGGGATCATTAATGGTTTTTATTATTAAATGAAATACAGCTTTTTAACCTGATATCGCTCCGGTGTATATTACATTGGATTCACTACGTACGTAGATGGGTTTTTCCCTTGTTAAGTGCACGTACTTATATTAGAGATTTTGATTTGAAAGAAAGTATGAACACTTGTTTTTAATAGAGCATAGAAGAGCTGGTAGAGGGAGGCTAATTTTCACTGGGAAAGCGGACATGGTTTCAGTTGGTCACTGTTAGATTGTCATACGATCTGCAACAATTTTATATTCGATTAATTGGTGGCGGAGATGGATTATATTGTTTATTCAAACTAAAAAAGAGAACCAACGTAGTAATCTCTGTTATCAATGACAAAAATGCAAGGCATTGCAGAGCTAGTATCTTAAAATAAGTGCTTTCCGTGCCTAACCGAAGCCGTAAACGATGACTACAATTGCCTAAAAACACCATTAGTACTGTTTTTACTAAAAAAAACAAAAACACGGCGTAGGTTTTCTGAAGTTTCACCAAAGATTCTTGAAAGAGGTGAAGTGAGGGGAAGTTAAAAATGTGTGGGCCATCTACTGAGTAGATTAGTTGCACTTGTATTCTTTTGAACCAGGGTAGGCAAATTCTCCTCGCTAGAACAATGAAAAGAAGCTAATTCAATCGAACTTGACCAATAATTTACTGTCGGGAATAGAATCAGAGTTAACAAGCTGCTACTCATCTAGTTTCCCGGGGAATCGGCGCGACAATCGTGTTGCATAGACGCACGCGGGAAGAAAAAGAACTTGTCGATATGACGTCATAGCGCGCGAAGCTTAAGCAACCACCTAAGCGACGATGTTCAAATGAACCTATCGGTACAAGCCGCGGAGTGATGAGGCAATGTGACATTATGTCGCCCCGATATTTCTGCAATTTTGTTCATGGAGTTTAAAAAAGTAACCTCCGAGATTACTTATATATTGGGTGACCTTACACTGACCAGTTGCACGCTTATTTTTTATCCCTTTATTCACTTTTGCCCATCTCACCATTCTTTGTTTCGCTAAGTGAAATAGTCCTCAGGGGCACTTAAATTTGTATAGTGGATGTTGTACTACCTTTTAATAATAATTATCATTGTCCGCTACCCTCCATTTTCTTTGCAGGGGTACACATGGCGCATTAAAAAAATCTTTTGTGGAATCGCCGGCAGGATAATGAAATATACAAAGATCAGTACGACAAAGTGAGATGGAACCCTTCGTAGTAAACAAATAGTCGAATCGCGAGTTAAAAATGAAATTTCAAGTAACATTCGGTTCCAATTTAACAAAATAATATCAATTTTGTGTAATTTCATTTGAGTTTTAAACCCTCCTCGCTAAATTTTGAGAACATTCCCACCAATTATTTTTTTAGGCACTAACGTATTTTTCTTACCTTTTTAGGTGTCAGGAACACGAATATTATGCTCAATACCGCTGCAATTCGCTTATTTTCGTGATAAAAATGTTTGTTTTATTTATAATTAATTTAATTTAAAAAATAAAACAATAAACATTGGAGCGCTTAACGATGTCTGCCAACCGCCTTTGAATTCGAACCTAATGCTAAGGCTTTCGAATTGTTTATATTCCTAGTTGGTTAGAAAGAGCGGGTTGCAATCTCCCACCATTAAAGGGTTCAATTCAAAACGGTTGCCAGGCGTCGTTAGGCGCTCCATTATTCATTGTTTTTATGCAGTGCCAAAAGAATGATACGTGATCTGGTCAGTGGATTGAATTAAATTAATGGTAATACTTCAGATTCGGGGCGCACGGTAGATGGCGCTGTTAGTAGGCTACAATTTTGGGCTACAATATATCTCTTATGACGTCAGATGGTAGCGTCAGATGTGAACAATATCGGCGTTATATTTTTTTGTTGTTTTGGGGATTTGTAACTTTTAGTCTATTATTTACTAAATATCTGCGCCTCTGCTCGCTTATAGTTTTTTTTTTCTAAGTTAGGTAAGGTTTCTTGATGTATTTTATTGTTTTTTGTTTTGTTTTCGTATTTTTTGTTTACTGCGAACGATAACAGCTTTTTACTGGCAACGTCGTAGCTTATAAATAGGACCCGTTTTGCAAATGTTTTTCTTTCGTTATTGTGTTTTCGTGCTCTCCATGTGCTTCTTTGTTATTCGAATTCGGCTTTACTTTGTATGATCGCGAAAAACTTTTAGATTATCTAGAGGCGCATTATCTAATCAAGAAACCTATAAAAGTAAGAATTGTTTGTTATTAGGTTAGGTTTTTCTTCCAGTAAAAAGCTGTTGGGGAGAACCCCCTCCCCAGTAAATTCAAGGGAACTGCTCGTGGGGGAGATATCACTGCAGGGTGACCACCCTGCGATGATCCTGAGTTTCAATCAATTGGGGGGCGCAGCCCCCCAGTATATACTCATATAAAAAAAAATATTACACCGATATTGTTCACATCTGACGCTACTGTCTGACGTCATAAGAGATATGCTGTAGCCCAAAATTATAGCTGACTAACAGCGTCATCTACCGTGCGCCCCGAATCTGAAGTGTTACCAAATTAATTATAAATAAAGCAAACCTTTTAGCTAGAAAGTAAGTGAAATGTAACGGTATTGAGCATCATATTCGTATTCCCGACACCCCCAAAACGTAAGGGAAAAATAAATTTTGATAGCTGAAATAATTGGTGGGGATGTTCTTTTGAAAATTTACCCATCATTTATTATTTATATATTAACTACACTTATGACCGCCTATAAAAATGCTCTCCTCTTCCTTTTAAAATCCTATTAAGTCTATATATATCCACCCCATCATTTTCCCATGCCAATGGGCCCTTGATTGCACACACACCTATCATACACAATATTCATCCACTCATATTAAAAACATCTTCAACTTACTTTGATGTTGCTGGTGTCTGCGTTTCATAAACTTAAAATTGTTTAGATGTTGCGAAATGCAACTGAAATATAACAATGGCGACGCAACCTTGTGAGATGCAAGTAAAGCCACCTGTCGTAAGTTTTGATGCTACATTATATAGAAATTCAGATTAACTGTTTTTATGTTATTAAAATTCATTATTGATAATGTGTTAACTTTCCTTTGTTTTGAGAGGTTATTCGCCTACGCATAGTTTTAATAAGAAATTATAAGTCGAGCTATTTCTTACCAAGTTTAAATAGTTTCGTTCAGAAGAAGCCTTCACACATCTTCTAAAGGAGTTCTTGTCGCATTTAATAGTCTTGCTCATCCCATCCTTTCGTCTTTTGTGCAGTATGGCAGGTTCTTGCCTGAGCAGGCAGGTGTTATTTTCATTTTGAACGCTTGAAAATATTGACCTATCATTACTCAAGAATAAGTATGTATTTTTAATTAAAACACGTTCAAGGCCATGCCCACGACTCAACTTCCCCTTGAAATACCTGAGACAATTCCCAAGAAGTGCTCAGTAGCGTTCCTGCTTCCGCGCGAGATTTTTTTTTAATAAAAGGTATTTCAGTTATCAAACTTTTTCCTTCCATCCATATTTTTAGTTTCTGAAAGTATATAAACATACAATTAAATTTGAAATAATATATGTAAAAATTGTGAAATGTACCACCTGTGGTACATGTGCCATTTTGAAGGAATTCTGTCTGTTTCACCGGTGGCGCATGTGGCCTTGAACGGATTTTAAATAAATTTTATACAGCTCGAACTTTGACAGTTTAGGCTTCACTGTTGTTTATAACGTGCAGGTTAAGTCAGGTGCCTGAAAAGGCAATTCAGACAGCTTCTGAACACATCTATAAAGTTGTAATTCGTCCAGGACAATTCTTGCCATTCCATGAATACATTTTTATCACCCAACAGATACACCATATAACTTCACCCCAATTCATTTCTCGTAAGGATCATGTTAATGTGGATATATTTAGATATTTAGCATGCTATATTACTATAAAAGATGAACAGTACTCTTGTTCGAGTCTTTTACACGAGTACGTTTCCTCTTTTATCACAATCGCTGGAATGCAACGAGTCTCTTTGGCGCGCGCAGCTTTCACCACTTAAGATTGGGTTTTCATTCTGTCGAAATCCTTCACTAAAAGAGAAAAAAAAAGTTTCCCTCTCATTCGACTTATTTCAACGGAATTAAGTTTCATTTCACAAGACATATGCATTTACGTGCCGAGTTGTGTTGAGAAAACTGGAACAGTTTCCAAATAGTTCAATTCTTCAATCGAAACTTGAAATTGAGACGAGGGGCCATTCCGGAAATAAATGCACGTCTTTCGACGTAACCAAATAGGAATAACTCGACCTCTAGGTGAAGGTTTTCACCTAACAGCACAGGGGCGGGGAGCAATCAGAGATTCGATCGTGAGTCCCGTCAACTCAGAAGCCAGTGCATTACTACTAAGCTACTATCCACAGCAAAAAGTCCGTCTCTCCGGCAGGGAATCAAACCCTGGTCTCCCGCGTGAGAGACGTAGATACTCAGAAAGGGGTTTTTCCCTTTTATACTTACACCCTGCCCCTGGAGGACGACATGCCTTCCTGGCCCCAGTGCCCGGATTGTCTCAAACTGCCTAGTCTTTTTTATCCAACTCGCCTAATTTTGGTAGTGGTGTTGGCAAGGAGCACGACAACACCTTTCATAGGTGCCTCCCCCCCCATCTCAATTCCCGTTGTCATTTCCTAAGCCACTTTGGGCCCCCTCCAATCTTAAATGGGAGAGTGGGCTTTCCCCTATCCTATGTCACAAATAAGGGAGCTCTGCCCCCATATATCTTTTCTCAGTCGACTGTTTGGATAACCAGAAGCCCGCCCTTCTCTTCAGCAGGATCAAGTCCAAGATAACGCCCCCGTAAGGGGCGCGGCGATTTGCCATCCTGGCCGCCGTGCTGACGGGATTCAGCACTCCGTCCGGCCCCAGCTTAGCCTCTCTTCCTTCCTTCAAAACACTTGTTTCCTCTCTTTTCACACAACCTCTCCCACAACTTTCTCTGGTCAGCCTCTAATTTCACAGGGTAGATGCTGACCTTCCTTTCAGCCAACCGTCCCGCATCGGGGCTGAGGGGGTGGGGGACAATGTTCCCTAACCCCTGAGCTCCGGTCTGGGGTGGCTGGTTTTTAACAACCTGCTTCATCCCCACCCATACCTTCCACACATCCCCTTTCCTCTCCTCTTCACAACCTATATTTTTTTACGCCGTGTCTAAGGTGGAGCCGCCATGCCGATGGACTGCCAGGCCACCAGGCGGGAGGGGTGGTCCCAAATGGCGGCGCCTGGCTCTGCCAGGCCTGTAAGCACCTCTTGCAGTGCGGGCAACTGCAAGAGGTGATGAGCTATTGCGTCCCGTGGCAAAAATAGGGTCACCATGCCCATGGATGAATTAATAAAACCTCAAACCCCTTTAACTCCCCCTTGCTCATCGACGGAGCCACCCTCGGGCAGCTCCACCAAAAAAATGGAGGTCCCCCCCCCCTGTGCTTGCACAGGGGACCCTCCATATTTCTCTAACCGGAGAGGAGGCTTACTCCTCTCCTTCGCCTACGGGTGCAGGGGACTCCCCCTCACCCCCTTCTCTGGAGGTGCTTTCGGGCACCTCCCTTTTCCCAGCGGCAGTCCCCTCTTTTCTTTCCAAGGGGACTGCCAAGAAAGCCAGCAGGCAGCCCATAGCCAGCCGCTCCCCATCAAAGCGGCTCGGTAGGGCAAACCCCCTTAGGGGGGAGAGGGAAGCCAGGCCCCTTCGGTCACTTCCCTCAAAAGACCTGCTGGCAAGAATTTTAAACCTTGCTGGGGTCAAGGCCTGTGCCTCCCCACACAAGACTGGCGACACTGCCAAGGGGACCTGCGATGTCCTGGGAGGGGATGGCCAACTGGAGGCCCCTCCTGTGATAGACATGGTCCTTGAGGAGACCCAGCCTCAGACGGTAGGGCCTTCCATGGGGGGAAATTCGGGCTCGGCGCCAAGCACCGAACCCGAATCCGCCCCTATGCAAGGTCCTCCTCAAATGGCTGAGGGCTCCGAGGCAGTAAAAGGAGGGGAGGGATCTCCTCCGACAGGTGCCCCTACGACAACCAGGACCTTCTCCATTTCGGAGAGGGACCTGGCTGAGGCCGGTCCATCTGGCCTAGGTGCTTCTGCCGGCGGAGGTGAAAAGCGGGTTCATTCCCCGCCCTCCTCTCCAAAAAAGAAAAAGACAAAAAAGACTAAAAAGACGAAAAAGACTCGGGGCTCCTCTCCATCCGCGGGTGCTGCGGGGACGGATGGGTCTGCTACCACTTTGGTAGGCGACCAAGCCAAGATCGGCACATCCGGCCCCTCTACCCCCTCGTGTGCGGAGCCCCTGACCAAGACTAACACCAAGAGTGCACAGGGCGGAGCCTCGATGACATCGGGGCCCCTCATTCCGAGGTTACCTGGCGTTTTCGAGCCCGCTGGCTTCAAACGCTTCCTCGTTATTCGCTCCACTGATGGCACCATGTTGTCCAAGGGCAACATGATCCATCAGAGGAGAGGATTAGCTAGTTCAATTGGTAGAGAGCCGAAGGTGACCCGTTTCTCGGACGGCAGCCTTCTGGCGAATGCGGCGAATCCCGCCGAGGCGGCCAAGATAAGTGCTCTTCGGACACTTCATGGCACCCCGGTGAGTGTGACGCCGCACTCTACCATGAACTTTGTGAAAGGAGTAGTTTATGCGAGGGAACTCGTTGACTACTCCATTGAGGACATCACCCTAGAGCTGGCCGACCATGGGGCGGTCAAGGTCGAACGTGTGATGAGAAAACAGGGAGGGGCTTCGAGACCCACCCCTACACTCTTCGTCACGTTCGACTGACAAGCTCCCTGAGTCGGTGCGTGCTGGTTGGTACTGCTACCGCGTGAAGGCATTCGTGCCACTGCCGCGGCGGTGCTATTACTGTCACCGCTTCGGCCATACGAATCGCTCATGTAGACGTGCAAAGTCGGGGTCACCCGAAGTCTGTGTAAATTGCTCCAAGGTCGCACACGATAAGCCCAAATCGTGTGTGGCCAAGTGTGTCAATTGCGGAGAGCCGCACCCTGCTTCTTCGAAGCAATGTGGTGCATATCTCCTGGAGAAAGAAATCCTGGCCGTTCAGGCCCAGGATAGACTCTCATTCCGCGAGGCTAAGGACTTGGTCCTGGCGCGCCCAGCTCTGCCTTGGACGTCATATGCCTCAGTAGTTCGAAAGGCACCCTCTGCTCCTGGCCCATCCAGGCCAACGAGCACAGTTGTTTCCGCGCCCATTCGGAGCCCTTCTGCGGGCTCTACCCAACCCGGGCGCTCCCCTGGTAAAGCTGGCGGCAAAAAGGGTTCATACCCAGCCCCGGCTAAAACCAGGGCTCCCCCCTCTTCCCCCAGCGTGACCGTTTCCCGCAAGGCGAAACGGCCACGCGCCTCCACCGAGTCGTTAGACTCACAGGAGGCAACACCCCTGAAGATGGTCGCTAGGCCATCCTCAGGGGTTCCTAAAGCTGTCCCCCGAAAGGAGGACAGCAACAAAGTAGCTTTGGCTCCTTCGCCCACGCCCCGAGGTGGAGCGAGTGGCTCGGAGACGGTGGTTCCTCGAAAAGAGGCCCCCCCGCCTCCGAAGCCGCAGCGCCCGCCTAAGGTTTCGAGGCGGAGGGAGGAAAAGACTCGCATGGCGAGCCCAACCTCCCCCAATAAGTCGTCGAAAGCGACAGCGCCTCCAGCGCTTTGTCCGGCCAACAGTGCCCGGGGTTCTGCTCCCGGGAAGCGTACGGCCATTCCCGTGAGGGTCTTCAATTCGAGGAGGGCCCCCGCGTCTCCTCCGAGCTAGGCCTGGAGGGCATATTCCTTCAATGGAATTGCCGTGGACTCCGGGCCAACTGGGAGGAGCTGCGGAGGCTCGCCTCGTCCCGCTCCCCGTTAGCTATTTTTTTGCAGGAGTCCATGCTAGGCGCGTGCCCCCTGCCTGCCCTCCCGGGGTATAAGGGTCTTGCGACCCCACCACCGCGGAATGGCCGGGCTGGGGGATGCGCGGTTTACACCCGGCATGATGTCTCCGTTCTTCCTTTCTCTTTAGATACCTCCTTTCAGGCAGTGGCTGTGCAGCTGCACCTGGATAGGAGATATACTATCATTTCTGCGTACATTCCACCGTCAGCTGACTTCGACGCGGGGAACTTCCGCCGCGTCGTGGCACGGTTGCCGAGGCCCTATCTCTTGCTTGGAGATCTGAACGGCAGGCATCCTCTCTGGGGAGATTACTCCATAAATCCCAGGGGACAAGTCCTTGCCGATCTGATCGAAGAGCTTGAGATGGGTGTCCTAAACGTGGATGAGTTTACGCATCACTGTCCGAGAACCGCTTCATTTTCTTGCCTTGACCTATCTTTGTGCTCTTCGGATGCACAGCCTGATTTTGATTGGGGGGTGGTCGATGACCTCCATGGTAGTGATCACTTTCCCATTCAAATATCATTTTCATGGCAACTGCCGCCTGAGAGACCACCTCGGTGGTGCTTGGCGCGGGCGCGGTGGCCTGCATTTCAGGAAATGACTGAATTCTCTATCTCAGTCGAGGAGTTTAGGTCGGTAGATGAGGCCGTTGAGTTCTTCTCCGGCAACCTCATCGCCGTGGGCCTGACTACTATTCCTAGGACGTCTGGCCGTTTTGCACGCCGACCACTCCCATGGTGGTCGGCCGAGTGTGAGACGGCCCTCAAACAGAAGCGTTATGCCTACATGCGCTATAAGCGCCGCCCCAACGATTTCACTGTCGCTGAATTTCGTCGGGCTAGGTTCCGGTATATTTCGAAGCACGCCCGCTGCTCTTCTTGGCGGGCATACGTGTCTTCACTTAACGGGAAGACCCATTTAGCTGAGGTGTGGAAGCGAGTCAAAAGGATTCGGGGCAAGTTCTCGCAGGACCCCTCTCCCGTTCTCCAGGAGAATGGGACCGCAATCTCGGACCCCGCGTCCGTGGCGGAATCCTTCGCGACCGCTTTTTCCGCATTCTCTAGCCGTGATGCTGCTCCGCCAGCATTCAATGCACGTCGTGATGTCGCGGAAGGCCGCCGGCTGGACTTTACCTCCAGAGGCGGAGAACCCTTCAACGACAAGTTTACTGTGAGTGAGTTGCGTTCCGCTCTCGCTTCGTGCGCGGACACCGCCCATGGTCCGGACGATGTCCCGTACGCTATGCTTCGACACCTGGGTGAGCGAGGCATGGCCTTTCTGTTAGATTTGTTCAACAGGATCTGGGTGGAAGGTCTTCTCCCAGACTCCTGGCGAATCGCTACTGTGCTCGCCTTTCGCAAGCTAGGGAGAGATCACTCTACTCCGACCGGTTTCCGCCCAATCTCTCTAACCTCTTGCGTGTGCAAGTTGATGGAGAAATTGGTAAATGTTAGATTAGCCTATTTCCTGGACAGCGGAGGCCATCTGTCTTCTGCACAGTGCGGCTTCCGTAAGTTCCACTCCACGTCGGATGCTCTGCTCCGACTGGAAAATGCCGTCTGCGAGGCTTTCCTTCGTAGACAGCACTACGCCACGGTGTTTTTTGATCTGGAGAAGGCCTATGATACCGCATGGCGATACGGTATCATGGAGACTCTCCACACGATGGGGGCGAGGGGACGCCTCCCAATGTTTATATCTGAATTTTTGCGAGATCGTCGATTCCGCGTACGGGTGGGGGGAGTCCTCTCCGGCCCAAAGGAGCAGGAAGAGGGTGTCCCGCAGGGAAGTGTCGTCAGTGTCACACTCTTTGCCCTGAGCATCAACGGCATCCCCTCTGTGCTGCCGGAAGATGTTCTCGCTACGCTCTACGTGGACGACCTTTCGATCTCTTTTGGCGCGGCCCAGATGCCAACTCTGGAGCGTGGACTCCAACAGGCATTGAATCGCGTCTCTCGCTATGCCGAAGCGCACAGGTTTCGGTTTTCTTTGGCCAAGACTAAGGTGGTGCACTTCTGCCGCCATCCACGGCTTCACCCCGACCCAGATTTTTTTCTTAATGGGGTGCGCCTGGATGTGGTTGAGTCGCACCGTTTCCTTGGTCTTGTATTCGACCGACGCCTCACCTGGGAGGCTCATATTCGCAGCCTTAGGGTCTCTTGTACCCGCGCCATGGACATTCTCCGTTCCGTGACGTTCTGCGCTTGGAGCGCTGATAGGGCTACCGCCTTACTTTTTTATCGATCCTTTGTTCGTTCGAAGCTCGACTACGGATGCGAGTTTTATGCATCCGCAGCCGAGCGTTTATTGCGGAAGGTAGATTCAATCTACCACACCGGCCTTCGCCTTGCGACCTGTGCCTTCCGCACTTCCCCCATTGAGAGCCTGTTGGTCGATGCTGGGGAGATGCCACTCGCTCTGCGCCGCGTGCAGTGCATCACTCGCCTGTACGCGCGAGCCCGGCGCCTCCCTCAATCGCCAACAGCTCTCACTGCATCCGCAGCTGATCTCGATGGTGCCTATGCCGCCGAGAGACGCCAGTCATACCCTAAGCCCTTTGGGTTTAGGGCCAGGAAACTCCTTCGAGAGGTAGATATAGCTCTCGGGCCGGTGGCGCCCATGGTTCTGCCCAGGACGCCACCCTGGAGGGTACCACATTTGGCTATTTGTCGCCACGCCTCTGCTCCCAAAGCTTGTACTGCGCCGGCAGTATTGCGTTCGACCTTTTTGGAGCACACATCGTGTCACGCTGGTACCGTGCCAGTGTATACGGATGGCTCCAAGTCCCAAGAGGGGGTCGGCTTCCACGCCGTATCCCCTCTGTTTGAAGTCAGCGGGGTTCTACCAGGCGCTGCGTCTGTTTTCACGGCCGAGCTGGTGGCAATACACCACTCGGTGCGGGAGATTACGCGCCTTGCCCGGTTCGGAGACCGGATTGTGATCTATAGCGACTCACAAAGCGCCCTGAGTGCTCTCGGGGCATTGGAATCTCCGCATCCCCTGGTTCGCGATATCCGTGACGCCACGGTTTTGGCGAGCCGGGCAGATGTCGAGATTATCTTCTGCTGGGTTCCTGGACATGTAGGAATTGCGGGGAATGAGCGCGCCGATGAGGGCGCCAAAGAGTCCGCGAGGACTCTGCGACCGGACCAGCGTTTCGCTCTTCCTCACACCGACTACATGGCAGGAATACGGGCAGCTCTTCGGACTGCTTGGCAAAGAAGATGGGAGACGGTCGAAGGGAACTTAAAGTTGCGTGCCATTGCGCCGCGACTGTTCCCATGGACCTATCCCCCAATGCCGCGGCGGCTTCAGGTTGCTTTCTGTCGTCTCCGAATCGGACACACTCGTGTGACGCATCGCTATCTGATGGAGCGCTCGCCTGCGCCCTATTGCAACGACTGCGTCGTCCCCCAGACTGTTCGGCACATTCTTGTCGAATGTCCCAGTCTGGGTGATCTTCGCGCACGATACCTGTCCCGATACCGGGATGGGCGGAGTCGCTACCGCCTGTCCCTTGTACTCGGGACGAGTGCGTGCACCATGACTAGTGGATTTATTGACTTTTGGGGGGAGGCTGGCCTTCTCCCTTTCATTTAACCCGGTTTAATTGTTGTTGTTGTTGTTATTGTTTTTGTTATTGCTTCTTTATTGTTATTGTTATTTCTTTTATTGTTTCCTGTTTAATTTTTAAAGTAGCCTAGAACTAGGCTGTTTGTTTACGGCGACTAATGCCTAAGTCGGCAGTCGCCAGATAGCCCCTTAGTTAAAAAAAAAAAACAACAAAAAAAACAAGATAACGCAGAAACCGCCACCAAGATGCCGGGTCCCGATAGGCTAGTCTAAATCGGGCAAACCCTTTTAGAGGGGCAAGGGGCGGCGGGGACCATTGCCCCATCCCCCCCATTAGTGCCTTTTTGAGCGGTGTCATTACTGCCTTTATGCCGTATCTTATCCCACCATTTGTCAGTCTTTGCGGCCCTCCCAGGTGCAATCACCTCAGACGGCAGTCTTGCCCTGGAAAGAATAGCGAGTCAGTCAGAACCAGCCTAGGTCCAAAGTTTACTACAGGGTAAGGTACTTCCCAAGGGAATACGGACCCCCCGGAGAATCGAAGGGAGAGGATTCCGGTTGAGCTTCGCAGACGGATGCTTCTATTACTATTTCGGCGAAGTACAAGGCCTAGGCAGAGCCCCTCCAGCATCGCAAGCAAGAAGTAAATACATTTTTATGATAAAATGTTTTTAGATTTTTTTTTGCCTTTATTATGACGTATTTGTTTTCATTATTTCGGTGTTTATTATTGTAATTGTTAAACATGGCCTAAAAAGCAAAATTCCCAGGAAATTTCATATTTTTAAACTGGACGGATTGTTGGGCTATGATGTACTGCCCCAAAGATAAATTGCTAGGAATCTTGGAATACTCCTTTCTTCCCTTAACTGAATTGGTTCAATTTAAAGAAAATAGTAATGCATAATCGGGTTCACGACCTGGGGGGGTGGGGCCTCTGAAAGATGTCTGTGCTGCTCGAACATCCATTAAGAACAGCCATCTGTTAATAACTTCTAAAGTGGCAGAAAGATTCTAAATCAACCCAAGAACAGTATTAAATTCCCGGCACTCTTGGATATTATGGAAGTGCAGACAAGAGGAAGCCATTTTTAACTATGGGCAATATTAAGAAGAGGAATGACTGGGCTGAAGAAATGAGCGATAAACCTTTGGAATTTTGGACGCAGCCTAACTCTTTTCTGCCGAGTCAACGTTTGCTCAATGTTCAGACTGGATGGGTTTGGAGATATCCCCTCGGGAGTTTGACATGGTGGCTCTTCTGGAATGATGTAAGTTCAGAGAGTTGGCTCAGTCTGTCGACAATATCATATGGAAAATATACATTTCCATTCTTAAAATTGGATTTCTACCAGTGTTTTTAAATGATCATTTTGAAAAAGAATTTTTTTTTATTAAGGTAAGTTGGAACTCCCTGCCATACTGCCAAAAGCTTCATCAAACGACTTCCTTGGCCTAGTCATTCCCCTGACATGAACCTAATAGAACATGTGGGAAATAATAGACAAGACTTTACGGAACAAGTACAAAAAAAACAGGAACTTGGTCAGAATAGTTGAGTGTCATACACCATCCATGGTCAGAAATGTCACAAGCTGTAATCTCAGAACTTATGAATTTTATGCCCAGGCGGGTTGTAACTCTAAAAGCTTCTAAAGAGAAGTCCACAAATTATTAATAATTACTTTTAATTGTTAAAAATGTATTTCATTCTTTAATTACAAAAAATATAGTTGTTTCATTAATTAACTCTGTGTCTATGTACTACTTGCATGTTTCTACATCTGAACGATATTCGAGATTTTCTAAAGAGGCCAATTTTGTTTAATGTGCTGCATTTTTCTGTTGACCAAATTTTCAACGTATTCTCAATACCAAAGGGCAACATTGCCACTGTAGTCTTCTATGAGTATAGGGTCCTATTCATCAGTCCGTGCTCGGGCTGTTTCTCGTTGTGGGCAGTTCACATTGGGATTTGCTTGTAAGGGCGGTGTTCCTTAAGGTATCTAAAAATAGAGAGGGGGTGAGTTACCCCACCTTTTTCCTAGCCCAAAACAAGTTAAGTGTTCCTACTTTCCTATACATTTAGATTCTTAAATGCATCTCCCTAAGGGTTAAAGCTTGAAAGAGTGGCTTACAATTCTGACACGCCTGTAATGAGGCATGAAAGAAGCCGCGTTCGGGTCCCTCTTCTCCTGACTTTACTCACGAGGATCCTCCGTCAACGCGGTCCGTGGCTCAATGTGGAGCCGCTCCAAACTCGCCTACGCTGTTTTATTTTAACGGTAGTCAGGATACAATTGTTTCTTAGTTCTACTAATTTATTCTGTCGTTTCTATAGTTTATTTAGTTGTTTTTTTTATTTTCAAGGTTGTGGGGCATCACTAAAGTTTGAACTTAGATTTTATCGACGGTACATTTGATGTGTTCAATCTGACGAAATGAAAAGAGATTGATGCCAAGACACAAACTCCAGCTGACTTCACATTTCTTTCCTCTTGCATGGAGTTCGTAAGGGCTGGCTGAAGAGAGGGGAGAGGCCTAAACCACGAGAAAAGTAAGTATTCGGGGCCTAATTTGTATTCAATGGTTTGGGTGGTCATTTATGCCTCGAATAAAGTAAAAGTTTTTTTATGTGAATATATTCGTCATTGCTGTGCTGGGCAGGGAACCCACCCTGCCTTACCTCCTCTATTTGAGAAGGAAAACTCCTTTACGAATGGAGCTCTCGCGAGACGAGCGGATAAGGCGTTGGATTTCCATGCCTGCGTGCTGGCTTCGACTCAGCGCTCTCAGGGGGCAGCCGTCAATGTGAGGGTGCGTCGTGTCTGGACATACGCGCAGACAACTTCGGCCACGAACCTCATCATGAACGTAGCCAATCACAATACCGCCCCTCGCCCCCTCTGCCCCCGCGTGATTTCATATGCACCTTCCCTGACGCGGAACGAATAGCCCTCCCTTAGGCCACAAAATATTCCCTGCTCACTGTGAGCATAAAAACAGGGCTACCCCCCCCCCCCATCAATCGAGGACCACTTTCATGCACTCATTTCTTTTTGTTTTAATAGTTTATTTTTAAAGGGGATGGGGCGGGGGTGGGCTCAAAGTTTACTTCAGCATCTCACTTTATCCCTAATTTTCGTTCCCTTTTTGGCGTCGTTTTGAACCCCTAGAACCGTACGATTAAGTGGGGTTTAGGCCCCTTTTCCAAATGATCCCCCTCGACGGACGCTAATCTATAAGAGCTCTGTCGTTCGAAAACGATCTGCCCGAAATAGCCACTAACTTCCCCGCCCCCTCCCTTCGGGGCGCTTATCTGTCAACTACCTCCGTCTCTCTCCGCAATTTCAAACCATTTGACAGAAGCGCATTCGAGTCGTCTCTCGACCTTGGCCTCGTTCGTATCTCTTCGCCTCGAATTGAGAACGGCCAGAAAAGTAGTCCAGTCGATTTCCTCTCACTCATGTAGACGTCATCTTTTGATGAAGATGACGTCAACTCTTATTCATTCTCATGTCCATCGAACATAGTAAGAAAGAGGAATTAAAGAAAAGACAAAGGCCACATGATGGCACGAAAGGGGAGAGAGGATCCCCTCCCCCACGTCCTCCATGGCATTCACCTCCCTTTGTCTGCAAAATTGGTCTAAAAGACCTTAATTATAGATATGTGGAGGGAGTATCATAAAGAAGAGACGACTATTCCCGCATGTTAGCATCATGATCTCTCTACCCCTTTCCTTAAAAGAGGTCGATGAGCATCAACGCACTCATTCTCGTATATCAAATGACTTAGCCATGTTGAAACAGCTTCCCTGTGATTCCTCCAAAGCTTTCCAATGTTGAAGCACCCTGTAGTTCTAAATGTTCTTAACAAATAAAGTGCCAACCAACGGAGGCATCTGCAAAAAGTTTTAGAAATGGATTTGTAGATGAAGTGGTGAAGTTAGAAGTAAAAATATATGGAAAACATTCCAAGGCTCTCGGAACCTGCCATTTTTTTTCTTTTCTCTTTCTTCCTCTGTATGTCCTTTCACGCAGTCTTCCCAAGGCCTAGTCCTGAGATTAGGAGAAAGAGGGCATTGGAAGCCTAAAAACATTTGTCCCGTGTGGAAGTATTGGGAATTTGATTGAAGAGAGACGTTGCTCTTTACACGATTATAATTAATCAGGGCCTACAAAAATCAATAGGTCACTCGAAGAGGTTAGCCCTATTTTTTAACCTTTAGGTAATGCTCATTTAGAAGGCTCTTTAGTATTTATAGGTATATTTAGAATTATGTAGGGTAGACCATTACTGTATGAAGTTTACTAATTTATATACAAATTATTTGCCAGAGCTGTTTATTTCGATGGCATTGAGGAGGATTTGATGTCGAGCGAACAAGAAGCAAACCATTACTTGGTTTCTCTGATGATTCCCCCTACCTTTTGCCTTTCGTTACCACGTCTCCTTTTCTCCCTCAAAACATTTGGTTTGACTAGATTAGGGCTACTCCTTCTGGGTTCGAACACAGGCTCGTAACTAGTCCTCGCGAGGCCTGATTCTTTGAGACTGGTCCTGGCTTATTTCTAATTGGGTAATCGCAGCGGAATATTGGTAGCTATTGACTCATCCCCTCCCGTCCCCCTTTTTTTTGCCAAGAAAGGGTGGAGCCTCGCGTTCGGTCCACGGGACCGGGCTCGAACCAAGAAGTGACGAACGAGGTAAGGGATAACGACCCCCTAGGATACATCCTGCACGGTCCGCATAGGTTAATCCCTATGTGAGGATGATTTGTATCCGATTTATAGAGCCCAGCACCAGCACCTACACGCCGGCTGTTGTTCAGAAGCGACCCGTTGTCTGCGCCAATGGCCATCCGCAGTGGTTACTGGAAACCAGAATCTTGGTGCCTTTCTCAGTTTTCTGCCCCCTTTGCCGATGAACACCAGCTAAACGGAACATTCATGGATGGAGTCAGATCTATTATTATCTTAACAAATAATTTATTTCTAAAAACAACCCCTCAAAAAAAAGAATACTACAACTGCAAGTAAGTATAGATAAAAGCAGCGCTCCCTACCCCTCCCTCCCTAGTTTGCCAAGTACTAATCGTGGTGCAGGGGCTCCCCTCGCATTACTCTATACCGATAAAGGAGCTTCCCTTCTTTCCCTATTAGACCCTCCGTCGGGTAGGTGCCCCTCTTATAAGGAGGTGCCCCCCATCCGTGCTGTCTCAAGGGCCCCTCGAATTCTCCTAGCGGAGGGGGTGTTTTCTCTTGTGCAAAGATACGGGTTTGATGCCTTCCACCTTAACCCTTTGTGCAGAGTTCCTTTCGGGCATGTATACGGATGGCTCCAAGTACGAAGATGGGGTCGGTTTCCACGCTGCATGCCCTCTGTTTGAAGTCAGCGGGGCTCTACCGGGCACTGCGTCTCTTCACAGCTGAGTTGGCTGTAATGCACCACTCGGTACGGGAGATTACGCGACGTACCCGGTTCGGAGACCGGATTGTGATCTATAGCGACTCACAAAGAGCCCCGAGTGCTCTCGGGGCATTGGAATCTCCGCATCCCCTGGTTCGCGATATCCGTGATGCCATGGTTTTGGCGAGCCGGGCGGATGTCGAGATTATCTTCTGCTGGGTTCCTGGACATGTAGGAAATGAGGGCGCTAAAGAGTCCGCGCGGACTCTGCGACCGGACCAGCATTTCGCTCTTCCTCACACCGACTACATGGCAAGAATACGGGCAGCTCTTCGTGCTGCTTGGCAAAGAAGATGGGAGACGGTCGAAGGGAACTTAAAGTTGCGTGCCATTTCGCCGCGACTGTTCCCATGGACCTACCCCCAATGCCGCGAAGGCTTCAGGTTGCTTTCTGTCGTCTCCGAATTGGTCACACTCGCGGGACGCACTGCCACTTGATGGAGCGCTCGCCAGTGACCTACTGTGAAAACTGCGTTGTCCCCCAGACTGTTCGGCACATTCTTGTTGAATGTCCCAGTCTGGGCGATCTTCGCCCACGCTACCTGTCCCGGTACCGCGATGGGCAGGGTCGCGACCGCCTGTCCCTTGTACTTGGGACGAGTGCGTGCACATTGACTGGTGGAGGACAGCCTTCTCCATTTTATTTAGCCCGTAAGGGGCGCGGCGATTTGCCATCCTGGCCGCCGTGCTGACTGGATCCAGCGCTCCGTCCGGCCCCAGCTTAGCCTCTCTTCCTTCCTTCAGATAGCCCGATTTCTCCCCTACCTCGTCGCTTTTCATACAACCTCTCCCACAACTTTCTCTGGTCAGTCTCTAATTTCACAGGGTAGAATGCTGACCTTCTTCTCAAGCCAACCACCCCGGATCGGGGCTGGGGGGGGAGGGGACATTGTTCCCTAACCCCTGAGCTCCGGTTCGGGATGGGTTTTTTTTAACAACCTGCTTCATCCCCACCCATACCTTCCTCACATCCCTTTTCCTCTCCTCTTCACATTCTATCAATTTTACGCTGTGTCCAAGGTGGAGCCGCCATGCCGATGGACTGCCAGACCACCAGGCTGGAGGGGTGGTCCCGAATGGCGGCGCCTGGCTCTGCCGGGCTTGTAAGCACCTCTCGCAGTGCGGGCAACTGCAAGAGGTGATGAGCTATTGCGTCCCGTAGCACAAATAGGGTCACCATGCCCAATGATGAGAAAATAAAAAATCTTCCCCTAATTCCCCCTTGCTCATCGACGGAGCCGCCCTCATGCAGCTCCACCAAAAAAATGGAGGCCCCCCCTCTCTGTGTTTTCGCAGGGGACCCTCCATATTTCTCTAACCGGAGATGAGGCTTACTCCTCTCCTTCGCCTACGGGTGCAGGGGACTCACCCTCACCCCCTTCTCTGGAGGTGCTTTCGGGCACCTCCCTTTTCCCAGCGGCAGTCTCCTCTTTTCTTTCCAAGGGGACTGCCAAGAAACCCAACAGGCAGCCCTTAGCCAGCCGCTTCCCATCGAAGCGGCTTGGTAGGGCAAACCCCCTTAGGGGGGAGAGTGAAGCCAGGCCCCTTCGGTCGCTTCCCTCAAAAGACCTGCTGGCGAGAATTTTAAACCTTGCCGGGGTCGAGGCCTATGCCTCCCCACACAAGACTGGCGACACTGCCAAGGGGACCTGCGATGTCCTGGGAGGGGATGGCCAACTGGAGGCCCCTCCTGTGATTGACATGGTCCTTGAGGAGACCCAGCCTCAGACGGTAGGGCCTTCCATGGGTGGGGAATCCGGGCTCGGCGCCAAGCACCGAACCCGAATCCGCCCCTATGCAAGGTCCCCCTCAAACGGCCAAGGGCTCCGAGGCAGTAAAAGAAGGGGAGGGATCTCCTCCGACAGGTGCCCCTACGACTACCAGGACCATCTCCATTTCGGAGAGGGACCTAGCTGAGGCCGGCCCATCTGGCATGGGGGCTTCTGCCGGCGGAAGTGAGAAGAGGGTTCATTCCCCGCCCTCCTCTCCAAAAAAGAAAAAGACAAAGAAGACTAAAAAGACGAAAAAGACTCGGGGCTCCTCTCCATCCGCGTGGGCTGCGGGGACGAATGGGTCTGCTACCACTTTGGTAGGCGACCAAGCCAAGATCGGCACATCCGGCCCCTCTACCCCCTCGTGTGCGGAGCCCCTGACCAAGACTAACACCAAGAGCGCAAAGGGCGGAGCCTCGATGACATCGGGGCCCCTCATTCAGAGGTTACCTGGCGTTTTCGAGCCCGCTGGCTTCAAACGCTTCCTCGTTATTCGCTCCACTGATGGCACCATGTTGTCCAAGGGCAACATGATCCATCAGAGGAGAGGATTAGCTAGTTCAATTGGTAGAGAGCCGAAGGTGACCCGTTTCTCGGACGGCAGCCTTCTGGCGAATGCGGCGAATCCCGCCGAGGCGGCCAAGATAAGTGCTCTTCGGACACTTCATGGCACCCCGGTGAGTGTGACGCCGCACTCTACCATGAACTTTGTGAAAGGAGTAGTTTATGCGAGGGAACTCGTTGACTACTCCATTGAGGACATCACCCTAGAGCTGGCTGACCATGGGGCGGTCAAGGTCGAACGTGTGATGAGAAAACAGGGAGGGGCTTCGAGACCCACCCCTACACTCTTCGTCACGTTCGACAGTGACAAGCTCCCTGAGTCGGTGCGTGCCGGTTGGTACCGCTACCGCGTGAAGGCATTCGTGCCACTGCCGCGGCGGTGCTATTACTGTCACCGCTTCGGCCATACGAATCGCTCATGTAGACGTGCAAAGTCGGGGTCACCCGAAGTCTGTGTAAATTGCTCCAAGGTCGCACATGATAAGTCCAAATCGTGTGTGGCCAAGTGTGTCAATTGCGGAGAGCCGCACCCTGCTTCTTCGAAGCAATGTGGTGCATATCTCCTGGAGAAAGAAATCCTGGCCGTTCAGGCCCAGGATCAACTCTCATTCCGCGAGGCTAAGGACTTGGTCCTGGCGCGCCCAGCTCTGCCTGGGACGTCATATGCCTCAGTAGTTCGAAAGGCACCCTCTGCTCCTGGCCCATCCAGGCCAACGAGCACGGTTGTTTCCGCGCCCATTCGGAGCTCTTCTGCGGGCTCTACCCAACCCGGGCGCTCCCCTGGAAAAGCTGGCGGCAAAAAGGGTTCATACCCAGCCCCGGCTAAAGCCAGGGCTCCCCCCTCTTCCCCCAGCGTGTCCGTTTCCCGCAAGGCGAAACGCCCACGCGCCTCCACCGAGTCGTTAGACTCACAGGAGGCAACACCCCTGAAGATGGTCGCTAGGCCATCCTCAGGGGTTCCTAAAGCTGTCCCCCGAAAGGAGGACAGCAACAAAGGAGCTTCGGCTCCTTCGCCCACGCCCCGAGGTGGAGCGAGTGGCTCGGAGACGGTGGTTCCTCGAAAAGAGCGCTTGGGGCGCTGATAGGGCTACCGCCTTACTTTTTTATCGATCCTTTGTTCGCTCGAAGCTCGACTACGGATGCGAGTTTTATGCATCCGCAGCCGAGCGTTTATTGCGGAAGGTGGATTCGATCCACCACGCCGGCCTTCGCCTTGCGACCGGTGCCTGCGCCCTGAGTGCTCTCGTGGCATTGGAATCTCCGCATCCCCTGGTTCGCGATATCCGTGACGCCACGGTTTTGGCGAGTCGGGCAGATGTCGAGATTATCTTCTGCTGGGTTCCTGGACATGTAGGAATTGCGGGGAATGAGCGCGCCGATGAGGGCGCCAAAGAGTCCGCGAGGACTCTGCGACCGGACCAGCGTTTCGCTCTTCCTCACACTGACTACATGGCAGGAATACGGGCAGCTCTTCGGACTGCTTGGCAAAGAAGATGGGAGACGGTCGAGGGGAACTTAAAGTTGCGTGCCATTGCGCCGCGACTGTTCCCATGGACCTATCCCCCAATGCCGCGGCGGCTTCAGGTTTCTTTCTGTCGTCTCCGAATCGGACACACTCGTGTGACGCATCGCTATCTGATGGAGCGCTCGCCTGCGCCCTATTGCAACGACTGCGTCGTCCCCCAGACTGTTCGGCACATTCTTGTCGAATGTCCCAGTCTGGGTGATCTTCGCGCACGATACCTGTCCCGGTACCGGGATGGGCGGGGTCGCTACCGCCTGTCCCTTGTACTCGGGACGAGTGCGTGCACTATGACTGGTGGACTTATTGACTTTTGGGGGGAGGCTGGCCTTCTCCCTTTCATTTAACCCAGTTTAATTGTTGTTGTTTTTGTTATTGCTTTTTTATTGTTATTGTTATCTCTTTTTATTGTTTCCTGTTTAATTTTTAAAGTAGCCTAGAACAAGGCTGTTTGTTTACGGCGACTAATGCCTAAGTCGGCAGTCGCCAGATAGCCCCTTAATTAAAAAAAAAAATTCTGTCGTCTCCGAATCGGACACACTCGTGTGACGCATCGCTATTTGATGGATCGCTCGTCTGCGCCCTATTGCAACGACTGCGTCGTCCCCCAGACTGTTCGGCACATTCTTTTTGAATGTCCCAGTCTGGGTGATCGCGCACGATACTTGTCCCGGTACCGGGATGGGCGGGGTCGCTACCGCCTGTCCCTTGTACTCGGGACGAGTGCGTGCATCATGACTGGTGGACTTGTTGACTTTTTGAGGGAGGCCGGCCTTCTCCCTTTCATTTAACCAGGTTTAATTGTTGTTGTTTTTTTTGTTTTTTTTGTTGTTGTTTTTTCCCTTTTTGGGTTGTTTTTCGTCTCTTTAATTTTATTTTAAAGTAGCCTAGAACTAGGCCAGTATAAATACGGCGACTAATGCCCAAGTAGGCAGTCGCCAGATGAGCACTTAAAAATAATAATTTTAAATAATAAATCCCTTTTATTTAACTTTTTTTTGTTTTTTTTCCCTTATAGGTCGCACGTTCCTGAACCGGGGCGACCTCCCCCCGCCGCATGAGCTTGCTTCCTTTTTTAATTTTGGGGTTGGGTTTGTTTTTTTGTGTGATTTTGAATTTGATTTTAGTACTAGGCAGTTTTTTTAAAACGGTTACTAATGCCCAAGTAGGCAGTCGCCAGATGAGCTCTTAAATAAAAAGAAATTCTTTCGCTAGGGTAGAACTCGGTCCTGGAGTGCCCAGCGCTGCATGGGTCGTCCTATGTCTCAATTAAAAGAAAAAATTGACTTTATCCCTGGCTCCTCCAGGCCTACGAGCACGGTCGCTTCCGCGCCAATTCTGAACTCTTCTGCATGTTCTACCGAGTGCTCCCCTCGTAGAGCTACCGGCAGAAAGGGTTTCACAGCCTTACGGCATTGGGTCCGTGGCATAGTATTTCGCGACCGCTTTCTCCCCATCCTTTAGACGAGATGCTGCTCCTCCAGCATTTAATGAACGTCGTCATGTCGCTGAGAACCGCCGACTTGACTTTACCTACAGAGGCGGGGAACTTTTCAACGACTTGTTTTCGTTGAGTTGCGTTCAGCTCTCGCTTCGTGCGCGGACACCGCCCCTGCTCCGAACCATGTCCAGTATGCCATCTTTCCTCACCTTGGTGAGCGAAGCATAGTATTTCTGTTAGAACTTTCCAACAGGATTTGGACAGAGGGTATCCTCCCAGACTCTTGGCGAATGACTACTCTGCCCGCCTTTTGTAAACCGATGAGAACACACTACCTCTGCTCGTTTCCGCCAATCTATAACCTCCTACGTGTGGAGAAATTGGTAAATGTTGGATTAGTCTTTTCCTGGAGAGTAGAGAGAGGCCACCTGTTTCTGCACAGTGCGGCTTCCACAAGTTCCACCCCACGTCGGATGCTCTGCTCTGGATGGAAAATGCTTTCTGCGCGGTCTTCCTTTGTAGCCAGCAGCACTACGAGACGGTATTTCTTTTAACTAGATTAGGTCTATCATACCGCTTAGCGATACAGTACCATGGGCACCCTCCACATGTTGGGGGGGGGGGTCAACCCTACAAATTTCATTTCTAAATTCTTAGGTGATCAGGGTGGGGGGAAAAGCCCTCTTCGGCCCAATAGATAAGGAATAGGGCATTCAGCAGAGGTGTCTTTCAGTGTCGCACTCTTTGCTCTGAGCATCACTGGTATTACCTCGGTGCTGCCGGAAGATGTTCTCGCTACGCTCTACGTGGACGACCTTTCGATCTCTTTTGGCGCGGCCCAGATGCCGACTCTGGAGCGTCGACTCCAACAGGCATTGAACCGCATCTCTCCCTATGCCGAAGCGCACAGGTTTCGAGGTTCGCCTGGAAGTAGTGGGTTCGCACCGTTTCCTTGGTCTTATTTTCGACCGACACCTCATCTGGGAGGCCCATATTCGCATCATTAGTCTTTTGTACCCGCGCCATGGTCATTCTTTGTTCCGTGTCTTTTAGCACTTGGGGCTGCTGATAGGGATAGTGATTTGCTTTTCTACCGATCCTTTGTTCGTTTCAAGCTTGATTATGGATGCGAGCTTTACGCATCCGCAGCCGAGCGTGTATTGCGGAAGGTGGGTAACGATCCACTGCACCTGTCTTCGGTTGGCGACCGTTGCCTTCTGTATGTCCCATATTGAGAGCTTACCTGTCGATGCAGGGTAGATGCCACTCGCTCTGCTCCGAAAACAGTGCATTATGCGCTTGTATCTGCCTGCTCGGCATCTCTTTTAGTCGCCAACAGCTCTCGCTGCAACCACGATCGTTCTAAATAGACGCCAGTCATACCCTAAACCCAAATCAAGGCTAGGAAACATTCGAGACCCCGGTGTAGCTCTCCGGGCGGTGGCGCATGTGTTTCTGTTCAAGACGCTACCCTGGAGGGTACCACTTTTGACCATTTGTTGCTTTGCCATAGTATTGCGTTAAATCTTTTGGGAGGACACCGTTTTACTCTGGATCCCTCCCTGCTAGTGTACACGGATGGCTCTAATTACAATGAAGAGGTCGACTTCCACGCCGTATATCCTCTGTTTGAAGTCAGCTGGGCTCTACCGGGCATTGCGTCTGTCTTCACAGCCGAACTGTTTGCAATGCACAGCTCGATACGGGAGATAACGCACCATGTCCTGTTTGGAGATTACATTGTGATCTTTAGAGGCTCACAAAGTACTCTGAGTGCTCCCGGGACATTGTAATCTCCCCACCTCCTAGTTCGTGGTATCCGTGACGCCACAGTTGCAATCTTCAACCATTTTAGAGCTTTGACCAGCCGTCATCCATCCACCACCAATTCACCACCCATAATAAATGCACAACTACATAAAAAGGTTTAGCTGGTGGCAATAATCTAGTAGTTGCACCACTCAAAACCAATCAATCAATCGCCACAGTTGCAGCAATCCGGGTGGATCTCCTAGATTATGTTCTACTGGGTTCCTGGACACGCAGTAATTGTGGGGAATGAGGGCGTCAAAGAGTCCGCGAGGACTGGGCGACCAGACCAGCGTTTCGCTCTTCCTCACACTCACTACAGACTGGAATTAGGTCAGCCCTCTGGGGTGCCTGGCAAAGATGCGAGACGGCCAGGACGAGCGAGCTTGCTACCGATTGTCCATTTTACTCGGGACGAGATCGTGCGCACAGACCTGTGGACTCTTTGACCCCTTGGAGGAGGCTGAGATCTTCCATTTTATTTCACTCTTTTTGGTGTTGGTCGCATTCTCCCGCGCCGGGGGTAGGTGGGCTGCCCTCCCCCCACCTCCGACAACGGAGCGTGCTTCCTTCGTCTTGCTGTCGTTTCGTTTTGGTTTCGTTTTCTTTTGTTTTTGGTTCGTGTTTAGTTTTTACTGTTTTGCTTTATGTGTTTGGTAATGTATCCTAGTATTAGGATAAATTGATTTTTACCTTGATTTATGCCCTTAATAGTAGTCGCCAGGTGGGCCATTTAAAGAAAAAAAAAAGTAAGAATCTGTTCCCCTGACCATATCATCGGCCCTCCCTGCCCCAATATTTAGGCGTGGTTTGGGTCTCCAGGTCCCTAACCTCCTCGTCTTATAGAATGCCCTGATCGGTACACGTTTGATTTTTTGTTTAGTAAATAAATACTATTTATTTAGATTTCCCTAACATTTGAGTCATCTTGAAATTATTATTAATATCATTATTATTACTGTTATTGTGCCTTCGGAAATGGCATCACTATTTAAGTAACTAATAATTATTTATTTTGTCTTTGTATTGATAAAAAGTATGGATTAATTAAATTTCTTAATCTTAAAGGGAAATTCTTTTTCACCATGAGTCGTTTCTGTACAAGTGAACCAAATAACTAAATTTAACTCTTTATTATTATCTTAACTCTGCCTCCGTTTCCCCCCCTCCTCCCAACACTACTTGCTGCCAGCTCCCAGTTCAGCGCACATATATTGTGTGCGACAAGTAGCACATTCCCTCTAATAGATGCGCTTCTTGGTTACCTTAGAGACGGCCTTTTGCTCGTCAATCTGCTGAGTCATCATTACTTCGAATTAAAGGCTCTTATTATTAACATTGTCGTTGGCCCCTTTCAAATAATGGGGAGGCGGCTGTGGACGCGCATGAGTGCGCTTCTGTAACGAAATGTGTTGCAACCAGACTGTTGCGCAGGGCAAGCAACCGCGTGCGTCCGGTGTCCCCCCATCACTCGTGCACGGCAGTTCTCTGCCAAAGCACTAGTTTTCTAGTAATGACCGGCTGGTTTCTAGCTTGATGGCGACGCAATTGAGTCATTTTTGGCCGATAAGTAGAAACTTTAAGTTTGAGCTATAGAGTAGCTTTCTATGGCATGCCAGTTTGTGGACGTCACTGTGTAATCCAATGGGGTCACATTCGCTTGGTGAATAAAGGGGGAAGGGGAGACGGGTGAGTAAAAAAGGGGGATGAATAGTGGGATATATGGAAAGTACTGCGTCCACCAACCCCGTCAACCCTAAAAGCTGGTATAAAGGCGGGGGAAGGGGGGCATTCGCCCCCTTTGGGAATCCGGGCTATGAACACGTAACTCCCACGCCCCCTTTTGAGGTGGGGTTGTGCCCCGAGACGGGATTCTAACCCTGTTTGATTTAGGGACCTTCATTTGGAACGTGGACGCAGACCTAGGAGAGTTGCGCACTGGTCTGGTTCTAAAGCTCAAATAGTCTCCTCTTTCGGCTAATCGGATTATGCTCCTTACCCTTACTTTCACTTTTCCCAACTTTAGCACTCTAGCCAAATCCTTTATCAGGAAAGTTCCGAGCCGAGGTGCCCTTGTTAGTTTTCGTTTAATTTCATATAATATATTTTTGTATATAGTTTTGAAACGGCAGATCTCTCCCCTCCTTAAGTCCTGAGAAATTATGGTAAAAATGCCCTTGTTAGTTACATCCATTTCTTGAGTAAAAACGTATCAAGATGTCGATTGACTTAATTGGGTAAAAATGTTCCTGTTGGTTACGTCATTTCTTATCACTCAAGACTTCAATAATTCAATGAAATTTACTGGTCAAAGTTTCCTCGTTGGTCAGATCATTTATTTTACAATTTAATACAAAATTGTCCAGAAGTTGATGTGTGAGGGGGGGTTACGCTCCATGGCGGCCATGTTGTCTTCGATCCTCGGGCGGTAGAAGGTGCACAAGGGATACATTGCCAGCTGTCGTTTGGGTAACATGCCTCTCTGTTCCCTAAGTGATCGTCAAGCTGCCCCACCGAGATGGGCTTTCCTTTACTCGGAGCCATTGCAGAGTCTGTCAAGCGCTCCAAAAGTGCAGTCTATAATATTTTGTCAATCTATGATAAAACAGACTACCTTATCTGCGAACCTCCGAAGCCCAACATGCAATTTTCATGCAGTATCACGCCTACTGTCACACCGCTAAGTCGGTGAAGACCTTCCTAGACGACGAGCACATCACTGTTATGAAATGGCATGCACAAATACTAATACTAATTATTTAAAACGTGTACAAATGTTTTCCATTGAGTCTTGGTTATATTCCTAAATAAATTTGTTTCCGCTATCTTGGGCATCATTTTGGACTGTGAAATTTGTTAGTAAATTGCTTACCTGCTGATAACTTTCGTTTTATTGACCCATATTTTAGTTAGTTAGTCGATACCAGTTCTTCCTTGATCCAGGAAGACCCCAGATCGGATAATAAATCTACATAAAGGTCAGTATGACAATGGCTGGTTGGCCCGAGGGCACCAGGAGCTGGTTTGCAAAACCTATCCCCATACGTAGCTTATACCTGTAGGTTATCGTATACCAGTTTGGGAAACCTTGGCAAAGATTATATTGGGTTGAGGAATAAGTTCTTGCGGTTTTATCAAATTTATTCATTACCATTAACAATTTTAGAAAAACTTCATTTTTAATTAATAACTATGCAATTTAATCAATAATGTATTCTCCAATGTTATTTACGATTTCTTCCCAACGTTCAACTAGTTTTTCGATGCTTCTGCAAAAATATCTCTGGATTTTGACTCCAAGAATTCGTCTAACCAGGTTCTTAATTCGACATCAGTATTGAACGAAACGCCGCGCAAATTGTTGGAGAGCGATCGGAACAGATGGATATCCGATGGAGCCAAGTCTGGCGAATATGGAGGATGCGGCAGGATTGTCCAATTAAGAGTTTGGATGGCGTCTTTTGTCATATTGGCAAAGTGAGGACGAGCATTGTCGAGTTGAAGAAGGACTCCATAACGTCGATGAGGTGTCTTTTTACGAATAGCTTCGGCGAGTCGATACATTTGTTGAACGTAGAGTTCTGCATTGACAATCTCGTTGTTCGAAAGGAGCTCATAAAGAATGATACCTTCACAATCTCACCACACACATAGTATCGTCTTTCGTGGATAAAGTCCTTGCTTTAATCGCGGAAGTGGTTTTTTATTGGGGCTAAGCCATTGTTTTCGATGGTTCAGGTTGACATAAACACACCACTTTTCGTCGCCAGTGATGATGCGGTGAAGAAATCTTTCCTTATATCCAAGAGTAGCCTTGTGACGAGCAAGCAAACCTGCGGCAATCGTGGAGCGTTGAAGTTTGTTGCTTTCGCTCAAAGCGTGCGGAACCCATGCACTGAGTTTTTTAACTTTCTCCATCGAATGAAGGTGATTCACTACAGTTTTCTGATCACACGCCAATTGTACAGCCAATTCTCTAGTCGATTGACGAGGATTTTCATGAAGAAGATCGTTCAATCGATCTTCATCCAACTTAATGAGGCACCAAAACGTTCTTCATTAAGATTGAAATGACCGTTTTTGAAAGGTGAAAAACCACCATTGAGCCGTCTTTTCTGATAAAGCATTTTCTCCATACACAGCACAAATATCGCGACGAGCTTTGGCTGCGTTTGCATTGTTCCCGTCTCGATTGAAAATGAATAACAACAAGTGTCGAAGATGCGCCTTTCTTTCAACTTGACATTCCATTTTGAGGGTACAGAACAAAAATTAAGTTAACACAACTTTTAAATAAACCGCAATGACTTATTACTCAACTTCAAGACGTAGCCTAAGCAAAAACCTAATAGTCTACGCTGTTAAGAGGCCTAACCTTTGCAAATTTTGCTCTCATTATTTATTATTGGTTCTTAATATGAGCACAAATCACGTCAACAAAACTCAAATCAACACAACATTAAAAAAAGCGCAAGAACTTATTCCTCAACCTAATAGATGTTGTGGTAGAAATAGAGGCGTTCTGATCTTTTAAGACTATTTGTACATCTTTAGCCGAGGGCAGTAATCTTAAAGAGCCTCGTACTGATGTGAGAAAAGAGCTCGAGTTCTGATTGTGTCTGATTTCTTCAGTGTCTGAGGCGGCCGCCGCACATGGAGGTCTGCAACACGCAAAGGACTCCACCATCGACCTCATCTCTGGCGCCATTGGTAAGCTCATTCCCGTCTGCAGGCCGTACATGTATACTAAAAGCTAAGTATTTTCCATATAGGGTAAACTAGCCAATTAAGACGCCTTGTGAGAAAAAACCGCTGCAAAAACTTAATGCACACAATCAAAATCTTTTATGCTCAAAATTATCTAAAACCACCTCACAAGGCGTCTTAATTGGGGAAGGTGCGGTGCGTCTTAATTGGCTAATTTACCTTATTCGCTTATTTATTTTATCCCTAAATAATTAATTTTGTAACTATATGGTCCTCTTATTTACCTACTCTCCTTAACTTTGTTCTGCTCTAGAAGGAGCTGGGGGTTCATGTTCGTAGTTCTTAGTTCATTTTCTCTGTTGTACGAATTCGCTCCTAAGGAATCATGATCTCCCCCCCCCCTCTAATTGTGACCCTAGAATTTGGGGTTCGTATCCCCTTGCCATTTAATAAGCCTCCTGTGTTAAAGATGTACCCCTGAGGAAAATTCCTCTCGTGTAGCGAGGGAAAGTTAAGGACAACACGTAGCCTCTCTGTCCACAGTGCACAACTAGTCTTCTCTTTTGGGTAGTCGGGCACTTTACTTTTTACAGTCACATCTCCTGACTTCACCGCTATACTTTTTTTAGCTTCTTTCTAATTAAAATAAATCGGAAATTACGAACGATCAAACTTTATTGAAGCTTCCAGAAGACTTGCTCGTTGCCCTCATCTTTGACCAAGATCACATTTGCTTCCCTTTTAATGCCTTATTTCTCTTCGAGATTCAAATAGAAATTGGCCAGCTGTACTCCTTTACAGGGGCCACCGTAAGCGTTTACGTTGGTCAACCTCTGGATACCGTAAAGGTGAAACTTCAAACTTTCCCGAAGATGTACTCGGGAATGATACAGTGCTTCACTCAAACCTTCCACAATGAGGGGATTCGTGGCCTGTACGCAGGCACCGTGCCAGCGTTGATCGCCAATATCGCCGAGAATTCGGTACTGTTCGCTGCTTACGGAATGTGCCAGAAGGGTGTCGCTTTAGTAGCTGGAATTGACGTAAGGACCGGTAAATGTGTCTTCTACATCTTTGGACAAAGGATTTCTTAAGAATATGATGCACTGTTACAGGGTGGTGTGTATAGGATTGTGTTCGAATCTTTTTCAGAAAGCGGATGATTTGTCAACGTTCCAAAACGCGACTTCAGGCTTCTTCGCTGCCTTTTTCTCGACTTTGACGCTCTGTCCAACAGAGCTCATTAAATGCAGACTTCAGGCCATGCGAGAACTCGCGCTTACTCAGAATTCGCCAGTGGTACGTTCAACATCAGCTTTTAGAAACTCGACCCAGGCTATAGTCAGGATTTAATGTGTATCAGTGTTTTTAGTGTTCTCGACTGCTTCGATGAAGCATTCATTATACTTAGCATTGAGGGTTGTTTTTTTTTTTATCTCGCGTAAATTTCGTTACGTCGCGCATTCTCCTCCCTCGCCCCCACTCCCTGAATATTAATTGCTCTGTTTTTAGTTCTTTTTTTTTTACCCCAGGGGTCTATTAAATGAAACTTTACAGGGGTTAGGAATGACGCCACGGCACGTGGTCTTCCCCAGAGGTCTCCGAAAGAAGTTACGTTGAATGATGTTTTCAGATGGGCGAGGGGAGGGCAGGACGGGATGATGAGTAGTGTTTTCAGCTAATAGTTTGCCGTAGGGTGGAGTGGGGGATTTATTCTATTTTTGTATTCCTGTAGGGAGGGGTGGTGTTTCGCCCGTAGTCAGGCAGGAGAAATTCGGATAGGTGAATGTCGAGTGGTGCGCATTGGAGTATGGCATTGTTCTGCTGGTTTGGGAGTGTTATGTCGGTAAAGTGTGTGTTTGTTTTATTGTATTTTGGTTCGGTGGAGGTGCGGGAGGTTCATTAATAGAGTTTAACGGGGTTATGGGGGTAGGAATGGAGAAGTTGTGGAGCAGCGCAGTTTGCTGAAAAATTGTGGGCCTATCGAGTTTGGTTGGTCTTTGATAGAGAGAATTTCGGTTTGTCCTGAGGTGGTGGATTTTATGCGTCCAGTTGTGATATGGAAGAGGAGTAGTTGGGCTGTTTTGGACTGTTTCTCGCGTGTCGATTCATGTCAGATGTAGATATAGCCTAGGCTGTGTGAATGCATAATTTAGGGCGGTAAGAATAGACTCTATAGAGTGTGCCCCACAAAAAGGCACCCGAACTTCAAATGGCTGTAAATACTAAAGTATTTGTCATTTGTTTACCATGAAACGGCAATTGACTCCTCAAAAACAGATCCTTAAATGTTCTACCAATTTCTAAAAAGGTTGAAGAAATTCATTGATTTAAGAAAAGTGAAATAAAACGAATTTTATGCACAAACTATCGGTTGCCCCTTTTTTGCGGGTTACCCTGCACAGGATGTTCTTTCTCTGCGTTGCCCGCTACACCTGAAACCCGGAGGAGTCGCACGCCTTTCCGGCCCCAATGTGAACATCGCAAAGGAGTGTTAGGTGTAGCATGAGCCAGCATGTTGCAGCAGACATTTCCACGTCTGTTTTTCTTCGCAACCCCGCAGGGGGATGGGGACCCACGTATAACTTTACACCTGTATGAGCGACACAGTGCATAATCGGTCTTCTCGTACTAGATTGAGACTCCCTGGGCTTTATTCCTTATAGACATTTCTATTTTACCCTTTTGTCGACCCTTTCTTTCAAAGCTTCCTCACCCATTTGCTTGGTCGCCCTCGTAAAGGGCACGGCGATTTGCTTTCCTAGCGGCCGTAGTGACGGGACTCGGCGCCCCGTCCGGCCCCACCTTAGCGTCTTCTCTTTTCTGACATCCTGTTTACTTACCCTGCTTCCTCACTTTCAATACAACCTCCCACACTTCTCTGGTTGGCCTCTAATTTCACAGGGTAGTCACTGACCAGCTTCCTCTCACCCAACCATCCTGGATCAGGGCTGAGGGGGAGGGGCCAACGTTCCCTCACCCCTGAGCTCCGGTTTAGGGTGGTGGGTTTTTAACAACATGCCTCACCACCACACTCACCTTCACATCCCCTTTCTTTCTCCTTTCACGGTCTATCAATTCTACGCCCAGCCCAAGGTGGAGCCGCTATTCCGAAAGGCTGCCTGGCCACTGGGCGGAAGGAGTGATCCCAAATGGCGGCTGCTGGATCTGCCGGCCCCGTGTTCACCCCTCGCAGAGCCGGCTACTGCGTGCGGTGATTGGCGTTTGCGTCCCGTGAATTTAACAGGGCCACCATGATGGAAATAAATAAAGCAACTCACTAAACTTTCCCATTACCATCGTCGGAGCAGCTCCAGGGCAGAAAAGGAGCTCCCCCCCCCCACCTGTGCTTTTTCAGGGGACCCTCTAAGTCTCTTCTACCGTAGAGGATGCTTGCTACTCCTCTCCTCTCCTAGGCCTACGAATGCAGGGGACTTCCCTCTCATCCCCTTCTCTGGAGGCGCCCCTCTTTCCAGCGGCAGTCCCTCCTTTGCTTTCACTGCCAAGAAAGCACGCAGACGGCTCAATATTGACCGCTCCCGGCTCGATAGGCCCAACCCCCTTAGGGGGTCGAGGAATGGCAGGGCCAGTCGGTCTGTGTCCCCTGACGTCCTTCACTGATGTATTGGGAGTCTACAGGGGGCCTGCATACCTGCCCCGCTTTCTTTCCCGCTGGATGCCGGTTCGCCGCCAAGACGAGACAAAGGGTACCTCGGATGGGATCCGTGATGTCTTGGGAGGGAGGGGCACAGGGATGTCCCCCTCCCTGAGATGGGCATGGTCCCTGAGGTGACCCAGCCCTAGACGTTAGGATTTTCCATTGGGTCGAACCTGGGCTTGGTGACAAGCACAGAACCAGAGTCCGCCCCTGTGCAAGATTCTTCTCAGACGGCTCGGGGCCACGAAGCCTCACAAGGAGAGGAGGGATCTCCTCCCCCGATGGTGCTCCTGTGACAGCCAAGACCTTCTCCATTTTAGTGAAAGATCTTGTTGAAGCCGATCGTTCTGGCCTAGGTGCTCCTCCCGGCGGAGGAGAGAAGTGGGTTCATTTCCCACCCTCTTCTCCTCTAAAGAAAAGACAGAGGATGAAGACTAAAAATTGTGCCCGGAGCTCTGCCTCCGGGAAGCTACGGCCATTCTCGTGAGGGTCTTCTCTTAAAAGAGGGCTCCCCCGCATCTACTCTGACCTAGGCCTCGATGGCATATTCTTTGATGGGATTTCCTCGGACTCCAGGCCAACTTGGATGAGCTGCGGGGCTCGTCTCGTCCCGTTTCCCCTATCTATCATTTTGCAGGAGACCATGCTGGACGGGTGCCCCTGCCCACTCTCACGGGGTATAAGATGTTTGCGACCCCACCACCACGGGATGGGGAGCGAGCAGGAGGATGCGTAATTTACACCCGGCATGATGTCTCCGTCTTTCTCTTTGCTTTGAATACTTCCTGTCAAACAGTGGCTGTGCAGCAGCACCTGAATAAAAGGTATACTGTTATTTCTGCGTAGATTCCACCGTCAACCGACTTCACGAGTGGGACTTTCTCTTCCTCGGAGATCTGAACATTCGACACCCCTTCTGGGTAGACTACTCAATCAATCTCATGGGTCAGGTCCTTGTCGACCTGATCGACGACCTGGGGATAGGTGTCCTAAATTTTGATGAGTTTACGCATCACTGTCCTAGAACCGCTTCATTTTCTTGTCTCGATCTATCTTTGTGCTCTCGGATTGCACAGCCTGATTTTGGGTGGGGAGTATTCGATGACCTCCATGATAGTGATCACTTTCCCATTCAAATATCATTTTCTGGGCCGCTGCCGCCCGAGAGCCCGCCCCGGTGCTGCCTGGCGCGGGGTTGTTGCTCCGTATTTCAGGAAATGACTGATTTCTCTATCTCAGTCGAAGAGTTTAGGTCGGTGGATAAGGCCGTTGAGATCTCCGGCAACCTAATTGCCGTGGGCCTAGAACCTATGGCCGTTTTTCCACAGACTGCTTCCGTGGTGGTTAGCCGAGGGTGAGGCGGCCCTCAAAACCGAAGCGTTATGCCTATATGAGCTGTAAAGGCTGCCCGAATGATTTCACTGTCTGTGAATTTCGTTAAGCTAGGGCTAAGTTCCGGTATATTTCGAAGCACGCCCGCCGCTGTTCTTGGTGAGCATACGTGTCTTCACTTAACGGGAAGAGCCCTCTAGCAGAGGTGTGTAAGCAGGTCGAAAGGATTCGGGGCAAGTGTTCGCAGGACCCTTCTCCCGTTCTCCAGGAGAATGGAACCACAATCTCGTATCCCGCGTCCGTGGCGGAATCCTTCTCGACCGCTTTCTCTGCGTCCTCTAGCCCGGATGCTGCTCCGTCAGCATTCAATGCGCGTCGTGATGTCGCGGAAGGCTGCCGACTGGAATTTACCTCCAAAGACGGAGAACCCTTCAACGACAGGTTTACATTGAGTAAGTTTTGTTTCGCTCTCGCTTCGTGCGTAGACACCGCCCCTCGTCCGGACGATGTCCCGTACGCCATGCTTCGAAACCTGGGTGAGCGAGGCATGGCTTTTCTTTTAGATTTTTCAACAGGATCTGGGTAGACAGTATCCTCCCAGACTCCTTGTGAATCGCTACTGTGCTCGTTTTTCGCCAACCGGGGAGAGATCACTCTACTCCGTCTGGTTTCCGCCCAATATCTCTAACCTTCAGCGTGTGCAAGTTGATAGAGAAATTGTTTAATGTTAGATTAGCCTTTCTCTCTGGACAGCGGAGGCCACCTGTCTTCTGCAAGTTCTACTCCACGTCGGATGCTCTGCTCCGATTGGAAAATGCCGTCGTCGAGGCCTTCCTTTGTAGACAGCACTACGCTACGGTGTTTTTCGTTCTGGAGAAGGCCTATGATACCGCATACATAGCGATACGATATCATTAAGAATCTCCACACGTTAGGGTCGAGGGGACGCCTCCCAATCTTTATATATGATTTTTCGCGAGATCGTCGATCCGCGTACGGGTTGTGGAGCCCTCTCCGACTGAATGGAGCAGACAGAGGGCGCCCCGCAGGAAAGTGTCCTGAATGTCACACTCTTTATTCTGAGCATGACCTCGGTGCTGTAGAAAGATGTTCTCGCTACGCTCTACGTGGACGACCTTTCGATCTCTTTTGGAGCGACCCAGATGCCAACTATGGAGCGTCATCTCCAACAGGCATTGAACCGCGTCTCGCTATGCCGAAGCGCATAGGCTTCGGTTTTCCTTGGCCAAGAGTAAGGTGGTGTACTACTGCTGCCATCTACGGCTCCACCCTGAGCCAGACTTGTTTCTAAATAGGGTTCGCCTGGAAGTGGTGGACTCGTACCGTTTCATTGGTCTTTTATTTGACCGACGCCTCACCTAGGAGGCTCATATTCGCAGCCTTATGGTCTCTTGTATCCGCGCCATGGAGATTCTTCTTTCCCTGACGTTCAGCTCCTGGGGTGCTGATAGGGCTGCTGCCTTACTTTTTTATCGATCCTTTGTTCGTTCGAAGCTCGACTACGGATGCAAGTTTTATGCGTCCACAGCCGAGCGTGTATTGCGGAAAGTGGACTCGATGCACCACACCGGCCTTCGCCTTGCGACCGGTGACTTCCGCAATAACCCCATTGAGAGCTTACTTCTCGATGCTGGGAAGATGCCAATCGTTCTGTGCTGTGCACAGTGCACAATTCGTCTGTACGCACGGGACCGGCGCCTCCCTCACTCGCAAACAGCATCACTGCATCCGCAGCTGATCTCGACGGTGCCTATGCCACCGAGAGACGCTAGTCATACCCTAAGCCCGTTCGATTTAGCGCTATGAAACTCCTTCGAGTGCTCGGTATAGCTCTCATGCCGATGGTGTCCCTTGTTTTGCCCTGGAGGCCACCCTGGATGGTACCACCTTTGACTATTTGTTGCCAAGCCTCTGCTGCCAAAGCTTCTACAGCGCGTTCGGCGTTTTCAGCGCACACTCCGTGTCACGCTGGAACCGTTCCAGTGTATCTGGGTGGTTCCAATTCTAAAGAGGGGGTCGGGTTCATTGCCGTATCCCCTCTGTTTGAAGTCAGCGGGGCTCTGCCAGGTGTTGTTTTGTCTTCAAGGCCGAGCTGGTTGCAATACACCCCTCGGTGCGGGAGATAACGCGACTTGTCCGGTTCGGAGACCGGATTGTGATTTATAGCGACTCACAAAGCACCCTGAATGCTCTTGGGGCATTGAAATCTCCGCATCCCCTTGGTCCGCGATATCCTTGATGCCTCAGTTTTGGGGAATAGGGCGGATGTCGAGATTATTTTGTGCTGGATTCCTGGACATGTAGGAATTGCGAGAATGAGGGTGCCAGAGAGTCTGCGAGAACTTAGCGACCAGATCAGCGTTTCGCTCTTCCTCACACCGATTACATGGAAAGAATACGGGCTGCCCTCTGGGCGGCTTGGCAAAGAAAATGGGAGAAGGTCGAGGAGAACTTATAGTTACTTGCCATTGCGCCGCGACGCCTTCAGGTTGCTTTCTGTCGTCCCCGAATTGGGACCACTCGCGGTACGCACCGCCTTTTGATGGAGCGTTCGCCATATTGTGATGACTGCGTTGTCCCCCAGATTGTTCGGCACATTCTTGTTGAATGTGCCACTCTGGGTGATCTTCGTCCATGTTATGAGCGGGGTCGCTACCGCTTCTCCCTTGTAGTGAGGGCGGGTTCGTGTGCACAGACCTGCGGGCTATATGCCTTTTTGTAGGAGGCTGGCCTCCTCCCCTTTTTTTACTCTTTGTTGTAGGTCACATGTTCCTGCGCCTGAGGAGGCGGGCCTACCCCCGACACTGGAGCGCGCTTCCTTCTTATTGCTTTTTGCTTCTCTTGTTTTATTTAGTGTTGTTTTTTTACCTTTTCTTAGCCTTTGTTCCTGTTTTTTTATCTTTGTTATTTACGTTTTTCTTGCTTTTTAATCTAGCCTAGTCTTAGGGTTTTGCCCTAGTATGCGGTCACCAGATCCTTCCTATTCTCCTCATATATTTTCTATATTTATTGTGGAACCATCCGATTTCAAAGACCCAAAACTCCGGCCAATTTTTACTCAATCTGTTAAGTCCACTTAATTTTTAAAGTGATTAAAAGGCTGGTATTAGCCAGGGTTCTTGATCACATGTCCTTTTCCAACAATGAGTATGTCTTCCAGAAGATCCAAGAGATTTTAATAGTTTCGGCAAACGAGACTGATGAGAAAGGTCGACTGGCACGTCATCGGCATAGAAATACAATGATAAATAAAGGCGCGGCACAAGAATGCCAAGCGGAAGGAGAGATACGAAAAAGGAACAGACCAAGAACTGAGCTTGTGGAACACCAAAGCGCATTGGATCTTCTCTCCTAATGTAACTGACCTCCTTCGCCGACCGACTAAATCTGGTCAGCCATCCATTTTTGATGTTCTCGATCTTGTCAGAACTCATCGTCATAAGTTCTGGGATGTTTCTGGACCTAACCTTGACTGGTTCCTTTCTTATCTATCATATGGCACTCAATCTGTTTACAGGGAGAGCCCTGTGGAGGTGCGCTTTGGTGTCCCACAAGCTCTGTTCTTGGTATGTTCCTTTTCGTATCTCTCTTTACGCTTGGCATTCTTGTGTCGCGCCTTTTTTTATCATTGTATTTCTATGCCGATGACGTGCCAGTCGACCTTTCTCATCAGTCTCGTTTGCCGAAACTATTAAAATCTCTTATCTATCTGCGACATCCTTACTTAATGAGTTTCGGGTGTTCCCTTGGATGTTGCTTGTTGTAAAAGGATGGTTTCTTTTCTTGGTCATATTGGTCACTCTGTCTGCCTTTTCTGATTCTGCTAAAACTCAGGGCATCACCTTCTATAGTCAACAATCTCGAAGCTCAAATCGCTATTTTCTGCAAGTCTTTCCTCTTCTTCCTCCGTAATTTCAGCTGACCACACTCACTCCCACTTTGACCACGATAGTTTCGAGATCGCCACCCCGCGCTCTCGGTACCTCCAACTCAACCTTGAACCTTTCTCGATGGATCCATTACTTCTACATTATTTCTCTAGCGCCCCTCCCCCCTGCCCGCTTCCTTAATTGTAATGACATCCCATCCATTCCAGCATTGCCTTTACTCTCCTTCTTATCTACTAGATTTTAACTGCCCTTGAGAACCCTACTTTCGAGTGATACGACCTTGTTATGCTTCTACTTCTTAGTCGTCTTCACCACTTGGGCGATCGTGCTTTCTTGATGTTTGCATATGGGATGGGGAATAATGCGCCTGCTCTTAAAGGCCGCTTCGTCCTCCATTAGTGCCTTGATGACCCACGGTTTGTCTCAAGACTTTTCTCTATATGCAGACAGCCGCTCCGAGAAGGCTTGTGCCCTTGATGAGTGACATTCAAAATTGCCTATTATTATTATGTGGGTGAAGCAGGAAGAATGTCCATTTACCGTCATCTGGCGCTTGTTTTAAAAGGTGACTATGCCCGGATAGTAGCCGCTGGCTTAGGAAGCCGCACAGAATATAATCTTGTTTCTATGAAAGTAATTTTCAATTATAGAGCTCTATTATTAGCATTGATTCGCGCACACCACGCTTGTGGACGACTGGTTTGTCTCTCACGTTCATGTTAATGTGTGTGGAGGGATGTGTGTTTTGCCAGGTCATAGCATAGTACCAACTTTAGTTCTGTATATATAAATACTTTTAGCCCATTCTCCCAAATACTTCAGGGTTGACTGGGTTCGGATTCTAGTTTGCGTTGACGTACATGAAGCTTTAAAACAGTCGGAATTCGATTCCAATCTTACGTTAGACGGTCTATCCTTATATCACATTTCCCTGGGTACCTGGGTTCCTTTATTCTCTAGGTTGGCAATAGACCAGTGGAGTAGTTGCCGAACCGAATGTACATTATTCTAGCTTTTGAAGGTCTCGGTGCATTTTGCGTAGAGAAACTCCCGCGTTGAGGTGCTTCGAGTTCTTGCCTATTGATCTGTCTTCTTTCAGTCTCAGGAACGGATCACACCTTGGAAGCTGACCCGGTCTATCCTTCGGAAAGAAGGCGTCCCTGGTTTATTTCGAGGCTTCTTCCCAACCATGATGAGGGAGATGCCGGGTTATTTTGTGTTCTTCGGCTCGTATGAAGCATGTCGGATTGTCTTGACTCCCTCTGGGAAAAGTAAAACCGAAATTGGTGAGTACCCATTGTTCTAAACGGTAGGTGTAGAGTTGTACCCGTAAAAATGCTTAGATTTCGGTTGCAGTGACTTGACTGGGATGGAGATCAAGTGGATGGATGTCTTGATCGTACTGGGGTCTGTCACAGGGGCATAGAAGAAAATAAAGAGAGTTTGCTGATTCTCTATATTAGTGATAGTTGTTTAATAGCGGTCGTGCCCACGAATTGGACAGAAAAATATATCAATAGACTGCCCTAAATCAGGTCGATCTAATCCTCAGTCATTTACGCTTGGCATTGAAGTCATTCTGATGATGGTAATTTGGAGGGCAAAGTTACTTACAAGTCTCTAACAGGATATGTTGTCTCTCCCTGGGGTTCGTGTTTTGCATGTTCAATGATGTCTGAAATGTGGTCACAGGGTGGGCAGTTTCGGTTGGTTGTATGGTTTGTGGTGTTTGTAGTTTTGGTTGGTGACCTGATCTAAGTCTAGAGTGTTTTCAGTTTTGGGGTGATATGGTGGTTGTAAGAGTGTGCTTATTATTTGAGTGTGAATGGTTCCTCTTTGTTGCATCCCTTAAGTGGGCAGGGCGATTTGTTCCACTGACCGCCGTGCTGACGGAATTCGACCTCTCATCTGGACCCCAGTTTAGCCGTTCTTCCTTCGCTCGTCTTTCCTTTCTGGACAAACTCGTCCTCACTCTCTTCCAATTATTGGGAGTGACAACCTCAGGCATGCCTCGGCGAAGAAAATTGGCAAAAGTTAAGGCAGCTCACTAACTTAGAAGACATCCAGGTAGACGACATTGAGGAAAAAAACGATTGGTGGAGCTCTTTACATCTATCTTGTGCCAAGAAGGCTAGGAATCCATCCCGGTTAACTCAGGACAGCCCCGCCGCCGACCACTTTCCAGGTGAAACCCTAAATGTTCTGCTGCACTGAAACTCCAAATGCAAGCATTCTAGACGTACAACCGTTGGCAGAGTCCAGCGTCTAAGATGGAATTTAATAAAAAAAAACCGGCCAAAACACTGACATCTCACACAAACCGGTCGAAGTTTATGGAGGACCTACGTCTCCACAATAAACGTGGGGCAAGGTCCGAGGCCTGTTTGGCAGGCTTAGTAGAGACCCCGTCCCCGTAATCCGCAGAAATGGAAACATCTTAAACCCCGCTGACGTGGCAAACACGTTAGGGGAATATGTTGCCGAGCTATCGGGTAGAGCGTGTGAAACGCCCAAGTTCGCCAGACTCCGTTTGGAGATGTAGGTCCGCCCCTCTGAATTTCTCATCGAGAGAATTCAAACCGTACGAGTTGTTTACCGAAAAAGAGCACAACACAGCTCTCATCATGTGCTGACATGGTTCCAGTCCCAGTTAACATATTATATTCAATGCTACGCCACCTGAGCGAAGGGGAGAGACGCTTCCTCTTAGACCTCTTCAACTAAGTATGGATTGAGTCGCCTTCCAAGATCCTTGGAGAGCGACCACAATCCTCACTTTCCGCAACCTGAGCAAAGACCCAACTAGCCCAAGAACCTACCGCCTACTCGCCCTCACTTCTTGCTTGTGTAAGCTTATGGAAAAGATGGCTAGTGTGCGTTTAGCGTAGTTCCTGAAAATTGAATCCTACTTATTTTCATCACAGTGTGGATTCAGAAGACTACATTCATTCGTGGATGCCCAAATCTTCCAAGAATCCTCGGTATGTAATGCTTTCGCCAGGAAGCAGCACTTGATAGCCGCCTTTTTTGACCTTGAAAAGACGTATGATTCGTCTTGGTGCTACTCTATCTTAAAAACCCTCCACAACTTAGGCATGCTCGGGCACTCGCCAGCATTCACTCAAAACTTAACCAACCGCACATTTTGAGTCCGATTGGGTAATGTAAAATCTGACCTCTTTACACAGGAAATTGTTTCCCAAGGCAGCGTCTTAAGCATGTTCCTTTTCCTATTCGGATCAATGGAATAACGAAGAGTCTTTCCCAGAGCATTGCAGCTAGCTTATTTGTTGATTACTTTTCCATTTCCATCGCAGGCTCCGAAATGGCAAGTGTGGAGCGTCGCCTCCAGCTTGCCATTAATAACACCACCAGATGAGTCTCTACTCACGGCTACCGCTACTCGACCGAGAAGACGAAAACAATACTTTTCTGCCGCCGTTGAAGCAGCGAGTCGCAGTCGTCGAGAGCTACAAATTCCTGTGGTTGACTTTGACAGGAAACTAACTTGGGAATCACATGTCAGATTCATAAAAAAACATGCAAAAAAGCAACGAATGTTCTGCGCACAGAGCATTCGTCCTAAACTGGACTAAGGAAGCGAGGTGTTCTTCTCCGCATCCAAGAGGCGTCTTGTCCTTATTAGCACAGTGATCAACGAAAACTTTTTTTCGATCCTCATCAACTCGTGCCTCTAATGCGATACAGGGTAGATGCAAGTAGACCTCCGTAGGGTGGAAATCACCATGCGCCTCTACGCCCGGATCCAGCGACTTCCGACAACGGTGACCGCGACTGCTGCTCTGAATGACCAGCTAGACACTTTCGCGGCCTATCCATATATCCGGCAACTATTTCCTGTCAGGGTACTGATGCTGAATGTACGAGATTGGGGTAATGAAGCACATTTCCTCAGCCACGCCGAAGCGTATAGGGGAAACCACATATACACTTACTGATGGAAGTTCAGAAATCGGACCAGATCCTCGTGATAACGGGTAATTATGTGGACGCATAAAGCCTACCAAAAGCGGCATTGGTCTTCACCACCGTGTCTTATGCCCTAAAACACGAAGTGCAGTGGGCATACAACGCCCAACACGAAAATAAATTAACCATCTTCATGGACTCTTGGAGCAGCCTTCAAGCATTAGAACGGATGACGGACATGCTTCCAATTATCCTAGAAATGAGAATTTACGTTTACAGAGCTGTCTACGACGGCCGGAAAATCTCCTTATGTTGGGTTCCGGTATAGGTGGGGGTCGCCGGGAATGAGAAGGCCGATAGTGCGGCAAAAACCGTCGCAATACCAGCAGCCATCCGAGAGGTTTAGGCAGACCTCATATTTCCAAGCCTGTTGGCTTGGGAGCCTCAAGACCTTTCGCGCCCACAGGAAATGTCGGTGTACCGACTTGGCATTGGAAACTCCTTGGTCACGCATCGGTGCCCGCCCATCACGATTACCCACCTCATCGCAGAATATCCGCCTTTTGGACGGTACCTCCTCAGCGACGGTTTTTTAGAACCCCTTCTATCCTACGACTGGTTTTAACGGCGGAGAATATACGACACGTCAGTAGGTATCCAAGAGGGGGTAGTGAAGTGTAGATTCTGTTAAAATGTGCTAAATGTATTATTTTATTGGTCCTTGAGGGTTGGTTATGTTGAAGCTGTGGTATGGGTGTGATTGGAAGTGTGTCGATGTAGAACTGTATACCTATTATGTTTAAGTGCTCATTATGGGGAAAAAGCTTGGTTTCTGATCATAGGTGGGTTGTAGAGGCGGTGGGTGTGCAACCGGTGATTGTTCTAAGAGCTTTATTTTGTTGTATTTCGAGTTTGTTAGAGTTGGCGGTTTTGTGATGCCAGGTAAATGCATAGTTGAGTTTGGTGGAGATAAATTGTGGTAGGTATTTCTTCCTTTCTTGTTCAAAACTCGTACCTGTAAGAACACGTAAAGCATCGGGTTTTATGTTGGTATTATGACTTGGTGTGAAATTTGTGTATTATAAATGAGGTGATTTTGCAGTGTAATGGTTTGATTCATGCCCTCGTGGGTTGCATAAAATAACCAATGGTGGGGCGGGGAAGGCCAACTGTGGAGACTCTACGGTTACCGTATGAAGGTAGGCAGGGAGAGTTGCGCGCTCTCCTCATCCCTCACGCTACAGATACTCTATTTTGGGGTTGTTCGAACTATGTATCTTCCATATGTTTCCACCTCCCCTAACATCAGCACTTACTATACAAATATGTTCAAAATTTTCCATTAAAACAAATTACGGCTTATATTTTTTCCTAAGGTCCGTTTCGAACCATCATCTGTGGCGGGTGCGCCGGGATGGCTTTGTGGACGGCGATCTTCCCCTTCGACGTCGCCAAGTCCCGCATTCAAGTCGCCGGCTCCAAGGAGCCCATGGTCAGATATATGATCCATATTACGAAAACGGAAGGTTTGTTCGCCCCCCAAAGGAAGGACTTTGTTCCTCCAAGAGAAAACAGAACCTTTGTTCCCCCAAAAAGAGAGCGGGAGGTTTGTTCCAAAAAGGAAGAGGTTTCTTCCCCAAACAACAAAAAAGAAAGCAGAAGATCTGTTAAAAAAAAAAGAAAGGGGAAGGTTTGTTCCCCCAAAAAGAAAAGTGGAAGGTTTGTTGCAAAAAGAAAGAAGAAAGCGGAAGTTTTTTTGTCAAAAAGAGAACGGGAGGGGGTTTGTGCGGGGCGTGGTCGGGGCCTTTTCCCCCCTCGCAATAAAGGACCATTCACGGGGCTCATTAAAAATGCAACCAGAAATTAGGTCTCCTTCTTATGGGCCTCGAGCCATGTCTGAATTCTGGGAGAAGAGATGGCGGACCAAGCCTCTCGGTTGGCGGCAGCCTCCCTTTCATGACGCCCTTGTATTCAGGGACTTATTTCCCCTTCTATGGAATTTGAGGTGATTTCACTGAATTTAAAGGGTAGAATGTTAGTCTGCTCGTTATTGGTCATCGGGTGCCAAGATGTCCCAATCCTTCGAGGTGGTTGACTCTGCCACATCACCACCTCGCAAGACCTCACTCATCTTATCGCACGTCTTTATTAAATGTTCCCCGCCCCTCGCGCTCCTTGCACCTCCTTCCCAGGGTGTCCTTTAGCGCCTCGTCTCTTTTCGCCTCCGTCACGAATCATTTTTCTCTTTTTGTAATTTTTCAAGAGGATTTTTTTCCCTAGATCGAACCTTTTAATTTGTGATTTTATGTAAATGTGTGATGATGTTTGTGTCTGTTCCAAATTGAATTCTTCTTAATATGGTAAAAGGAAATCCAACTTCAACCATTTTCTAATTTGTGTCGGTGCGCATCAACGCCACACAAAAATCTCTTATGGCCTATCAAGCACAAACCCACACAACACTTTTGGGTGTAATGTGCTGCAGCATTTCGTGTATTAATGGTTCAGCCCAGGACAGATGAGCCTCCAAGCCCCCTCCATGCACATCTACCAGACGCATTATCATCCCTGTAATCCTCAGTTAGCCCTTTCCCTCTCTTAAACATTCTTCTCGCCTTCCCTCACTCCCAAAATACACTTTCCTCCCTCACTCTATTAATTAACGGGTCGATCTCTTCATTCTTGGGCAGGAGTTCGAGGCCTTTATAATGGCTTGACGCCTACGATCCTGCGCACCTTTCCGGCCACCGGCGCGCTGTTCCTCGCCTACGAATGGACCAAAAAGGAATTGCACCAAATCTACGACTAATTCAAATCAATCCGTAGATAATTCATTTTCTAACTTTCTAAGACGAACGAAGAATCGGCAGGTGATTAAAATAGTATGATAGTAAAAAAAATATTTATCGCGGTAAATGTAAATAATTGGATTGTATTGTGAATTTGAATTTTGGTGGATTATAATCCATGTGATGGTCGAGAACGGCTCTTGCAATGTCCCCAAAGCCCGATTATGGGTTTTATTCAAATGCTTGTATTTTGCTATTCATTTCATGGTCATCTGAAATGTCATTTGTTGTTTTCAATTCTAATTAAAAAAAAAAAAGTAGTTTCCCCAACCATTTTGTTGATTTTAAGAAGTTTTTAAAATTTTTAGTAAAAGAAAAAAATTGAGTGCTGCGTAATTGACCTTTTCAAAGTCAAGTTAATGATAAAATATGTCCTTAACTTTGCTTTCCGAGAATTAAATCAACGCAAGTGGTTATTGGTCGCCTGTCTCGACTAAATAAGTTCCTGGCGCATTTTGGAAAGTTTTTCCTCCCATGGTGGACACCCAAATTAGATCTAGTTATTTTGTTTGAGGTTAGTTCTTCTTTTTCCCTCTGGGAGAAGAGTAAGAACACCACTATCGTATGCTAGCTGCTTGTCGTAGAAGGGAAGACTCAATTTGAATTGTATAGGGTCGCTCAAACACTGCCGGGAATAGCAACAGTTGTAGGTGTTAAAATTAGGGATACCTCTTCGGGGAAGGGGGGGGGGAGTCCAGAAAATGAGTAATAGAGTACCACATGGTAGTTCTTGCCACAACATAGATTGCCCCCCCCCCCTCCTTTCCCCATGGATGTATTCGGGCAGTTTTAACACCTGCGTCTGTCGCTATGCACGCCGGTGCTTGGGCGATAGCAAGTCGAACCTCTGTGATATGGCATTACTAAATATTTCCACTGCATAGAAACTATTTCGGACTCTGCGCCTAAAATAGAAGATGCTAAATTAGGATCCCCACTTGCTCGGACCTTTTAAGGTTCAGTGCATCACCTTGGTTTGTGGAGTTTAGGGGGTGGGAGCTATCAACAGTGAGAAGAGGTTGCTTGGGTTGGGTATGGTTTTTACCACTGATTCTTCCCTGAACTGCATTCATGAAGCCTTTCTCAGTGGAAAACTACAACATAACGGGACCCGAACTACACGCCATTACACCGAATGGCAAGCGGCAACCAACCAACCAACCAACCAACCATACGTGGCTCAGTGCGGAAGCGCCGTTTCCACCCGACCACCCAAACCGGTCTACCGAATAGAGATTTTCGAAGAACACTTCTCTCATATTCACATCGAAACGAATGAGAAAAGGGAGGAATGAAGAAGAAAGAATAGCTGTGTGAACTTCATTCGTAATAATGGGAGAGTACTTTTTCTGAGGTTGTAAGATAGCCAAAGTATTCTGATCGGTTATACAATGTAGATATGGTTTGTTTTGTTTTTCTTCAAATTTAAAACTCAATAACAACGAGGTTTTATCGTTGTAGTTTTGTGATTGATCCAGCTTAAATGGAGGAGGGGGACAACCTCACCTTGTGGGTATACAAGTACGAAATTTCTTTTTACGGGATAGAAACCCTCAAATTAAGGGTAGGGGTATTTCCTCTCAAGATGCGGCAAACTTTTTCTATTGGTCCTCCAATGTTGATGTTTTCGTCCGCACCAAACCGGTTTCGGTTTCGGTTTCGTTCCTTATAACCATCAGCGGAGAGACCTGTGCTCATTGTAGAATGGACCTAGAGCCAGAAGAGTTGCGGGCTCTTTTTCAAAGTCCTTCCAGTCGAGATGCCCTCGTTGGTTTTCGTTGTTTTTAATAAAATTACCATCTGGAAAATACCATTTACCGTTATCTTGCGAGCAAATAAGTTTACCCTTTAAATAATTCTTTTTGGACGGTTTTTATTACCGATTTGTACTTATGACTATCCCAGGGACCCACAGTTTAATATGGGACCTGACCCATGGGTTGATACAGGACAACCACCGAAAGTTGAATTGGTTTCCCTTTCGGCAACAAACTATACCTATATGGCTTAACTTCGCTCTGTAGCGATGTCCGCTCGTCAAAGCCATTTTCCCTTTATTTTGCAGTCATCTTTCCCTCGTACAATCTATTAAAATTATACGAGGCCCTGTCTGCTAAAGGCGTTAAATGGTGTGTAAGTAAAAGTGTGGTTGGGTTTTATACTTTATTTTGCGAGGGAATTCCTTGGTCTCATTGGTTCGAGTCCTTTGCCCAGGCGGCCAATCTCGAGGCAGGACCGCATCGTGTGGCGTGTTTCTTTATCCATACACGTTTAAAAGTATTTAATTGTTGAAATAAACTATTTTTTGCTAATTTGTATATTATTTAATAGTCATCATCAGAGACTATTTTATAGATCATTGGAAATTGTTTATATATTGAATATCAAAATACACTTGGACAGTCGGAGAATTGAAGATTTTGAATTTTGTTCGAAACTTTGCCCAGTCAATCTTGATATTAATTATATGCCTTCCATTCTCTTTCCATAACGGGCAGCCGCAATAGATCTGACATTTTCTATCTTGTACACATTTTTTACTTTGTCCGTTTTTGTCCTCTTGTGATCACCAATTCGCCTTTGATGATGCTGGTCTCTGTGAGTTACAGCTTATTTTAGGTCCGGATCAGCCGCTACACATTCAACCCGATTTGAGCTACTATCCAGCGACTTCCCAGAGTCAATGTGACAATTTCTTTCATGGTGGAAAAAAGGTGTTATCACTCAGGTGAAAAATATTCTTGAACATGAAATATTTGATTTCGCCATTGGAGAAGAGCAACTTTTTCTTTGAGCATAAACAGGGACCTCCAAAATGAGTCGCTTGTGTCAGTGAAAACCATCTAAGTATCTTTTATTTATTTCGCCGACTAGGGTTCCCCTCCTAAGCCCGGAAGTACGATAAACTTCCCTGACCGGAAGGGGATCTACCAAAGATCCCACACTCTGAAAGTTTCGCCTCAGCTATGCTTGAGTTGGGTATGTGAATAAGTATTGAACTGTGTCTGGTTCTTAGGGGCATATCTGTGTGAGCGAGGCTGGTGCGGTGTAGCGGGCTGAAAATCTATACTCAAATCCAAATCGTTCCAACCCGCTTCCTACACTAATTCGGACGTGAGAAATCGAAGGGGAATGAAACGGATTGTATGTACAGTCCTTTATTTACAAGAAAAGTATGGGGGTAAATATTTATGAGATCTCTTTACTTATTTACACAACAAAAATAAATGGGCTTGATCAATTTGCAATTTCAATATCAAATCACAGACCTATAACCCAACCAAGAGACAAGAAGAAATAAATGCGCAAACAAAACCGGTATGCGCCTATAATCGAGTTCTAACACTTTGGATCCGACAAAATGCACAAAAAGAGAAAAGGTCTCACGTGGTACCCCAAGCTGGGGAAGGGGGGGATGGGAGTCCTGCCGGCTGCCACTCGACTGTTTACAAATGTCAGAGGACTAACAAGGCTCCCGCCTCCGAGACGTCTTACAGAAAAAAAGCCGGTGCATCCGAGCTCGATACAATATAGTGATCTTGTCTCACCTTCGAGGGTATAAAAAACAGATCTTCTGTCCCAACATGACCTACAACTTCTGGGGTACCTCAAGGCCTACTGACTCTGCCACTCTTTACAAATTTAAAAGGTAATATTATCTATAATTTACTAGAGTGGTCTTTGGGAAAAAATCTTTAACATTTAGCTGAGGAAGAGAAAAAAGACATTTTATACAAAACATGAAAATCAATTTATACAAAAACAAAAAAACGTTTCCGTTCATACACACATTCTTACAGAGAGAGGGAGAAGGTATTGGGAAAATGGTGGGAGAAGGCCCTTCACACACACTCGCATTCACTCCACCACAGCGGTATTTCTGATTTATTGTGGGGGAGGGGGTAGGGAGAGCACCGGTTTTTGGTGCGGTAAGATATTTTTCTTTTTTAATATATCATCTGGCGACTGCCTTCTAGGGCATAAGTCGTCGTACTCATCCTAGCCTAAATCTAAGCTATATTAAAAGCCAAATAAAAGAAAAAAAATAACAACAAACAAATTGAAAAAATATAAAGCGAGCTCCGTTGACGGTGTAAGGCCCGCTCTCCACCGGCGAAGAAGCACGCAATCCATAGTCAAATATTAAATAAGGGGGAGAAGGCCGGCCTCCCCCCAAAAGTCTAAAATTCCAGAGGTCAGTGTGCACGAACTCATCCCGAGTACAAGGGAGAGGCGATAGCAACCCTGCTCATCTCGGTACCGGGACAGGTAACGTGCGCGAAGATCACCCAGACAGGGACATTCGAGAAAAATGTGCCGAACAGTCTGGGACGATGTAGTCGTCAAAATAGGGCACAGGCGAGCGCTCTATCAAATGGCGATGCGTCACACGAGTGTGCCCGATTCGGAGACGACATAACGCAACCTGAAGCCGTCGCTGCATTGGAGGATAAGTCCATGGGAACAGTCGCGGCGCAATAGCACGCAACTTTAAGTTTCCTTCGACCGTCTCCCATCTTGTTCGCCAAGCAGCCCGGAGAGCTGCACGTATTCCTGCCATGTAGTTGGTGTGAGGAAGAGCGAAACACTGGTCCGGGCGCGAAGTCATCGCGGACTCTTTGGCGCCCTCATCGGCGCGCTGATTCCCCGCAATTCCACATGTTCAGGAGCCCAGCAGAAGATAATCTCGACATCCGCCAACCGAGCACGTCGCGCAATCTCCCGTACCGAGAGGTGTATTGCCACCAGCTCGGCTGTGAAGACAAAGGCAGCGCCTGGCAGAGCCCCGCTGACTTCAAACAGAGGTGATACGCCGTGGAAACCGACCCCCTCTTGGGACTTGAAGCCATCCGTATACACTGGTGCGGTTCCAGCGTGACGCGAGGTGTGCTCCAAAAAGGTCGAACGCAATACTCCCGGCGCTGATTAAGCTTTGTGCAGGAGATGCGTGGCGACAAATAGTCAAATGTGGTACCCTCCTGAGTGGCGTCCTGGTCAGAACCAGGGGCGCCACCGGCCTGAGAGCTATACATAGCTCTCGAAGGAGTTTCCTGGCCCTAAACCAAAACGGCTTAGGGTATGACTTGCATCTCTCGGCGGCATAGGCACCATCGAGATCAGCTGCGGATGCAGTGAGAGCTGTTGGCGAATGAGGGAAAAGCCGGGATCGCGCGTACAGGCGAATAATGTACTGTGTACGGCGTAGAGCGAGTGGTATCGACTAGTAGGCTCTCGATGGGTGAAAGGCGGAAGGCCCCGGTCGCCAGGCCAAGGTCAGTGTGGTGGATCGAGTCCACCTTCCGCAATAAACGCTCGCCTGCAGATGCATAAAACGCATCTGTTGTCGAGCTTCAAATGAACAAAGGATCGATAAAAAAGTAAGGCAGTAACCCTATCAGCGCCCCAAGAGCTGAACGTCACAGAACGGAAAATATCCATGGCGCGGGTACAAGAGACCATAAGGCTGCAAACATGAGCCTCCCAGGTGAGGCGTCGGTCAAATACAAGACCAAGGAAACGGTGCGATTCAAACACTTCCCTGCGTACCCCATTAAGAAACAAATCTGGGTCCGGGTATAGCCCTGGATGGCGGCAGAAGTGCACCACCTTTGTCCGAGCCAAGGAAAACCGAAACTTGTTCGCTTCAGCATAGTGAGAGACGCGTTTAATAACTGTTGGATTCGACTCTCCAGAGTTGGCATCTGGACCGCGCTAAAAGAGATCGAAAGGTCGTCGATGTAGAGCATAGCGAGAACATCTTCCCGCAGCACCGAGGTGATGCCATTGATGCTCAGGGCAAAGAGTGTGACACTGAGGACACTTCCCTGCGGGACACCCTCTTCCTGCTCCTTTGGGCCGGAGAGAGCTCCCCCTACCCGTACGCGGAATCGACAATCTCGCAAAAATTCAGATATAAAGATTGGGAGGCGTCCCCTCACCGCCGACGTGTAGAGCATCCGACGTGGAGTGGAGCTTGCGGAAGCCTCACTGTGCAGAAGACAGATGGCTTCTGCTGTCCAGTAAAAGGCTAATCTAACATTTTTCAATTTCTCCATCGTGCCTCCAAATATGCTGGAACCTTGCCCTAGCCCGACGAAATTCAGAGACAGTGAAATCGTTCGGGCGGCGCTTATAGCGTATGTAGGCATAGCGCATCTGCTAGAGGGCTGTCTCACACTCGGTTAACCATCATGGGAGTGGTTGGCGTGCAAAACGGCCAGACCTTCTAGCAATAGTAGCTAGGCCCGAGGCGATGAGGTTGCCGGAAAAGAACACAACGGCCTCATATACCGACCTAAACTCCTCAATTAAGATAGAGAATTCAGTCATTTCCTGGCAAGGACTTGATCCCGGGGATTGATAGAGTAGTCTCCCCAGAGGAGGTATCTATTGTTTAGATATCCGAACAAGAAGTATGGCCTCGGCACCCGTGCCACGACGCGGCGGAAGTATCCCGCGTCGAAAACGGCTGAGGGTTTTATGTACGCGGAAATACCGGTATACCTCTGATCAATGTGCAGCTGCACAACTACTTACTGAAAGGAGGTATCTAAAGCAAAGAGAAGAATGGAGACATCATGCCGGGTGTAAATCTCACACCCTCCCGCCCGGCCCCCTATCCCGTGGCGGTGGGTTCCAAAATTCTTATACCCCGGGAGGGTGGGCAGGGGGCATGCGCTCAGCATGGTCTCCTGCAAAAAGATAGCTAACGGGGAACGGTACGAGACGAGCCTCCGCAGCTCCTCCCAGTTGGCCCGGAGTCCACGGCAATTCCATTGAAGGAATATACCCTCCGGGCCTAGTTCAGAGGGGAAGCGGGTGACCTCTACGAAGAGAAGACCCTCACGGAAATGGCCGTACGCGTCCCGAAGGACGAACCAGGGGCGTTGTTGGCCGGACAAAGCGCTGAAGGCGCTGTCGCCTTCGAGGACTTATTGGGGGAGGTTGGGCTCGCCATGCGAGTCTTTTACTCCCTCTGCCTCGAATCCTTAGGCGGGGGTTGCAGCTTCGGAGGCGGGGGGGGGGCTTCTTTTTGAGGATCCATGGTCTCTGAGCCACCGAACCCACTACTAGGCGTGGGCGAAGGAGCCAAAGCTCTTGTGTTGCTGTCCTCCTTTCGGGGGGCAGCTTTAGGATCAGCGGAAGATGGCCTGACGACCAACTTCAGAGGTGTTGCCTCCTGTGAGTCTAACGACTTAGTGAATGCGCGTGGCCGTTTCGCCTTACGGGAAACAATACGCTAGAGGAAGGGGGAGCCCTAGTTTTACCCGGGGCTGGATGCAAACCCTTTGTGCGCCAGCTTTACCAGGGGAGCACCCGGGTTGAGTAGAGCCTGCAGAGGGCTCCGAATGGGCGCAGAAACAATCGTGCTCGTTGGCCTGGATGGGCCAGGAGCAGAGGGTGCCTTTCTAAATATTGAGGCATATGACGTCTCAGGCAGAGCTGGGCGCGCCAGGACCAAGTCCTTAGCCTCGCGGAATGAGAGACGATCCTGGGCCTGAACGGCCAGGATTTCTTCTTAAAGAGATATGCACCACATTGCTTCGAAGAAGCGGAATGCGGCTCTCCGCAATTGATACACTTGGCCACACACGATTTGGACTTGTTGTGTGCGGCCTTGGAGCACTTTACACAGATTTCGGGTGACCCCGACTCTGCACGTCTACATGAGCGATTCGTATGGCCGAAACGGTGACAGTAATAGCACCTCCGCGAGCAATGGAATGAATGCCTTCACGCGGTAGCGGTACTAACCGGCACGCACCGACTCAATGAGTTTATCACAGTCGAACGTGACGAAGAGTGTAGGGCTGGGTCTCGAGGCTCCTCCCTGTTTTCTCATCACAGGCTCAACCTTGACCGCCCCGGGGTCGGCCAGCTCTAGAGTGATATCCTCTATGGAGTAGTCCACGAGTTTCCTCGCATAAACTACTCCTTTCACAAAGTCCATGGTAGAGTGCAGCGTCACACTCACCGGGGTGCCATGAAGTGTCCGAAAAGCACTTACCTTTGCTGCCTCGGAGGGACCCGCCGCATTCGCCAGAAGGCTGCCATCCGAGAAATGGGTCACCTTCGGCTCTTTACCAATCACACGAGCTAAAGCTCTCTGATGGATCATGTTGCCCTTAGCCAACATGGTGCCATCAGTGGAGCGAATAACGCGGAAGCGTTTGAAGCCAGCGGGCTCGAAAGCACTGGGTAACCTCTGCATGAAAGGCCCCCGATGTAATCGAGGCTCCGCTCAGCGCACTAGCACTTTTGGTCATCGTCAGGGGCTCTGCACCCGGGAGGGGGGGACCGGATATGCCGATCTTGGCTTGGTCGCTTACCGAAGTGGCGGCAGACTCATCCGTCCTCGTAACCCCCGAGGATGGATTGAAGGGCCCCGAGTCTTTTTTTTAAGGGAGGGATGGCAGGGGATAAACCCTTTTCTCCTCTCCGCCGGCAGGAGCCTTCAGGCTAGATGGACTGGCCTCAGAAAGGTCTTTCTCCGAGATAGAGAAGGTCCGGGCAGTCGTAGGGGCACCGGTCGGAGGTGGAGATCCCTCTCCTCCTTGTACCGCCTTGGAAAGCCTAGCCGTTTGGAGAGGACCTTGCATAGGAGCGGACTCGAGTTCAGTGCAAGGTGCCGAGCCCGGATTCACTTCCATGGAAGGCCCTACCGTCTGAGGCTGCGTTGCCTCAAGGAAAATGTCTATCTCAGGTGGGGACTCCAGCTTCCCCCCCCCTTCATCCCCCAGGACATCACAGGTCCTATTGGCAGCAGTGCATGAGTCTTGTCTTATGAGGCACAGGCTTTGACCCCCGCTAGATTTAATATTCTAACCAGTAGGCCTTTTGAGGGAAGCGACCAATGGAGCCTGGCTTTCCTCTCCCCCCTAAGGAGATTTGCCCTACTGAGACGCTTCAATGGGAAACGGTCGGCTATGGGCTGCCTGCTGGCTTCTTGGCAGTCCCCTTGGAAAATAAAGGGGGACTGCTGCTGAAAAGAGGGAGGTGCCTTCAGGCACCTCCGGACAACGGGCTGAGGTGGAGTCGTCTACATTCGTAGTTGGAGGAGAGGAGTAAGCCTCCTCTTCGGTTAGAGAGATTTGGAGGGTCCCCTGCTAGAGCACAGGGGGCGGAAGGAACCTCCAATTTTGTGGTGCTGCCCGAAGGCCGCTCCGTTGATTGTGAGGGGGAAGGGGAAGAAGGTTTTTTTATTTGCATCATCGGGCATGGGGACCCTAATTTTTCTACGGGCTGCAGACGATCATCACCCCACACAGTGGCCCGCCCTCCAAGGGGTGCGTACGGGGCTTTCAGAGCCAGGTGTCGCCATTCAAGGCCACCCCTCCCGCCTGGTGACCTGGCAGCCTTTTGGCCTGGCGGCTCCACCTTAAGCACAGCGTAAAATTGATAAGAGTGTGAAGAGAGAAGGAAAAGGGATGTGAGGAAAGTATGGGTGGGATGAAGCAGGTTGTTAAAAACCCACCATTCCAAACCAGAGCTCAGGGGTTAGGGAACATTGTACCCTCCCCCCTCAGCTCCGATCCGGGATAGTTGGCTGAGAAGGTCGGCATCTACCCTGTGAAGATAAAGGCCGACCAGAAAAAGTTGTGGGAGATGTTGTAGGGGAAGTAACGAAGTAAGGGAGAAATACAGGCTGTCTAAAAGAAGGAGAAGAGGCTAAGCTGGGGCCAGACGGGGCGCTGAGTCCCATCAGCACAGTGGCCAGGAAGGCAAATCGCTGCACCCCTTACTGGGAAGACAAACTACAGAAATACAATACAGATACTACAGCGTGTTGGAATAAAGAATAAAAAAAAATATATATATATAAATAAATACATAGGAACAATCTTATTATAGTGCACATGAAATAAAAATACTATTACAGTTGTAATAACAGTAAAATTTAGTTGATCAAAATAAAGTACCTATGGATATTCTTTAGTATATAAGGTTATAAAAGAGCAATAAATGCAAAAAATCAGTATTATAAAAGGGATCAATTACCTAATATGTACATTGATTGAGTCACGGCATAGTGCAGATATTGATAATGTTAGCAATATTGGATGGCAATTCATGGACCATTGTTGATATGAAAAAGCTTACAGTCTCTTTTAAAAAGTGGTAAGGAAGTAGTATTCTTTAGATAACTAGGGAGTGAATTCCAGGAAGCAATGCTTTGGTACAATAGAGAATTTCTACAAAGGTCATATCTATCGTAGGGCAATTTAAAGTTGCTGTTTCTAGTCATGTAATTATGCAAGGATTGTTTGTTATTTATAGAAGCATGTACGAGAGGATATCTCCCAAGCCTGAGAGTTTTGTAAATGAAAATTGACAGTCATTTGTGTACGTTGCCTACTTTTATAATTTGCAATTGCTTGAAAGTTGGTTTGGTATTAATAATCTAACTAAACGCTTTTGTAGCAATATTAATGAAGGATTTAAAGCATGTTGACGTGAGTTACCCCAAGCAAGAATGCAATAAATCAAGTGTGGGTAGAAAAGTTAGTAATATAGGTTGTTCAGAATTTCTGATGGAAAGATGGTCTTTAATCTATAGAATAAACCTGCTAACTGGGATGTTTTGGCTACTATATTGTTTATATGCTGCTTAAAAGTTAATTTGTAATCCAATAGTACACCTAAGAACTTACCTTGAGTGTTTTAAAAGAACTTTATCACCTATTGTAACATTAACATTATTTGGAATCTCGTGTAGAAAATATGATGTAATATGTTTTCTTAATGTTAGGTAGTTAGCCAAAAGCCAATCATGAATGCGTAGTAGGTCTTCACTTAGTTCCTGTGCAAGCATATTGACGTCATGATTAGAGGAGTAGAGTGTTGTATCATAGGCAAATAGATGAGTGTACCTCTGAAAAAACACGCTGTACAAACTGCGGAGGGGACCACAGGGCCTTGGTCATGAGGTGTCCCGTCCGCAAAGAGGCAATCAGAGCCAAACGCGAAAAGTCCAAAAAGGAAAAGGAGGCAAAACCAAAGAACTTCGCAGAAGCAGCAGCGGCAACAAAAACAACAGCTACAGAAATAACGGCACCAAAGCTGGTGATGCCAAGTGAATGCAAAAAAGAATAATGACCATGGTCATCTACGCACACTTGGCAAACCTAGCCAACCCCGGCACCTTTTCCGAAGAATTAAACCAGCTACTACAGAAGAACAGTATCAGGAAAAAACTTTGGTTTCCTCCCAATCCCCCTTCACAAGAAGTGCTAAAACTACAATTTGTGGACGACCCACAGCAAAACGAAACAACCCAAGAAAAAGTAAAAGAACCTGCCGACATTCAACAACAACTGAAAACCACAGAAGAAGAAATAACTACAGAAGGAGAAGAAACAAGAGGCGAAAGCCCTCGAAAAAGCCCAAAAAAGAAACAGCAAAAGAAAAAGAAGAAGACAAAACCCCGAAAGGAAGAAGAGACTGAAGAACAAGAATATGCACTTCACGGGGAAGAAGACGAGGACGATGACATTTTGGACTATCCCGGAGTACCCCTCACGGAAGAAAGAAACATCTTATTACGAAGATTCTTCTTTAACGCCGCTGACGTGGGACTCAAGGTATTCGGCGCTGTAGTGTGCAAGCCCCCGAAAGGTGACCTGGAGCCCCTGATCGATGGAATTATTCGCGGGGACTACAAATGGACCTTCGAAGGACCTTGGTCGCCAAAAGAAATAGGAGGAGTGTTGAAAGAAAGAACCATCTACATCCCAGACTCGTGTGTACACACCGTCAACATGTCAACATATAAAAAAAATCAAAAGTGGTCAAAAAACGTCCGATATCGTTTACTGGAAAAATGTGTAAAAGTGAATGATAGTTAACAATTATAAAATTCAGTGATTAAACGAAGGAAAAATAAAAACATTTAATAAATAGTGGATAATAATCAATTAAAAATAATAAGCAGTGATTAAAAATGAATATAATATTTAGTATCAATAGTAGTAAATCCATAGATTAAGTGAATTAATTTAATAAACAGTGGTTAAAAAGAAAAAGGAAGAAAGTGTATAATAATACTAAAATTCAGAGGTTAAAGGGATTAATGATAAAAACATTCAATAATCAGTGGTTACGTGAATAAAAACAGTGGTGTATAAAGAACATAATATTTAATGGCTAGTAAGAATAACAAAGTTAAGCGATTAAGCAAATTAATAATAATCTCATTAAATCAACAGTGCTCAATACTCGATATTTAGCAGTTAATAATTCAGTCGTTAATAATAAATTTAATACTTAGTAACTAATAATAAACAGTGAATAATAATACTTAGTAATAAGCATAAGGACTTCGTGAAATAATAAAAGCAGTAAATAAACAGTTATCAATATTGAATAATTAACAATTAAGAATAATAGTTCAGTGTTTAATAATGAACACAATATTTAGTGGCTAATAACAAAGTTTAGTGATTTATAATATTAATAATAGAAACAATTAATAAACCGTGATAAAAGTGAACATATTTTTTGGAAGTACGAACAATGTCTTAGTGAAATCTGTACAAAAGATAACAATATATTAAAATTGAATGTAATTTCTGAGATATAATTCTCTGTCATGAAAAACTTTCCTGATTTTAAAATGTAAAATATTTGTCCTCCTGTATTTCCTGGAGAACTAAACTCATTTAATATAAAAGATTAAAATAACTGAGTAGATATACAAAAATATGACCTCCGGTAGTACCTGGAGAACCCATTTCTTTTCTTACTAGTACTTGTGTAACTTTCTCTTCTCCACTCAACTTTTTCCCCACTATTAACTATTTTTTTTGTAACGCTAATTTGTATATGTATTTTTTCTCTCAAATAAATATACCGTAGAATAGCTTTTAGGGATCTCGTGGCTTACGGTAGGTCATTTATGTATATTAAAAATAATAGAGAACCAAGCACTGATCCCTGTGGTACACCTATATGTATTGATTTAGTGCTAGACTTGCACCCATTAACTACTACGTACTGTCGACGATTTGAAAGATATGATGCAAACAGTTGCAGTGTTAAACCTCTTATACCATAATTCTCCAATTTATTTAGGAGTATATCATGAGAAACTGTATCAAATGCTTTACTTTAGTCAAGAAATACAGCTCCATGGTATTTTTTTATTTATGGATTCATATATACTCGCAAGAAAGTCATTCACAGCATCCCCAGTACTTTTTGTTCTTTCTAAAGCCATACTGCTCTATTAGTTTCAAAGAAAGAATAGAGCCTTTTGTATAACAATTTTTCATAAATCTTATTTAGTAAGTGTAGACAGCTAATTGGCCTATAATTATTACAATCTAGGGAATCACCAGCTTTAAACAAGGCTGTGATACAAGCTGTTTTGAGAATGTCAGTTTATATTATACTCTTAAATATAAGAGAAAGTTTGCGAGTTATCTTTTAGTGATTTTGCAGAAAGACTGTGAGAATTGCCGTTAGTGTTCATCCGAAGTACTAGGAATCAGGTATAATGAAAAAGCTACAGCTGGTGATAAATACCTACGATAATTTGGGCTGTTATTAGTTAACTTATCCCTAAGAGTTAATCCAATCCCAGCAAAATTATCATTAAGAGTTTCAGCAATGTCTGAAGGATCGTTCAGTATAGTGCTGATTCGCCGTAATTTTGTGATGAATGAATGCTTCCTTCCCCACTTTATTGCAGAATTAATTATGGACCATGTTTTACGGCTGTTATTTCTACATAATTCAAATTGTTCTTTGTAGTAATTAGCACGGGCAATCCTGATAAGAGACGTTAATCTGTTACAATATCCTTTATAGATCAGCCTATCTAAAAGATTATTTCTTAAAAGCCTGTATATTTTATGTTTGATATTAATTGAATTTAGATGTGCATTTGTTATCCAAGGTTTTTTAAGTCTATTAGTACTCACCATTTTGGTCATAAATGGGAAGCAAGTATTGTAATACCTTTCGATAGTTTCAAGTAACTTTAACTCGTTAAGCGCAGAGCGAATTGCTTTGAAATCGCCCTCAAACAATTTATCCTTGCTACCTTGTTATGGAAAATAATAAAATAAAATATTTAAATCCCTTGTTATAAATCAAATCATATCTCAATTTAATTGCAAATAATTATTCTATTTATTTAATCTAAAAATTATTAATAGACTTCTACATATTTAGAATTATGATTGGAAATATTTGCTTGTTGCTCCAAGATATTTCTTGTTAACTGAAGAAATTAATTGTTACATTTTAGTAACCGATTCTAAGCCAACTTCATTTTATAGAAAACGTTGTTTATATCTTATGGATAACATTTCTATATTAAAGTATTTTTAAAATTCTGCGAAAAAATGAAAAAAGAAGAAGAAAATCACCTATTTGGGGGCTCAATAGGCGGTAGCACGGTAGATGGCGCTGTTAGTAGGCTATAATTTTGGGCTTCAGCATATCTCTTATGACGTCAGACGGTAGCGTGAGATGTGACAATTACTGCGTTATATTTTTTTGTTCCTTTGGGGATTTGTAACTTTTAGTCTATTATTTACTAAATATCTGCGCTCTGCTCGTTTATAGTTTTTTTTTCTAAGTTAGGTAAGGTTTCTTGATGTTTTTTATTGTTTTTTGTTTTGTTTTCGTATTTTTTGTTTACTGCGAACGATAACAGCTTCTTTACTGGCAAAATCGTAGCTAAAAAATAGGACCCGTTTTGCAAATGTTTTTCTTCCGTTATTGTGTTTTCGTGCTCTCCATGTGCTTCTTTGTTATTGGAATTCGGCTTTACTTTGTATAATCGCGAAAAACTTTTAGATTATTTAGAGGCGCATAAACTAATCAAGAAACCTATAATAGTAAGAATTGTTTGTTATTAGGTTAGGTTTTTCTTCCAGTAAAAAGCTGTTGGGGGAGAAAAAACCCCCAGTAAATTCAAGGGGACTGCTCGTGGGGGAGATAGCACTGCAGGGGGACCACCCTGTGATGATCCTGAGTTTCAATCCATTGGGGGGTCTGTGGGGGCGCAGCCCCCCAGTCTATACTCATATACAAAAAAATATTACGCCGATATTGTTCACATCTGACGCTACTGTCTGACGTCATAAGAGATATACTGTAGCCCAAAATTGTAGCCGACTAACAGCGCCATTTACCGTGCGCCGCGAATCTGAAGTGTTACCGAATGATTTTTAAATGATTTTAATTGGATCAAAATCGAAAAACATAAGTGTATTGAAAAAATAAAGGAAGTCCTCAAAAAATGGCTGTTTAGATGTGTGTGAACCATAAATCAGCCCTTTTATTTGCGGTCGCCTTATGGTCTAGCCTTGAATGGAGTCAAGTTACTCTCATTCATAAATCTCTGTTTACAAACAAAGAAGGACTGACCTAAGCCATTTATGTATTTTAATTAGATGACTACTCACTAACATAAGAGTTTGACAAAAAAAAGAAGAAGATGAATTATCATAATAATCAGGGCGAATATGAGTCTAAAAGTGAAATGCTACAAAAGATCCTCGGGCGATTACGTAATACTGAATCAATCTCGTATAAAGTCCCTCGGGTGACTGAAGTCGCGTTGTGAGTATTTCCATTTCTGGTGAGGTTTGGTCTTTTTTTACCAGTACCACTCCATTTCTGCTCCGAATAATAATGTTCTCAAAGGAGTGTTCTCGTTTCAACTTTCGTACAGTTGTGTACAGGAATAAAAGTTCTTTGGTTAGTACCTCACTAACGAAAAAGTTTCGCGGTTTGTCCTGCCGTTGCTTGAGATATTTAAATATATGGTGTTTGGCATTTATGTCCTCATTGAGAGTTGGTATCTCTCTTTACCAAAGAAAGAGATATTCTGAATTAGTCGCAAGTTAAAGTTAGGCAGTATATTTTTTAGGGCACTTCGAACAGTGGGCCCAGTATTGTTGTTGTCAAGAATATCCACTGATTAGGAGTTTATGCCTGATGGGTTCATTATTAAGCCTGTTTAATTCCCTCTCTAGATGATTTTCACGCGTCTACCTTGCTTGTTTTAAGTTTTGGAGATCTAATTTCAATGCTTTATTTTCATTTGTAAGCCTTTGGATGCCCGCTCTATTTTTTTTATTATATTCAAGAAGATCACTCAGCTTCTTATCTATAGTAGGAATATTAATCAGAGAATTATTCATAGTAGCAAGAGTTAGTCTTATACCCTTCAGCTGTTCCACTACGGAAACAGAGGTCGACGCTTGCGCCCCCACTAATACCCCCTTGGAATAAAAAAGTCAAATTGAGAAATTCACTTAAGAGTAATTGGCAACTCCACAGCAGGTCAAATCAGGCACAAAGTATATTGCGGAAAATAGGACACACACTCAGATTGATAATAGTCTAGTCAAAGTAACTAACAACCCTAAAGTAATTTCAAGAAATTGTTTTATGGTGTTTATTTGTTCTTTAATGTGTGAACAACAATACAGCAAAAGTTTACGAAAATTGGGTTTCCGGAAATGGGTGAAAATGGCCTCATACAAAGATGGCGACCAATGCTTCTGGTCCATACTTTCGGCAAGTACAACGGTGTGTATTACAAACACCGGAACAGCTGCAGCGAATCATTTTGAGGAGTGTTTCTGGTGCGAGTGCAGTGTCCGTCATCACTGCAACTAGTCTGTTGGTTTGTAGGCTTGACCCCCATTTATTGATGTTAATATCCTCACTCTTGCCCATCCATTGCATTACCAGGAGATACGAGGGGCAGTCAATAAGTTTTGCGAATCGGTAGGGAAAAACAGAGGAAGGGGGATGGCTGTTTGTGGGGGTGTTAGGACAAGTTATGACAAGTCAGGACCTGCAGTCGCACGCTCCTGCCTCGTCTATTTAAGAAGCAGTATCTGATCGCAGATCGTCAGTCACAAATTTTTCAAGGTTGAGCACCGCGCAGTGATCAAATTTTTGACCAAGGAAGGCAAGAATGCAAAAGAGATCCATGAACGCATCGTTGCAGTGTACACCGACACCGCCCCTTCCTATGCAACAATTGCTCGCTGGAATAGGGAGTTCCGCCATGGTTATGAGTCCCTTGAAGATGACCCCCATCCAGGACGCCCGTCAGACGTGACCAACGAGGACAATGTGGCCCGTATGGAGAGGATGATCCTCGAAAATCGACGGGTGAAGGTCGAAGAAATCGAGCGAGAACTTGCAATATCACATGGAAGTGTTATAAACATCATCCACGACAATTTGGCCATGACCAAGGTCTCTGTCCGCTGGGTCCCTAGAAACCTCACGCCCCATGATCGACTTTAACGTCATCAAAGTCCACAAGGCCAGAGTTGCACAAGCTGCCCTGCGCAAGTGCGGATTCGAGGAGCTCAACCATCCCCCCTACAGTCCAGATCTGGCCCCTAGTGACTACTTTTTATTCCGCCAGCTCAAGGCTGCACTGCGTGGATGCCGGTTTGGGGACGATGGAGATGTCCAGCTCGCTGTCCAGGAGTGGATTGAACAGCAGTCGGGAGATTTCTCGTTGTCGGGAATTCGAAGCCTCAGGGACAAGTGGCGCAAGTGCATTGAAGTCGAGGGTAGTTATATTGAAAAATAATAAAAGACTTTTCCTCATATCTCGTTTTCTTATATCCGAATTGCAAAACTTATTGACCGCCCCTCGTAGCTTCTCAGAGAAGGATACTTTGTAGCCGAAGATGTTGGAGGCAGTCGTGCGGGTGTCACGAAGCTTTTGGCCGCACTCACTTTTTTACAAAGACGAGTGTATCTGACAGTAGATAGGTTGTCCCCAGGTTTGCCATTGAACAAAGACACCATGAGTGTACACCCAGAGTCTACAATAACATCCATGTCTTGTTTAGGTGTACTAAAAATCTTTGCACAACTTTTCAGGATTAGATCACATTTTATCAGCTTTTGCAGAGCAGACTGCTTTTCAATTCTAAATATCCTGGAAGTGGTGTCGCATCCTGTGAACACATGCAGAAACAGCAGACTTTGGAAGATCTCGCTACCTAGAACCTTCTTTATGACCTCTATGTCATACACTAAAGTAGGATTTCCTTTATCTGAGCGAAAGTAGAGCTCTGTATCATCGGTCAGAGATACGTAATGAAGCAGTAGCACTAACAAATCCGTGTCCTCGCCTATGAGCGTGGTAGTTTTTCAGATTGCATTGATACTGTTGTCCTCACAATGTCCAAGTCAGCATCTCACATAGCATGTATCACATGACATCCTCTGATTTTTATGCGATCGGCAATCATATGGATCAGTGTGTTTGTTCTCGTTATTGGAAAGGAAATCCTCCATCTTATTAGTGTATTTCCTGGATTCAGTGATATTCACCTTATGACCGTAACGATTTTGTCCCTGTCGCTGATGTGTATTGTCCTTCCTGCTTGGACCACCACTGTAACCATCGAAGACTACCGTAGCTTTGCCATAGTGTTTCACAGTGAATCCTGCATAGTCGTTGGCAATGGAGGTGTAGGTCCTTCCATCAGACCACTTCAGCCGACGAAGAAAGGAACCTCCATCTAAGACATTGTGTTCCGCTTCAGGAGCAGTCTCCAGGACTGCTTCATCCGAAATGGCTTTGACATGGGCTTTAATAGCGTGTATCAGTTAGGTTTGTCTGCCTTTCGTAAGACCTGTTTTGCTTCAAAAAGTGCTTGGGGATAAGGCGAGAGTTAGTAGTTCATGATATCATCGAGTGAAAGTTCTGCAGTTTGAGACACTACTAGAAAACTTTGGAACAACAAAGCTGAGTCTAATGCTCTGTCTTCGGCAACTCGGATTTTTGACGCCGATGCCAAGGTATTTGCCTTCATATTCTTTCTGTATGAAAAGGAAAACCCCGACTGTCATTCCAACTTTGCTAGTGTTTCCTTGCCGATAGTAAACAGATTATGGACGTGCACATCCTCATTTGCGTTTACACTTGTTATAATATTGTGCAAAGAGGCTTCATTAGCAATATGAGAAAATGCTTGAAGTTTGTCTGCAATTTTCGCCAGGTCTTTATTATCTCTTCTCACCCTTGACCCTGCTTTTTCCTTATGTTGCTCACTGGTGACGAAGCTCTGGCCTGTGAAATTCTGTATTGCCTCACTGTACGTTGAAGACACTGGCACATACATGATCCACAGGGCCCTTTAATGGTCGAACATTCCACTTCCTCGTGTGAGTCCACCTGTAGTTTTGAGGGATCTCATAAGAGCTTGCTCGATAACTAGATCACATCCAAGGCCAGCCCAGTACTGATCAGTACGCCTGATGAGATGCAAGCCATTCATGAACCTATGGAAGACGAATGGGTGGTCCTGTTATAGTTTTTTGCATGGACTAGAAGTAAAGGTAGGCCGATTATAAGTAGTTTGCATGTCCAGCTGCAGCGAATATGGGCAAACAGTTAGCGATGGCGTGGAGGTGCACAACCCAGGGTCCTGTGCGATCAGCCTTGATAAGCTCCCTGACAACGCCTAACATCTGTTGGTAACTGAGCCAGAGTTTGCTTGTTTTATAATGAGTTGAGAATTCATTTCTCTTGGTATAGAAGACTTGGTCAATAGTAGTGAGACAGTCAGATGAGATGAGCGAATCCAGTGGTGTGTCTCCTGTCAGTGTTTGCATATACAGCTCTTCAACTTCATTTACAAGTTTTGCAAAATCAGAGTCGTCACAAATGATCCTGTCTACAACTTGTTGTGTGAGACACTGATCAAGGAGCAGATGACCACGGAGAGCACGCTGAACTGCCTTTCCTGACAATATGTGGTGCACTGCATTCTTGCCATAGATGGTTCCCAGGATTTCGTTGATTCCACTTCCATTCATCAACGTTCCTATCGCACCCAAAAGATTCATTAGAGTGTGGAAGCATCCCAGCAACAACACCACATCTCGAACCGGACTGTCTGCAGGCACCTCATGTGTGATTTGGGTCGCTTCCCAGTACAGTGGCTGGTCAAATGTCACAACTGTCGGGGACTTGTGATCATCTGCAATTTTGCAAATGTACTGAAGGGTGGAGAAGATGCATGACTTGTCACCAGAATACATGTCAATGATTGGAAGGAATACCACAGAGGACTACCCTGGATGACTGCAGTCCTTATGCAATAGATGTATCATGCCATTCCAGTTTGGCGCAGGTTGTTTGAAGCATAGGGACATCTCCGACAGTAGGTCAATCTTTTGATCAGCAGCTTCAAGGAATGGCAGAGGATCAAACTTGATGTTGTCACGGGCATATTTCGTGAACCGGTATTCCTTTACTTCAACTTCAGTCAGTTCAATAATCCTCAGATATACAATCCGGCTTCTAAGGATTGTTCAGCATACTTGTCTCCCTGGAGTTATGGCTGCAAGCATCCCCATTCCGTGAAATTTACCCTTCCCATCTAATGTCATGATGATGTGGTCATCATTATCAGCTGCAAACATCAGTGCTGAATCTGGTCCTTCTATGTCGCCATCACCCAATAAATCCAGAGCAGTATAGGTGGCAGCATTTTCCTCAAATCGATGGACCTCTTGAGTATGAAGAGCAAAAACCCATGGCTGAGAGGCTGTCGACTAGGAATCGCGACCTGACGTGATGGTGTACTTGCACTGCTAATTCAATCTGCAGTGGTAATACCAAAGCCTTGGGGAGCACGGCTTGTACAATAGATTGCCCAATACTTACCAACTTTATGCAAGTGTATTTGCCAACAAATAAATGTTGGAGTAAGCATTGAAAGCTCGATGGAATGTATTCTAGGGCAGATTGTAGTTCTAGCGCCGAAATATCAGGATATTAGTCGATTGGAGATGTGATCATTGACTTACTGTCGCTCTTGATCAGTTTAGCCGCAGTCTGTATGATGGCTTTTGTTCTGAGTCTCTTCATCATTATCTGGTTTGCTAATATAGTCTCTCAGAATACTACTAGTTTTCTCACGAAATGTTACGATATCATGTAACCCCTCTTGCTAGGCAATGAATATACATTCCCCATAATGCTTGACGAGTTTGGATTTTGAGGTACTGGTTGCCATAGGTCACGGAATATGGCTGAACCAGATATTCTGCCACTTTCTTAGCAAGATCATCCACTGTCAATCATTCCTCATCATTTTCTTCTAAGAACGAGCACATACTGATGAAGGCTTGCTCTTAGTCAGAGTCCTTCGGTCTTCCAACCTTTCGTGGCTTCTTTTCAGTTGGATCATCTCTGTACAGCAAATGAATGTCCCGTTTCATAAGAAAATTGATGTCACATGACCGATGGTACACAAAAGCAGCAGCGTGGAGGTCCTTTCCGAAATACTCTATTCTACCAAGAACAGTGAATCTCCAGTCATCATTATTATCTCATTGACACAGAACAAACAGTGCGATTTACTGTTGAAAGGTGCGACAGAAACACGCGCACTCCTTATGACAGTTTGGGGTGGTTGTAGCTTGGCTTTCTTGAACAAGTATATTTGCTTCTTGTTAATATAGCTCACTCTGCATCTTTTATGCACCTCGGTACCAGCAGCTACCACGATACCGTCACCTCTGTCGATGCTGGCTATGTTGATTCCTTCAGCCCCCTTTTCACCAATCACCACTGTTTTACCATCTATCTCACTGCCACATAAAGAACAAGTTCCTCGACTTGCCATCTTCTCTTGCTCGGAAATGCGAAAGAAATTAATGTTAGCAAAATCTTAAATCTTGAATGGCTGAATGAAAACAATAACTTAACACAGTGCATGTACCAACCAAATTGACGTGATTGCAAGATGACGTTACGACATTATGACTGCGCCTATAATCTTTTTGAGGGCCCAGAATAATGAGGTTATTGTTTTTTAGACTTTTCCAAAGTCACTTGTTCACTGAAATGAACACTTATCAAAGTACGAAATAGCTAACTGCCTCCCTAACTGGAAATTAGGTGTTTCTAGTGGCAGAGGCAGCCATCTTTGTATGACACCATTTTGACCCATTTTCCTTAACCCAATTTTGCTAAACTTTTGTTGTATCGTTATTTACACTTAAAACAACAAAATTATGCAATAAAACAATTTCTTTCAATTTTGGGGGGATGAGAGGGGTTCAGGTCATATTTTGAGTGGACTATAAATAAATTTAGGCTTCACTATTTTGATTTTATCACTTATTAAATGTGAACTTATTTAGGAATCACTATGGAAGTTATGTTAATTAGGTTAGTAATTAGTTTATGATTCACTGGTAACCTTCTTAATAAGATTCAGCTAGATTTACTAAGATCAAAGAGGCATAATAGAGGAGCCTCAGATTAACACGTTCGCCGCAAAATGTATCCTGTTTTGTCCACTCGTGCTGTATTTTTCCCCGTATATTCACTTCCCATAACTTCATCCCTTCTCTGCGAACCTATTTCCAGAAGAACCTGGCCGGCCGAGATGTTCACTTAGTTTTCTTTCAGTTTTATTTTAGTAGATAAAATAAATAAGAGATAATTATCACACGCAATATTTTCGTAGTTCTGATTTCACTTTGATCCGAAGTAGGCTTCCACTGAGGGATACAGTGTTTTAACCCAACACAGTGACAACAATCTCCTAGCCCCGAACTAGTCCTACTATTCCTAGCTAGATCTAATGGTATTATTCGCTCTAGCTAACAAAAAAATACAGCTCTTATCTGAGAGTTTGAACATTTATTTTAGTCTTTCGCAAATATCTATTGGTTGGCCACATTTGCCTAACCACTTTAAGTCCGATCACTGCGTTACAAAAAAAGCTTTGTAAGTCGTTTAAATTTTTCAATTTATTTAGGACAATTTTGCACCGCTGAATTCTAAAATCACATTTTTTTCATCCGATCAGGTGAGGTCTTTTGTGCTAAGTCTATTTTTTAAAAATCCGATCATATAACTAAATTGTTTACATTTTTGTGACATTTTCGGTTAATTTCTGTTAAGATTTCTCATCCGAAATAGGATTTTAATATAAAAATCATCGTTTTATAACACAATTTATTAATAAATGTCACAAAAATTGATTAGTGCACATTGAATAGTAGACATTGATAAAGGTAAGTAAGTACATGTAAATTGGATAGTAAGTAGGCATGTGTCTTCAGAGTCAAAGAGTAATCAACAATCATGAATGCATCCCAGCGTCCCTGATACCTGGTCTCCATTTCTTTCATTTCCTGATGGAATTTCTCCCCGCTGCTCGTCGCTCATTGATCCCTGATTCTCAGGAAACCGATCCTGATGTGAGAATAAGTAATGATGCTCATTTTGATGCTCATGTTCTAACCAAGGTTTCTGAAAGCATTCAGCATATTAGTAACAAGTTCTGTGTAGTTTCTCTATTTCTTGTTGCCAAAAAAAGTTCTTCTCGAACAGAAGAAAATCTTTTCATGGTTCCTGTGCCACTTCCTTCACTAGTTTTTCAAAATCTGGACTCTGGTGAGCTGACAGAGTTTAAGACCGTCAAAGATGCAAGCTTTCAATTTCTCCATGGTCAATCCTGGAAAAGCGTGGCACAACTAAGTGAAGAAGCCACCACCCTTATCCAGGATTCGGTGAACTGTTTGATCAAGCCAAGCTTCGTGGGCAGCAGTGGGAAGAGTCCCCTGTCTCTGTCCACTAGATTTTACGCAGAAGCTGTGTAATATCTTTATAGTACACCAAGTCCTTCTTTTCAGAGAAAAAAATATAGGTACTCTTAATATCTGTTGCATTAGAAGGGGATGCAAGCAATGTCAGAGAGAGTTTCGTGCCCTCAATCTGGATTCCAACAGTTCGGTAGAGGACTTTGACAAGCTGAAATCGTGACCTAGATTATTTAGCTGCTTTTGGGAAAAGCACGTGGAGCATCTTCGTCAAAAAACATTTCTTCATTTTCAATACTGGATGAATCTTCGTCACTAATATCAGGAAATTCTCCAAATAAAATGTACTAGAATTTCATCACAATGAGCTAGAGGACAACATGCTGATTGTGGCTCCTTCTGGGTTGACTTTTCATTTCCATTGTTTGATTTCTTTAGTTTATAGATTATTTATATTTACAATATATATTTTTTAATGACTTTGCTCTGTGGTGATGTGGAGCGTAATCCTGGCCCACGCCGGCAACTCCCTAATAGTTGCAGTGTTCTTTATTTAAACATCCGTGGGCTATACAAAAACTTAAACCACCTTTGGTTGACTGCCGCTAACTACGATATTGTCTTCTGCTCGGGGCCTCTTGTTTCTAATTTTAGACATATCTTTGAGCTACTAATACCCGACTTCGACAAACCTATACTTATTAGACTAGAATGCTTTCCCAGTGCCCGTGGAATGGCACTGTATTTCAGATCAGGCTATAGTGCACAACACTTGACAAGTTTGTTTGCCAGTGTCATGAGATTAGCTTGTTAAAGTCTCCATTAAATATAATCATTATATATTTAGTCTTTATTGGAATCCTACTGCAAATAATGATTTATATGACTGCCTTTAACTCCCATGGCCTCAATACACATCACCCAAAATGGTTGGATTCTGTATCTCCAACAAATAGAAATGGTCTTGCTGCTTTGGATTTCTCGAACTTGTCTGGTTGTGTACAACTAATTCGTGGACCTACACACAATTCAGGTAACTGCCTGGATTTTATCTTAACTGATGTTCCAGGAGTCGTTGAAGCTTCTATCCTTGCTCCCATTGTTACTTCTGACCATAATGCCAGCAGTTGTAAAATTTGTGTAGCCATTACTGTGCCTGACCTCCCCACCTCCTGTTGGGTTTATCTTAAGTCTCGTGTTAATTGGGACAATGTTTGTCATGAAATTGAGAGACTTCAGTGGAATGCTATTTCCCGATCCAGTGACCCTGCTTCATCTCTTACTTCATGTTGATTAGACATTCTACATAGAAGAGTCTCATGCAAAATAATTAAATCACATTTAAGTGATAAGCCTGGTTTAATGATGACTGTAAGCGAGCCTTTGGGGACAAACAGGCAGCATATCATCTTTGGAAACGAAACGGGTGTCAATTTCTATGGGACATCTATGTTACTCTCAAAATTGAGGCTCAGATAATTTATAATGCAGCTGAAACTGCTTATAATTGTCCCTTGCAGGAGGTTATTGCTGGTGCCACTCAACCATATAAATGGTGGTTCTCTCTCACTACTTCCTTGTTTGGTGTGGATTTTAGTATGCCTCCTCTTTGTGAGTCTAATGGTTCAGTGTCTTTGATCCACTAAGAAAAGACATTGAATTATTTTAAAAGGTGACCAATTGTAAAATATCACTAAAAAGTACTATAGGTTAAAATTTTAAATCTGATTTGGCAATAGTTAAATTTGCTTAAAACTGACTCAAAAAAGTAGTTAGTAAATTTAAAGTTTATTTCAGAAATTAATTAAAAACTATAAGAGAAATTGACCTGGCAATAGTTAAAGATAATAAATTAATACTTTGTTTTTAATTTTGTAAACACAACACTGTAAGAGTAAAAAACATTTTATATAAAAACGGTTAATTTTGGTACTTACAATATATATATATATATATATATATATATATATATATATATATATATATATATGAGGAATTAAACCCCATTCTCCGAAGACAATTTAATTCAGAACAGTTTCGGTGTATCTCACACCCTTTTTCAACTGACACTGGGTAGAAAATATAAGAGAAGTGCATATAAGCATAACACACGATCCCCTCTTTTTTCCCTCAATCCTCTACTTGTGGCTAATCTGGGGGGGGGGGTTAGGCTTAAACATATTAAGGGCTGACATTTTACTATTTTGTTTATTTGCTTTCTTATTACAGGATTAAAAGAAAATTGCCCCACAGATAGATTTAAATTAGGAACTGACGATATCAAGCTCGATTCTACGATTCTTCTCTTAACATAGTTAGCCGATTTAAATACCATTTTACTTCCATTGAAATCGATCGTATGATTCTTGTCTCTAACATGGCAAAATATTCCACTGCTTTCGCTGCCCACTCTAATATCTCTTTTGTGTTCGTACAATCTCTTGTCTAGATTTCTCCCCGTTTCCCCTATATAAACTTTATGGTAATCGTTGCATGGTATTGCATATACTCCTATGTTATGATGTTCTTTGAGGTTCCTGGCCATCATCAATAGTGTGATAGAACGGGTTGAGGCCGCGTTAATTTCAACCACTATCACATGTTATTTAAAACCACGATGCTCCCCACGTGCATCTTCGCTTTGAAGCTTGGCGCCTTATCGCAGCCACCTGAGTCAATGTTTAAACAAGGAGGTTTATCTTCCCCCGTTCGCCCCACGCGCCGACCTCGCCAGATTGAGTTAGGCTTATGGGCAGATAAGGCATTGTTACCAGGCTCGGCTGTGCATTCCCTCGAAGCTCCCACTCCATTGTCCCCCACGCCAAGGGGTTATCTTGACTATTTATTTGGAAACTTTACCACTAAGAGCAGATTGGTGATCCAGATTTTCGTCGCGAAACATCACCACGATCCACTCTCACCTTGTGCGCCAAGGGACCTCGACCTCGAGATTCACCATCACTTGTCCAGAAGAAGGACAATATCCCTTGAGTGCCAAGGTTCAAGCCTCCGTGACGCCGAGTCCACAAAGGCTTCCCTCTTGTTGTTCAGAAAGAGAACAACGTTAGAACAGCCATTGTTCGTTCGAGCCCGTTGACAAGAAACGGGTCTCACCCTTCCCCTGTTGTTCAGAAAGAGAACAACGTTAGAACAGCCATTGTTCGTTCGAGCCCGTTGACAAGAAACGGTTCTCACCCCCCCCCCCCTTGTTGTTCTGAAGAAAACAACGTAGAACAGCCATTGTTCTTCAAGCCGTTCGTCGAGAAACGGTTCTCATTCCCAAGACGCCACGTCAGGATCATTTTATTCCCCCCCCCCCCCCCTTTGGCTAGAACTCGCCAGCGGACTGAAAATTCCTTCACGTCACCTTCCTCTGCACAACAAGTATAAATTACGTAAGCCGAACGTTACTTTTGAGTATTTAACCCTTTTGTCAATTCTATCCTGTGCTTTAAATGGTTTAGCGAACCATCACCTCCCTTTAACTTTATATTTGTTTTACCTTTTTAAATCTTTTAATCCTCGGATTAGCCGAGCCCCCACGACCCTTTCCATTCTCTGTTTATGTCAATATTTTCCGTTTTGTGTATTGTTGATAGTTATTATTAATAAAACTCTATTTTATTAATGATAGCAATATTATTATCCTTGAGCTCAGTTCCACTTCTTAAGCATATCGAAGATACATAATATCGGCCCGCCAGACATCCACGCACTCTAAAGATAATTAAAGAAGTTTCCTCAACGAATAGTTATATATGGTATATCGTCGAGAGTCCATTCTACGACATTTATATATATATATATATATATATATATATATATATATATATATATATATATATATATATATATATATATATATATATATATATATATATATATATATATATATATACTAAATAAATTTCGTGTTACGTCTGGGGTTTAACGCTATATCTTTGCAAACACTGGTCTCAGTCGAGTAAAGCATAGTGTTATTCCCTATAATAATAGAGTATAGTAGTTCCCTTTTGTTTTAACGATTGCTATCCCCTTTTTTGAAACTTAAGAAGCTGGAGTAGCTCAAGGAACTGTTATAATAATTTGTTTGTGTTTTTTTGTGATTTTAGTCAGTGTTTATTTAGATCGAGAAACCAAGTACGAATAGGTCAGTGCCCATATTTAGGTAGGCTAATTCTATAGAGGCATAATTCTTGTTGCAAGGAATTTTAGTTGGTTGACTATTGCGCCCCCAAGTGCAAAGATGACCCAGTTCGAAATCTTTAGAGCGCAAGGAGAGTCCTTGGGACTTTCCGGAAAAGAACTAATTGAGTACGTTCAAGAGGAGCAAAGAAAAGAGCGTGAAGAAAAAGAAAAAGAAAGAGAAAGAGAAAGAGAAATCCAACGATAAGAAAAAGAAAGGGAAAAGAAATCCAACGAGAACAAAGAGAAAGAGAGGAACGGATAAGACAAGCTGAGCTTCACCATCAGATTGAATTAGCTCGTGTTGAAGCAGAGATACAGTCAGCCAGTTCCTGTTCCGAAGCCCCCCCAATCTTTCAATGAAGCTCCCCAATTGCAAGGATGGAGAGGATTTCGGAGCATTTTTATCCCACTTCGAAAAGATCCTCGAAATCAATAACATGGATCTGGAGGCTGAAGGTGTAGCCAGATTACTTCCCTTGTTAAATTGTAAATTGCACGAATTTTTTATATTTTTACCATCCGAGTGTACAATTAACTACAGCACCTTAAAAGCTGAGTTATTGGCCTCTCATAATATGACTCCCGATTTCTACCGCCAAGAATTTCGAGGAGGTCGTATTAAACCCGGACAGACGTTCCGTCAATTCCGATACATTCTTCAGAGGAATCTTAAATTTTGGTTAGAATCCTCAAAAGTTGATCCTAACTACGAGTCCTTAACAGACTTCGTGTTGCGAGATCAATTTTTGGCGTCTCTCCCGACGGAGATCCGCGTGTTCGTCAAGGATCGTCGGTGCCAGACCTTTAAAGAATGTACCGAAGAAGCGGATGTCTATGCCGCAAGCCATAATTTATACCCAAAGGAGAATCGAACTTCTCACCAATCCCCCTACAAGGAAAGAAGGAAGGATTCGCGCCCCTTCACAGGAAAGCCGACGAAGTTTCCGAGCCCCGTAAAACCCCAAAACTTCTTTCCCCAAAACCAACAACGGGGCTCCAAACCTCCCGTTAAGATTTCTCCTCCATGTCCCTTCCCGAAGCGACTAATCATATGCTTCACCAGTGGTGTAGAAAACAACATGAGCTGGAATTTCCCCCTAAATTCTAGGCTTAATAGCGGACCAGCCCACCAAGTTCACCAGATTAATGCCACCCCGGCTCCCCCGGTGGTGCAGACCCAAGCAGCAACTTCTCCCCCTCCATCAGGCCAACAGGTAAATTTTATTTTTGATAAAAGTTCATCGGGAACTTTGAAATTTGAGGAGGGCAGCGTGAACGGCTGCCGAGTGTCGACTCTCGTCAGGAACACAGGATGTACGTGTTTCATCGTGTCCGACGAACTCCTTCCCCCAGTGGACCCTAACAACGAAAAATTTGCGGTGGTACATGACTACCTTGGGCGGGCGAATCAATTCCCCGTCGTTAGATGTTACCTGCAGTGTCAATATTGTGATGGCTGGGCTGAAGTCATTTCAGCACCCATACAATTCTGTTCCGTGCTTATAGGACAGAGCCCCCAAGTAAGTTTCGACCCTGTGTCTCAGGCCGCCCTTCCTCGAGGCCGAGATAAGAAAGAAGCCCAGGAGCCCGTCCCCATCAGAACCCCGATACCGTCCGATTTCTCGGAGACCCTTAACCAGGACTTTAGGACGGCACAAAAGGAGTGTGAATCACTAACACCCTTAGGTGATAAGGCTCAAGACAAGGACACGGAGACTGTCCGTGGACCCCAAGTAAAAAAGTATTCCCAACGCGCCCATGGAGATACCTTCGTAGCACTGGACGAAACATCGGCGCTTGAAGAAGATTACCCCGCGGAGTCCCTTAATGTAATCCAGACAGTGTGCATCCAACCTGATGCCAATTACCCTCCTCCTTCCCTACCAGGCGAGTCTTTTGAACCCTCTGACCTGGATATTGACGCGCAGCTGACACCACATCAAAAGAGTCAGCTACAAGAAATAATTGAATGGAGTCACCATTTAACCACCCTATTAGCTCTTTTCGAGCGACTGCGCGAAAATGGCCTCACCATTGGCCCCAGCAAATGCCATTTTGCCCACGAAACCATAAAATACTTGGGTTTCAAAATAGGACAAAGCAAGTTAGGTCCCCAAGAGAACAAGATTAAGGCAATCGCTGACATGCCCCTCCCGATTACAAAGAAGCAATTAAGATCGTTCCTAGGATCAGCTTCGTACTATCGGCGATTCGTTCCGAATTTCGCTGCAATTCGGGCGCCCCTCAGCTCGCTTCAAAAAAAGAATTCTCCCGATCGTTTACGTTGGAATGATGTCGCTGTTTCCCATTTTAATCAGCTCAAGAGTAAGCTCATTTCTGCCCCCATTTTAAAGTTGCCCAACCCGGAAAAATCCTTGGGGATTAAGACCGACGTGAGCAACGAGGGCATTGGAGGTGTACTCCTTCAATACAAGGATGACGGAACGAGTCATCCAGTTGCATATGCTAGTCGTCAATTATTACCACGCGAAAAGAGATATGCCACTATAGAGAAGGAAGCTCTATCAATTATCTGGGTTATAGGCAAATTCAAAAGGTACTTGATAGGAAAAGAATTTCAGATAGAAACCGACCACCGTCCGTTAGCCTATATTAGGAATGTGCGACACTCTAACGGCCGAATCATGCGCTGGAGTTTACTCTTGCGAGAGTATCAATTTCAAATAAATTATATAAAAGGTTTCGATAACCAGGTCGCTAACGCACTCAGTAGGAATGCGTTACCGAATAGCGTAGAGTAATTGTATTCATAGGATTAGTATCTCCATGTAGGTATAAACCGTCTTGTACGACTTAAATTAGATTCTCTTGTATTATAATTAGTTATTGTATATGTCTGAATTTTGTAACGCTCAATGTCTATTTTTTTTGTATGTATATATATTTTTACCCATTAATTTACGTATAAATTATTTTGTCCCGTATGTACTAATTTTATATCATTTCATTGTTCCATGCCTTTTTTTTTATTAAGTTTGTATTAAAGGTTATTTTCCCCTGTAATCTAAAGATCAAAATAATCATATGTATTGAGGTAATACTAGTTAGGTGCAGGAAGGTACGGTTGCTACAAGAAAACGAGTTCCTCACAACGGAGCTCTATCGTTGTCCCTTCTCCCTTTTTTTTCGAAGTGACAACTTCCCCCTGAATGGAGGGGTGTGATAGAACGGGTTGAGGCCGCGTTAATTTCAACCACTATCACATGTTATTTAAAACCACGATGCTCCCCACGTGCATCTTCGCTTTGAAGCTTGGCGCCTTATCGCAGCCACCTGAGTCAATGTTTAAACAAGGAGGTTTATCTTTCCCCGTTCGCATCACGCGTCGACCTCACCAGATTGAGTTAGGCTTATGGGCAGGTAAGGCATTGTTCCCAGGCTCGGTTGTGCATTCCCTCGAAGCTCCCACTCCATTGCCCCCCACGCCAAGGGGTTGTCTTGACTATTTATTTGGAAACTTTACCACTAAGAGCAGATTGGTGATCCAGATTTTCGTCGCGAAACATCACCACGACCCTCTCTCACCTTGTGCGCCAAGGGACCTCGACCTCGAGATTCACCATCACTTGTCCAGAAGAAGGACAATATCCCTTGAGTGCCAAGGTTCGAGCCTTGTTGTTCAGAAAGAGAACAACGTTAGAACAGCCATTGTTCGTTCGAGTTCGTGACAAGAAACGGTTTTCACCCTTCCCCTGTTGTTCAGAAAGAGAACAACGTTAGAACAGCCATTGTTCGTTTGAGCCTGTTAACAAGAAACGGTTCTCACCCCCCCCCCCTTGTTGTTCAGAAGAGAACAACGTAGAACAGCCATTTTTCTTTTGAGCCCGTTCGCCAAGAAACGGTTCTCACCCTTCTCCCTTGTTGTTCAGAAGAGAACAACATTAGAACAGCCATTGTTCTTGAGCCCGTAGACAAGAGACGGTTCTTACCCCCCCTGTTGTTCAGAAAAGAACAACGTAGAAAAGCCATTGTTCTTCAAGCCGTTCGTTGAGAAACGGTTCTCATTCCCAAGACGCCACGTCAGGATCATTTTATTCCCCCCCCCTTTGGCTAGAACTCGCCAGCGGACCGAAAATTCCTTCACGTCACCTCCCTCTGCACAACAAGTATAAATTACGTAAGCCGAACGTTACTTTTGAGTATTTAACCCTTTTGTCAATTCTATCCTGTGCTTTAAATGGTTTAGCGAACCATCACCTCCCTTTAACTTTATATTTGTTTTACCTTTTTTAAATCTTTTAATCCTCGGATTAACTCGATTTCTCACGACCCTTTCCAATTCTCTGTTTATGTCAATATTTTCCGTTTTGTGTGTTGTTGATAGTTATTATTAATAAAACTCTTTTTTAGTAATGATAGCAATATTATTATCCTTGAGCTCAGTTCCCCTTCTTAAGCATATCGAAGATACATAATATCGGCCAGCCAGACATCCACGCACTCTAAAGATAATTAAAGAAGTTCCCTCAACGAATAGTTATATATGGTATATCGTCGAGAGTCCATTCTACGACAAATTGGTTTAAGGAATTATTATATTTAAAGGCTAGATTAATACCCGCTTTTCCAAATATGTCCTTTAAACTATTTAATTTATTATTAAATGGCAATGTTATACATTTGTTGAAGTCATTAGTGCGGGAAGGCTTATTACCATAGAATGTTTTCCTAGCAGCAAAATGGGCAGACCATATGAACCAATCGGGGTAATACAAATTAGAAAAAATGGTCCTGATAATGTCAATTTCTTCATCTAAATAGGAAGGGTGACATATTTTGTATGCTCTAAGGAAAAGGTTAGAAATTACCGATTTTTTAACAGTATTATCGTGAAATGAAAAATTATGTATATAGGCATTCGAGTGGGTTGGTTTCCTATACACGTCAAGTTTTAATTCATGGTGATCTTTATTAATGAGGACATCTAAAAAGGGTAATCTATTATCATATTCCCATTCATATTTAAATTTGATGGAGACATGCAAATTATTCAAATTATTAAAAAAGGTATCAAAATCATGGCCATTAGGCCATACAGAAAATACATCGTCAATGTACCTTAACCATATAAAGTTAGGGGGAGAAATTGTGGGAAGGAGTTCAGTCTCAAAATATTCCATGAAGAGACATGCCAATATCAGAGATAAACTATTTCCCATGCTAAGGCCAAATATTTGTCTATAAAACTCATTATTTACTCGAAACACATTGTCAGAGAGACATAATTCAACTAAATCGATAAATTTATTCGTAGAAATGGGAAGATCCAAATTAAGTCTAGGCATGATTTCCCGCAGAAGGCCCATGGTTTGGTCAACCGGAACTTTGGTAAACAAAGAGTTTACATCAAAGCTCACAAGTTTTCCATCCGGTAATTGCAAGTGGTTGAGGCGGTCAACGAAATCTTGAGTGTTCATAATGTGTGCAGATGAGATTCTTCCTACTGCTGGAGATAAATGCTTGGCGAGCCATTTAGAGAGCTTATAAGTGAGAGAATTAATATTGGAAATGATTGAGCGTAAGGAACATCCCTCTTTGTTGGTCTTTGGGAGCCCATACATATAGGAAAGTGAAGGGTTCGTACTCCTGAATGGTTTAATTAAATCTGCGCTTTTTAATATTCTCTTCAATTTGTTGTTGAAATTGCCATTTAATAATAAATTAAATAGTTTAAAGGACATATTTGGAAAAGCGGGTATTAATCTAGCCTTTAAATATAATAATTCCTTAAACCAATTGATGATGGCCAGGAAACCCAAAGAACATCATAACATAGGAGTATATGCAATACCATGCAACGATTGCCATAAAGTATATATAGGGGAAACGGGGAGAAATCTAGACAAGAGATTGTACGAACACAAAAGAGATATTAGAGTGGGCAGCGAAAGCAGTGGAATATTTTGCCATGTTAGAGACAAGAATCATACGATCGTTTTCAATGGAAGTAAAATGTTATTTAAATCGGCCAACTATGTTAAGAGAAGAATCGTAGAATCGAGCTTGATATCGTCAGTTCCTAATTTAAATCTATCTGAGGGTCAATTTTCTTTTAATCCTGTAATAAGAAAGCAAATTAACAAAATAGTAAAATGTCAGCCCTTTAATATGTTTAGGCCTAACCGCCCCCCCTCCCCCCAGATTAGCCACAAGTAGGGGATTGGGTGAAAAAAGAGGGAATCTTTTGTTATGCTTATATGCACTTCTCCTATATTTTCTACCCAGTGTCAGTTGAAAAAGGGTGTGAGATACACCGAAACTGTTCTGAATTAAATTGTCTTCCGAGAATGTGGTTTAATTCCTCATCTTTTCTTGCGATATTGCATTAATTTTCATCATATATATATATATATATATATATATATATATATATATATATATATATATATATATATATATATATATATATATATATATATATGGGTATATATTCATGACAATGTATAATAGACGAAAATTATTGGTAGTAATTGGTGAAATAAGAAAAAAAAGTTAACATTGTTACTGACTGAAAATAAAACCCTTATATTATTTTGTTTTAACTCTTCATTGGCTTGCATAGATTCTCAGTTCATGAATGAACACTAAATATCAGTACAATGAACAATACAAATCATTCTGACTTCCAACACTAACCGGTGTCATTTTGTCAAAGTTCTGGTCACGAGAAACAAATTCACTGTCCTCTTTACGTACCTACGTATTCAGGGGCAGATTTAGGTATGGCAATATGGGCAGCCGCCAGGGGTGGCATCTTCCCAGGGGCGTCATGGATTGCCGGGGGAGGAAAAAGACTGGGGAGGGGGTAAAGCGACCATCCAGTAGCAAATGCGGTCCTCCTTTTCTAGCATTGTTACTTAATTTATGTTTTCTATGGTTGTTATTGTATATTGTATATAGTGCATTTATTTAATATTTATGAATATTGTTTTGGGGGAGGTTCATACAGTTCAAGAGTTGTGCCATACATCCTAGAACCATCACTGCACATAATGAATCTCCGTGGCACTTTTGTAATTTTACATTGCCCAAATGGACACAAGATCAATACTGAAATTTTCCCCAAACAATGTTTCTTATCAGTGATCATGTTGCGAGCTGCATCTGAATCAATTTTGTGTTTAGAATACACTTCACTGTTTCTTTCTTTGCTGTAGTTAGATGTGAATATATTGAACAGACTGGCTGCCATTTTGGGGTACAATATTTTCAAGAAGCTGTGACCATTAGCACAGCTCAATGTAGCCAGCTGGTCATCTTCTTCCCCAAGTGTAACTACGACCTTCTGGAAGGCCTCCTAATGATAAAACTCGTATGTAGATAGGAATACTAAGAAACAGTACATTGATTAACATAATATGGATATACACCGTTAGTTCAAGATACCATAAATTTACTCACTCTGGATAGGAGGTGAAGACCGAAGGAACAGCATTGAGTTTGAGATATTTACGTTAACGCTCTGTCTTCTGGAATGTTTTATGGTCAAAGTCATCCGGTAAAAAGTGCAACTCAAACACTCTCCAGCATGGTCTGAGTTCCAGCCAGTATCACTACGTTTTAGCGCAGAGATCCACTTCTTACAGATCTCTTGCCTGTCAGACTTGGGAAATGCAAATACCGAGTGCTCACAGGGTGCTTGGCCACCCGCTGCAATAGCCTCCTTTTCTGCTTTCGTGGGTCTGTACTCAGATCGGCAATTGACGGCAGCACACTTAACCATGCTGAGCTGAGCATATCTACGGGAACATAAGAGTAGTAAAATAAAATAAGAATATATCCTAATCATTATCATAATGATAATAATACTGAAAATAATAATAATAATAAAATTATTATTATTATTATTGAAGAGTGCTAAAATATATAAAATATTCTGCTACGTATCAATTCTTACTACAATAGAGTAAAATGGTGATATTATCGATATTAATACTACTATGACTATGTACTAGCTACTACTACTATTAGCAACAATAGTTGTTCACCGAACCCCCACCCACACATTGTTGTGGTGAGGAGTCAAAAACAAAAGTCTCGTCCTTAAGAGTTTCAAAACAATTTTACCAGAAAAACACAAGGAACAAGGTACAGACCTCTTAAAACCTCTTTAACATTAGAGCAAAAATGATGCAGTTTTGGGTACAAATATACAAAAATAATGTAAACTTACCAAAGCTTACGGAGACAGGTGCGCGTGACTTGTGGCTGCACTCACTGATGAACTCAAACTGGCGTTCCCTGCGGCCTGCGGCCCGTTTGAATTCAGTGGGGCCGTTATGCACAGGCGACATTCAAAACATAGCGCAGTGGCCAGTCCAGTTAAAGAGGTCTATGCCAAATAATAATTTGTTTTTTCACAGATTCTCACAGAGGAATCTTCTGTAAGAGGCAATTATGCCTGTGTCTCCAGGGTTTTGAAATCAGAGTTATCGTTCTCTTAGACGGACTGCCTGTCAAAATGGCTACGAGCTCCACCTACTCGTCCCCACCGTGATTCCTAGACACGGATGTAACTTCCCTAATAAGTAGTGTCAGCTTTTTTATAAAGAATCCGGAAGGAGATGATTGCCGGGCAAGCGCGCTAACCATTATACCAGCCAGGACGCATTTTCTGCCACTTCTCTTCCTTGATACAGAGGTCTTGGTCTCTTGATATCGTTTTATAGTGGTTTAGATCAACAAATCTACAATATTTTAATTTTTCTACAGTTTTTACTTGTTACTTGTTTACTTTTACTTGTTTACTTGTTTTACCTTTGGTTATGGAGGCGTCGGCTTTGTGCTCTCTGTACACCTTTAAGTTATTTGGTACGATAGTGAATACACAATACAGGATACGGTGTATAATTTGGCGCCGTTGATAACTCTGAATTCTGCGCATGCGTGTTTTCTGTCGTCATTTCTCTCTTTTTTTATCATAGTAGACTCAGTTGTGCATCGTCTAAGAAATGTGAAATACTATGGCTGGATTCATTCTTTCAGAAATGTGGAAATGACAAGATGTATGTACTGCTTAGTTCCACGCTTGAAGCTCCAATGCTAAGATCTTCGAGAACTTGCGTGCTATCTGAGGACTGTGCCGAGAATCAGGAAAGAGTTGGATAAGCTAGGCTGTGATTACGAGAGTACGGCGGATCGGAAACCTCACTCTAAGTCTTCCGATACGAAATGAACCCCTCGAATTTGTCGCGGAGATCCAGACCATCATTGAGAACGATCCCAGCAGGTCAATGAGGTCCATATCCAGGGGCAAGGGGGTGTCAGAGATTCTTGCCAGGGAGTTAGTTCGTGAGTACATCCACTGCTAGTCATAGAAGATGAGAATGGCCAGCTTCTGTCGCAGAAGAAGAAGGACAAGCGGAAGGAACGTGCTTCGAACTTGTTAACAAACTGAAAAATCCCCTCAAGCCTGGCATGCTTTGGTTCTTCTCTGACGAGAAGAATTTCTGCCAGGACCAGTGAACTCGCAAAAGAACCTCAGACTTGCTGTGTCACCCAAAGATGAACTAGTAGTCATGAAGAAAAAGTTCTTGGTCCACTTCATTGTGTTTAGGGTGGTCAGTAGCGAGGGCTACAGCAAATGCCTGGAGGAATTGGTGTTGCCCTGGACCCAGGAGGTGGCCGATGGAAGGCCCTACCTTTGGAGGCATGACTTCGGACCCACTCTTGACTGTCAGACACTTTCTTTGACCACATCACTACGAACATCTTGAATCCAAACTCCCCAGACAGCAACTCCTTGGACTATTGTGTGTGAGACGTGGTTGATAAAGAGACCAAGAAGTTCCCGTGTACCACCAAGGTGGAACTTAGGTCCAAGATCATCACAGTTTTCACTCAGTTAAAGAGGAGGACCATCTAAAATGCCCGCAGCAGGTTCTATCACCGCCTGGAAGCCGTGGTTGAGGCCGAGTCCGAATTCATTGTATAGATTGAATATTAAAATCCTTCAAGTCTTTAACATGTAATTTTGAAATATATGTATCTTACCTTGTAGTTGTAACTTTTGCTGAAACATAAGAAAGATTCGTTAAATTCCGATTGTAGAAAACATACCATTTTATTAATTACACAATATTTAGTAAAATACTAAGTAATTCAAACATATTAGCAAAATACATATTTTTGAATAATATGATAAATTATAGGTTTGATTAAATATGGTAAATATATGCACTTATGAGGGGTACTCTATACCTTTGGCTAAGGGTGTATGTAGTCATTGGGGTTTTAGAAATTTGTCAACTCTTTACTATATTTAGTTTACCACTCTACATATCTAATTTGGTGGTTTTATTTTTTAGGTTTTACATTTTAGTGAGTTCATGTACTTTAAGGCACTTTATTTACGTAGCAATATTTTGAAACTAACTTTACCTACTTTACTTTCCAGCTCCCTCCCCCCCTTCCACGTCTCCTGCGATGTGGCAGCCCCTAGGAAGGCCATCACTTCGCCAGGAGGGGTACACAGGTACTTGAGATCGGAGATGATGTGGATGTTGTGTGTGTGTCTGAGGTTCGGGCAGAAAGCAGAACCCCACAACCTCTTCTTTGTTCCAATTTTTGTTGCATAGTTTAGAGCCATCCATATTAAATTCCCCTAATATAAAATCCTATGAAATGTGTTTAACCAAGATTCGGTGATTAAAATAATATCGAAACTTTCACCTCGGACTAACGCTTTAAATTCGGGCAATTTGGTTCTTATACTTCGGGCGCTTGTGTAGATGCAATTAAATTTAGCTCTTAATTTGACGCGACCATTATTCGGGGTTCTCATCGTTTCTCTGACTATCGTTCAAGCGCACCTCGGGGGTAGTGGGGATTTTTGTACTTGTTTTCGCTACTTGTATCGCCGAGACGCGAGAGCTAATCCCTTCCGTGCAATAAAGATCACGATTACCTTTATCCCTTATTCTCCTTAAGTGCTGCTTATCAACCCCATTTAAATGAATGCCTTTCTTTATGAAATATGGTTGGTTGATCTTGAAAAACATTTCAGAAGTTTTCATTTTTAAACACCGTTACGTACACAAACGTTTTAGGCATTCATTTGTATAAATGGACTATGATTGGATTCTTAGACTCGCATTCAATCGGTAATAATCCAAAATCCTCTTAGGACGAGGAACTGATTAGATCCCTAATTCGATAGAAAATTTCGTTTAGGTTTGTGTCAAATCGGTGACTATTTCCACCAACGAGTCTAAGGATTGCACGGTCCTTACTTTGCCCTTCCAACTCGATGAATGGCGTGTCGCGTTTTCGATTTTTTCCTTACGCAGGCAGATGTTCCTACTTTTACTCGGGTGTCAAGATTCAAATTCGTTATCCTGAATTTTTATTACGGAGTCCCTGTAGGCTTCATTCGATGAACTCCATCATTTATGACAGACCTGAATTGCGGATTAGAGTGGGAACACGAGTCCAAGATACGTCTATATTCTCTAATTACCTTGTGCATAACATTTATCTCTCGATGGCTTTTCTTCGATCCTTCCCCACAGCCCATCAACGGTTTCCCCTAATCTGTTTGCCATCTCCCCTTGCTCCCGCTTTGAGGTGCAAAACTCCCTCACAACTCTACGTAATTCGGCTCTGATTTCATCTATCTCCTTCCAATTTAAACTTCGAAGCCCTGATTTAAAAGACAAAAAAACATATTCTATTATTATCAGGACTATTCTAGGCATAAATTTTATTATTAAATGAAGCTCTATAATTAGTACAGTTGCATTTGATGAGCGCCATGGTAATATATGAGATTTACGATGGTTCCGAGGAAATGGGTCATTTGGTGCGCAGTGGAACCCAATTTTAGTACACGGATTTCAATATTAGTTTCTCTAGCTCTAAATAATTTTTTAATGTAGACGTTGCATTGCTAAAAATCACAGAACCACTAGTAATGAGTTGTTTTTTTCCAATTATTGAAAACGCGTCGGTGAACTAGAAAATTCCTTTGAGATGACCGTGGTTTGTACACGCAGTTGATTTTAATACACGAATTATGGTTTATATTTATCTAACTTATTAGGCATTTAGTTATTTTTTACTCTACGAGCTGCTCAAAGGCATAACAACAATAAAAGTTTTACTTTTTCCAATTATGGAAAACACAAATGGAAAATTCCTTTGAATCACAGCAACTGTCACGCCTTAGCAGCAGGGCGGTTTGTTTCATTCATTGGTTACTAAAAGTACAGTTATACCTTCGCTATTAATTTGACTTTATTTAATCTCCTCCACCACAAAATCTAAGTATGTGCTGGTATCACGATGGTTTATTGATCTAAATAGTCGTTTAGGTTCTTTACTTCCTACTCCTTCCCTTTTTCATCCTCCTCTCCACCCTCATTCATTTCAACGAAAGCGGATTATATGTCAATCACCTATGCCATCTCTTCCTCTCCAGCAGTTGATTCGGCTTTCCGTGAATTTTAACAAATTAGAGTTTGGTTTCCTTCGAACGAATGAATGCAGGCTGTAGCAAAGTTCTTGCTTGATGGGTCCTCTTTTGAAACTCGTCCTACTATCAGCCAATTCCTATGTTATCAACATTTAAAGAGGTCGTATCCTCCGGTTATCTCTCGGTCTTTGTCGTGTTTTTAGAGAGACTTTTCCCAAGGCTAACGTTTAGTCTCATAGAGTGCAACTCAATTTTCTTTATAACCATGGCCTTTTAGTAGATTCTAATTCGCCTGAGTCGACAATCCTCCAGATGTTATCCACAGCATGATTCTACATGTTATACCTGGTATACACTTGCTGTTGCGTAAAAGTACAGATGAATAAAAGAAAGATGGTAGCAGCCGCGGAAATGGCTAGAAATAATTCAGGCATGGTAATAACTCCCCCCCCCATATCGGAGACAAGGTGGAGGGGTAAACACCCCTTTCTGGCCCCAATTTTTGGACGAATGAACGAAAGCTAGTTGATGACTAGCCCTCAAAATTAGCCATTGCCCAAGAAAATTAGGTGAGAATGGACTGGTAAGTTAAGTGACGAAAAAAGGGCAAACTCAAAAAGTTTTAAATAAATACAACCAAATTAGTTCCAATCTAGTTTGAGACTGCTGGGGACATTGGCGCAGGGAGAGCACCCCACTCCTTAAAGTACCATGTCTAATAGTCTACATACGACACCCCATTGCGGTGAAAAGCCGGATCAAGTACAGCGTGGTTCACCGGATGGAGATTACCTGTGTTTACTTGTCCTATATTTTATCTCAATCATGCTCGTGCTTTAAATCAGATTCCTGTCCATTCAGGCAATGTTCCCAAGACTATCATTACTACTCCCGTGGCTCATTCCAGCGTTTCGTGGGTCAGGGTCCGTGAGGGTCTTCGTTTCGTATTTTTCTATAATAGACGACCTCTAGAGAGAGTCTGCCTTTTTAGATGAACATCTTCCCCCTTCATTAGGTCTTTCTCGACTTCGAAAAATACGCTACCATACTCAACATTCTAAATGACTTTTCATTGTCTGCAACCTCCTTTCTCAGTCATCATATTTCTCGTGAAGCAATTTGTCATCTTGAGAACATAGTTGCAGCCATTTGTGACTTTCCTTCCCTTTCTTCGCTCAAAAAGTATGTCGCTTTTGTGAGATGATTATTTTCTGCCACAGGTTGATTACACAGGCCTGCGTTTGAACATTTTTTTTTATGTTCCTCAGGATTTCTTTGTGGTTTCTTAATGAATCAAACCTCCTGAACTCAAAAATGAATGTATATTTGTTCAATCAGGTCAGATTTTCTCAGTACAGCATACACCATTTTCATTGAGATTACCTAATTTTTTCTGAATTTTAAAAAAAACAAAACTTTCTCTATCTTATAATGCATTATTACTGTTATATCATATAAACAGGAATACACGTATGTAAACTATAATTCTTTTAATAAACAAAAAATAAAAGAATGCAACATAATAAAGAAAATAATTCTAATTTCGAAGAACAGACGCCCTTGACGATTTTCGTTTGTGCCTGTCATCTGGTGCATCACGCTTCAAACACCAACAGTAGTCAGCAAGCATGTTTCCGTTCCATTTACACTGGTACCTGGATTCCATTGTTTTTATGTCCTGGTGGAATCTTTGCCCCTGTTCTTTACTGTAATCCCCGCAGTTGTCGGGAAAATAATCCAGATGGGACTGTAAAAAGTGTATCTTTATAGACATTCGAGCTCCCAAATGTTTGAGACTTGTTAAGAGCTGATTGACCAGGGCAACATATTCTTCTAGGCTTCTTTTATTGCCTAGAAAATTGTTAACTAGAGCTTTGAAAGCTTTCCAGGCATCTTTTTCTATGTCCTTCATTGATGCATCAAATTGCTGATCAAGTTCCTGATTTGAAGTCCATCAAAAATTCCCCCCATTGAGCTTAGCGTCACTGATTTGTGGAAATTTTTGAAGAAGAAATTTAAAAGCTTGGCCTACTTTATTAAGGGTTTTGACATAATTTTTCATTATGTAGTGGAGGAAGCAGTATTTTGTGAGGAGGCACTAAAGGTTCAGCTATCACATTGTTTGATCTAATTCTAAATGCTTCTCGTGGAGGCCAAACCTTCTTCTCATAGTGCATACTATCTGCACGACTGTCCCATAAACATAGGAAACAGGGATGCTTCGTGTAGCCTGTTTGCGTCCCAAGCGTAAGAGACACTACCTGAAAAAAATTTAGCATGGTATGTAAATTCAGTGTAATATTTCTAAAAACAAATTCAAAGTAATATTTCTTAAAACAATAGGAATATGAATATGTACTGAAAAATCCTGTAAGCCGATGCCGTAAATCATCGTATTAGGACTAATTGGATATATGTACATCTTATTTTGAGTTTATTGAGTTGTGTTGTATACCTTCTCAATTAGGATAAGTTCCACATTAACCCAATAGGATGCATTAACCTATAGGGACACACTTCAACAAAAAATAGAACTCAAAAATGACTCATGATTTCCAGATTTGCATTCTTGTAAAATGTAAGTTGACCAAAAGGTGCATACAAGTATTAACAATTAAAAATGAAAATGTCAATATCAAAAAGCTTAGAAATGTCAAGTGTAAAATGATCTTACCTTTAAGTCACCACATATCCTCCACTTTTAGCTAGAGTAATTTATTGCATCCAGCAATTTTTTCATATTTTCATAACTTTCAGTAAGTTGGATTGAATGGCCTATAGGAACGGAAGCTATCTTGTTACCAATATTCAGTAACACAGCTTTTAAACTTCTACTGGAGGAATCTATGAACAGTCTCCATTCTAATGGGTTGTAGGGAATTCCAAGGGCCTCAACAAGTCCTTTAATATTGGCGCAGTATACTAAAGAGCTGGAAGAATGCTGTAAAAAATAGCTTCGAAACTCTTGTTCTCTATTTCTGTACCCCCCTAAATGTTGTTTCTTAAGCGAGAAGATTACTTTCATAAAGTCGAGAGCCAAGAAGTTGTGTATTCGCCTTTGAAACCCCCAGATTTCTGGTCAGGTCATTTAACTGAACTTGAGTGAATGGTCTTGCGACCATATCATGTGTGGAAACCTGATAAGACTCAGATGTGTCATAATCTTGGTCAACTTCCATATTAATCTCTTCATGTACCTCTATATGTTCAGGGGGAGAAGGTATAGGAATTCCTGGGCCATGGGGCAGGGGTTTGATGGCACAAGGAACATCCGGATATGCCACACTATGTTCATTCTTCTTATTTATACCTGTGGAAAATATAATTGCATATTACATAAAGGAATTGATTTGGAGTTGCAGATAGTACATAAATGCTTAGTAAAAGATATGTTCATGCTGAAGTGAGCTATGTTAGTTTTTAATTTTATGCTAATCTTTGCATAATAATGACATTTTCAGGAGGCAGTATAATACAGAAAGCTTAAATACTTGATACAATGCTCACCTTTAAGATTGGTCATGCAAAAATAGCAGTCCGTAGTGTGGTCCTTGCCATCTCTCCACACCATGGGAACACCAAAAGAGAGGGACTTCTGTTCGCCCTGACTCCAGTGTCTTAAACTTATGTAGCATCCCTTGCAGCAGATATGTGGTGCAAAACTTTTTTCTTGATCTCTTAGCCTTACTCCAAAATATGCAGGATACAAAGATTTAATTACAGGAGGGATTGTACTTTGCTGCTCGGGAAAAGTCACTTTGCCGCAAACATAGCAAAATCTGTCGGAGCTATTCTTACATTTTCTGTTCATTTTTAACTCAACCACTATTATTATTATTCTTATTATTATAATGCTAAGCAATTTTTAACCTGAAAAATATAAACCTATTTGCATAATTACTTAAAATGTACACAAAATTTACTGCGAATAGAGCAGTGCAAAAACTATTGAAATTTGATGTAATATAGGAGATGTATAAACTATAAAATTATTATCACCCCCTGTATCGCAAAAACAGGAAGGTGATAGAGAAAAACGGATGACAGATTCGGATTTAGGAGGTCAATTTTATTAAGAAACACTATAAAAAACCTAAGGTACATTTTTGACGCCGACCAGTGTTATTAACAGTCTTCAACCCTTGAACGTTCTGCTCTATAACATTAAGATAATCCCATCTTGACAATCGTCGATGCGGGCGAAACGTTTTTTTCGGAGCAAAGAGGCAGTAGCCTCCACTGCCTACTTGCCTGGCACGTACACATCAACGTTACTCAGACGCGTCCTTAAATTTGGTAGGTTAGACGCTAGAGTAGATGGTTCATGACTTTCACCAACCTTTCGCCTCGTTTTTCGTTCTCATGCAACCATAGCGATTGCTCAAGAGCAAACATTCCTTCCAGGCGTATCCTGGTCGACTTATATCTGCGTGCTCAATCCTTTTCCTCATTGATGGCATGTCTTCGACATAATTAGTGGTTCATGACATAACTAATGGTTCATTGTAGCACCAAAGCTCCGCTGCCCCTCCATTTCCCATGCACTCCTTGCGCTTCGATGGTTTCATTTTGGTTTGGCGATCTTATTCCTCACTCTCTGTGTTGCAACTATTTTTTGCCCATCATTGGCCGTTTTATTCGTTACCTACCAACGAGAATTCGTCTCTGATTGGATTTTGCGATTTGGAGTTCTCTCTAAGATAATGAAATATCATATGGGAGCCAATTCGAATTACATCATTGGCAATCGCCCATGTCCTCTGGCAGCTTCTTTCACCTTTGTGCCACTATCTCTCACTCTGAATGCAACGGCTATGTTGATCGGTTCCAACATCAGCTTAGGGCACCTTCAATGGGAAATAAACGATGGAAACTAAAATAAATAGAAAAAATAATGGAAACAACTGCCACTTGCAGTTACCTATAGTTATACTTACTCCGCAAAGTGTTCAAGTTTTTAATCAAGACTACCCCTACTCCATGTACGAATATGTTCCCTGAGGTTTATAAATAGGCCCTAGGTCCCAGTATTTACAGCTGAAGAGTGTTTACTTTCTTTTATTATGTTTCTTTAGTGCATCTGAATAGGCCCAAGTTCAGCCGAAACATGAAAGTTAATGAGGTATCTGTATCGGAGCTTGATCTTTATTTGAGGAAACTAATTTCGGCCCGTCGTTTATCATACTCTCTTTAGTATTACATTGTAAATTAGCACAATGACATCCACACGTAAATATGACAAAAATCGATCATTGCTTACTAACCTGGCGGCTAAGTGTTAGATAATTAACCATATCTTTAATCATAAGACTTTGTATAAAGCTGATGCATTTAAACTGACCTGGAGAATTCTTAAATTAGGGTCAATTCTTCTAGTTTTCTTGTATGGAAATCATTCAATGGGTAAATTTCATCCGACGGGAAAACTTCTAAATGGTTTGAATTTATTTATCATCGAACGCATAATGAAACCAACATAAATTTAAAAATTGTAATCATCAGTGTAAACTTCTGGGGCACCAGTGGCTGGGCCTCGTTGGGGAAAGGTGGAAGGGATCGAGCGTTTCAACGACCGTTTCGGAAGGTAATAAATACTTGAATTGGAGCTACTTCGTATTATATCACCTTTTATCCAAGCACCTCCCAGGTTCGCCTACATAAAACATGAGGCAACAAATAGGACTGCTCTATTAGTTTTCGCGATGGGTCAAATCTATTCCTAATAATTAACTAAGTTCCTTAACATTAAATGAAGGCGGGGAGGGGGGGGGGGGTTATTATAAACATCCACGAGTAAAATCGTATTTATATCAAAGACACTCAAAAGTATGAACTCAATGGGGTGGGGGAGGGTACGCTTATTGTAGCAAATCCTAGAGTACATTCCTCATCTAATCCACCTAAATGACTGATAAAAGAGACTAATTAAACAGTCCCCCAAAGACCCGCCTTAATTGTCGGTTTTAACCTTTGATAAACATAGCACAATGGGTATGTTGACCATTCGTGGGGCCCATTAGGGGTTATAATTATCAATTGAACCGTAATGTAGGCAGATGGGGTACGCAATTACTATAACAATGGTTAACTGTCTTTACTCGAAATAGGGTTGCTGGATACAGTCACTTGCTAGTGATGGAGGAGGAAGTATGCCCGATGCAAGGTGAAACTGAAGGTGGCCTACACCAACATTTCAGCAATTAAAGTGAGGAGGAAAGTGTCAGATAATTGCGATTCCATGAACACATTTTACAGTTGGTGTCACTCTGTTTCTGATGGAGTTACGTAAACATTTTTGTTGCTATTTACGGTACGATATTGAACATAATTCAGGGCATTGGCAACTGCAATTAGTGGGGAGGTGCCAATATTTTCTTCAACGTTGATACGAAAAAGGAGGTGGGGGGGGGGAAGGGGATTATTTTATCAAATAGACCCCACAGGTAGCTCTGACCTCATAGCGACGGTTGCACAGGTTCAAGAAAGTTGCGCGCCCTACCAATCCCGAGGACCGAATATAAGACGCTCGATCTGTTTCTGCGGCCACAACGTCGGTCGCTCATAAGTAACGGTCATTCACGCATGCGCGTCAGTCAACCTACGGGTGCATGATGTGAAACGATTACTCATTGTTAGTATATTATATGATAGGGAGAGTGCTCAACTCTCCTGAATCTTCCTTCACCCCACAAATAATAACAATAATGATAATCAGCAAGTAAAGATATTTTTATGCCACAAAATAAGAATTTCAAACAATCTGCATCTGTATTTATTTGCGACAGGACTTTTATCCGGGGCAACGCCGGGTATCTATGCTTGTAGTCTCCAAAGACCACTAGAACCACATGGCTTCCACACATGGCCGCTTCCCCTAATCTCACCACTTTATTCGTAAACCTCTCCCAAAACTTTCTGGAGATGCAAACGCTGTTACTATAGTAATGGTTACTCACTTTCAACGGCATTGGCCATGCCTGGGAGATGCGCCTCATCCACACCAAATGTTTGCATCAAATAAGCCAATTTGACAGCCCTAAAAAGAAGGTGGTTAACTAACTATTGTGAAGATTGCCAACCATTACTATAGTAAATGAATACCACTCACTACTGCTTTCCCTTCAGATCTGGTAACACGAGACGCCTACGTCGATTACGATTATAATGGGCTCTTTCCCATTATAATTTAATCGTAAATCTCAAACGCGCTCATTTAATAGAGTGAGAATGCAATTAGACAGTTAATATAGCCCTTACAGTGTCCCGATCGATGTGTGTAGATCCACATTTAGTTATCTCCTTTTGTAATTTAATTACTTATTCAAGGTGATTAACGGCGGCGGTGAAGTGTTCTCACATCATGCCTTCATCACATTATAACTAACCGTCTACCGATGCGAGTAATCCTCGATTAATTTCTTCCAAGTTCTGTTGTTAGGAATATTTTTCAATCGTTCTTACATGAAGGGAAAATACGTTCGGCAAATCCCCTTTTTGTATGGGATGAAAAGAAAGAAACTGTTTTAATTTAAATAAAAAAGGATGTTGCCGATTTTCCCCTTTTAGTCAATTCTAAAATGGATTTCCCGTTTCTTCTCATAACAGATGCATCTAACGTAGGATCAAGCGCAGCTTTTGAGCAATTCAACAATGAGAAGTGGAGACCGTGGGATATTTTTAGCTACTCTTTAGAAGGCAGAGAACGCAACTATCTGAGCTTCAGTAATGAAATGTTAAACATATTAGCAATAGAACATTTCAAATGTATGCTTGAGGGCAGGGGCGCCCGGAGAAATATCTGTGGTGGATGCATGTGTACAATGGAGCCCGACCGAGGCAGGAGGCAGGTAATTTGGGTAGAAGGTAATCTGAAGAAAGTGTCTTTTGCTTATACTTTCACTTTTTAATCCTAAGCGTAATTATCAGATTATTTTATTGCAATCATTATTGTGCAATTTCATATTTTTGTAATTACTGAAACAATCTTAGTAATATATTTTAAGATGAAAGATATACATAGCTATTAATTAGTTTATTTATTTGTTACACATCATAAACAGTTCAGTAGTTTATATATTATAGTTTTCATTCCTAATAATGAGCTGTATAAACTATTAATGTGCAAAATTTATATTACAAAATATTTTCCCTATTATCTGTAAGCCTGATAAATGATACAAATTTTATTTGAGTTGAATATTTCTCTTTTTAAAACTATATTCAATAAATTTATATGAAATAATTTCAATGTAAGCAAAATTGCATAATACATTAAAAGAACAATTATCTATAATCGATAAATATGTATGATGCCGTAAAAGTGCATTCATAAATTACAAACTGTATTAACTACACTGACTTGAACAATTACTAACCAAACTGAAAAAGAGAAGAGACACCAGAAGTAGTTGATCCATGAACAAGTGAGATTGAGAATGAGGAGGATGAGGTTGAAGCTAAACAGGAGAAAAAAACTTAATGCATTGCCTCACATCTCGTTCCGTAATGCCTTCGATGGGTGATTCTACTCCTGCAAGATGAGCCGTGCCTCTCCTGACGCCTGGCCTGGCCATCCATATGCTCTCGTTGTCTCCTTGCTAAAACTTTAAGTCACGGTGCTTCTTTAGGGTCTTCTCTATGAGGATGCTACTGCCCGATGAGGATGGTACCATTACACTATTTCTTCCTGGTCGTTTGGTGGGAAGCTCCGTCACCTCTTGAACCTGCGAACAAACACGATTATTAAAATCCAGAGAGCAGGATTAGAGAAAACGCTTCCCAAAGTTAAATAGGGGTTAGTGTGCAATCCAATTGCGTGGAATTCTTATCGCCAATAGTGAATGAATATTCTCCGGCATGGTTGGCATGAAAATCTCCTTAACGAGAGGTTTAAATAGCTGATTATCTTCAACCTGAGCCAATTCCTTGAGGGGAAACTTCTGGTATTAGGGACGGGAAGCCATATACTCGTCACTCAAAGGTAGGTCTGTAGCGCCCAATTGCAAGGTGGAGTAGAGCTAACAAGGAACCTCACAAATGAGCACCCCGTTGGCACTATGAAACCTTGTAATTAGGCACACAAATCAAACATAGAAATAACATACCATCCTGTAATAATTAATTTATGTAAGATAAAATAAATACTTATAAATAATGTAAAACTTACAATATAATAATTTATGTATCAATGCAAAGCAGAATATTTGGTAATAAGGCAAGTGAAATCGTTGTGCTCCCACGCGAACGTACAAACATACATACATTAGGAAACAGATGTGAGCCGAAAGTCTGGCCGCATAGATAACAGAAACGGTGTAAACATAAAAAGGAATCTGATCTGACCCGCCAGAGTTTACATGAACCAGTGAAAAGACAAAATAAATCTTGCTATAAATGCTGGTTGATAAAGCAAGGTTAGGCTACCAAAGTCATATGCTATCTTGATGCACACACACCCTTTGACCAAACAAGCTTCACCCAGTAGTATTAGTAGAGAACACACGCACATACCCTTTGATTCGATAATATCCACCCCGCGTTCACACTAGAGAAGCGAAGCTGGGCCCCCTTAATTGGCGTTAGTATAAATAAACGGGCATAAACATACAACAGTTTCATTATTATTATTAACAGTCAGTACCTCGCCCTCAATCCGTCTGCTCATAGGCCCAACAACCTAACGCAGAAGGAGACTTACCAGAAACACTGAGTATTAACACTAATAGTCAACCAAAGACTTGAGCACACAAATGAACCACTGAAAAACTCAATAATTTCACTTGCCCGAGCTGACGTAGCCCTAAGCAAAGATTAAAGCCTACAAACCCACCATTTTTCTTCCGAGTCCTTTCTTCTGCCAAGCAACAACCAGGTTATCATTCCAACCCATCCTACTAGCGGATTTCTATAAAGAACATTTGGAGTCAGACCAAACTCGACTGTAAGGCCGCCTTACCCCTCTCTACAAAATAAATCAAATCATCAACCGGAACCCCTAAAACTGGTGACCTACCATATATTGGTGGTGACACACATCTATAAACTTTTGACGTCACCATCCATAGGTCAACACCATCAAGAAAGATCCCCTACACATGATGTGCATGCAGGTAAAAGCAGGTGGGTATGTATTCCCTTTTGGTGGAAGTTGCCGCCCTCTCTTAGAGATAGGCCAAATGTAGCACACAGAGCTCTCTGGATTTCCATCCTTCCCCCCTCACCGAAAAGCTTCCGACTTCTACGATGACCTGTGCTGGTATTATAAGGAGTTTGACGACTAGGCCTATCGTCACCACCCAGAAGCATGACAACTCCAGAATACGGCGACAGTCAGAAATGTGCCCCGTATGTCCCAATAACCTCTTACCTGCCTGTTAATAATCACCTAACGGGCAGGCAATTCCTATTTGATACGGGATGAGTAATCTACTTTTCGCCACCATCAGCCGTGAGCAAACAGCAAGAGGAAACTTGCAGCCCCTCAGTCAGTGATCAGCTCCTCCACGAGAACTTATGGGAAGAGCAATTTACAATTTCTCTATGACTACATAATAATTTCACGAAATATGTCTTAGTTTGCGATGTGAATAGTATGGTAATAGACAAGGATTTTCTATCCGATTTCAATCTAATAGTAAAATCCCAAACGCGCACAGGTTATTAAAGTCAGTCACAGTTTGCAATAGATAATCTTTGCCTTATCTTATCGACTTTAATGACAAATTTCATTGTTGTAACATGTTTTCAAAATTAAAGTTGAAATTTGAAGGATATACAGGGTGTTTGGTCTAAATTTGACGATTTGAAAAAAAGAAAACGCAATATTTCAAACGAAATCAAATGCATTTTAAATATAGCTGGGAGAAAACAGTTTACTCAAAGTAGCGGTCCCTAGTTTCCGCATCCGTTCATCACTGTGTTCCTGGGGAGATCTTCGAACATCTTGATCTTAGCCATCTACAAAGGCCCTAATGTTGTAGGCTGATCGGTTGGCATATTTCTCAACATCGCATCACACATAGAAAAAACTCACCATCCAGGGTTTGACCATAGTCTCCAGCAGCTCCACGTAGCCTTCTGAATTTAACCTAAGACCCTGCTCAAAGATGTAGGGCAGCATGAGGTCACTACAACTGGAGACACACCCAAAGCCCATCACTGTTTGGGGGAACTAGATCTTCAAAATACGTGAAGAATTGCATAGTTTGTAGGCAAGACACCTGCTGTTCTCGATGTTGTGCAATTGGTTCTGACAAAATTTGTTTTTATCCTCGGCTCAACAAGATACTTCAATTTGTTCAGGAGCTTCTTTGGCTTCGTCAAGTGGTTCTATTTGACCTTGTCTGTCAGAATTTGTCCCTCGCGCCTCTTGTATGGATGGTAGCAAAGGTCTTCATTTAGGGCCAGCTACATGATGGCGACTCCAACATCCATCTCTCTCGTCAAAGTCCGACTTCCCTTACTCTGGTCTTCCACCACCTTATCCTTCTGCAGGACACAGCTTCGTAATCTCTGTTGCGGCTGTCCATGTCACGTTTTACAGTATTTACAGTGTTCATAGAGCATTAGCAACAGTCATGATATTGTCATTTTGATGCCCGGCGCCAATCATCATGGTACAGGTAACTCTTTTCAAAGATTCAGATGGATTTCAGTCCTACATGTCAGCTAACTCTTTCTCAACTAAAACTTTACTATGTATTTTTTCCAATGCTATTGACTGTTCGCCAATACATCAATCTGTTCATGAAAAAAAGACATTAAAATCGTTAAATTTAGCCCAAAGACCCTGAATTATTCCAGATACCAATTGAACCAGTTTTGGTGGAGAAAACTACAATAACCACTCCTTTGGGTATGTTTGAATTGCTAATGGTACCTAAAGGTTTGTCGGATTATTCCTAATCTTTTCAACGGTACATTAACCATGTTTTGAGGGGGTTAAACTTTGTATTTTTTTTTTGCGTTGGCGACCTATTAATTGAAGGCAAAGACAAACAAGAGTACTTCAACTTTTGAGTCAACTATTTGATCGATTAAGATAGAAAAATGGATTGCAGATCAATCTTGCAAAGTGAATTTTTTGCAGTCAATTATTTTCAATATTTAGAATATAAAGTAACACTCATGTGGTATCATCCCACATGGCAGAAAAATTGCCGACAATTAAGCAGGTTCTACGGTTAAAACCATTGCGACAGTTGCTTGCAACAATTCCATGGTCTACTTACTAACTTCAAAAGATTTGGAGAATTTGCCAGAACCACTCTCATTCCTTTGACGAATATTCTCTTTAACGCGAATAAAGGTCGCCTAATACTTGTATAGTTTGGGACGATAATAGGAAAAATTCTTTCACTTAGATAGAAATAAAAAATATGTCGGGAAGGCCACACTTTTGGTGTCCTCCAAAACAATGTTTCCCCTATGTTTGATAAGAGAAGCTTCTAACGTAGAATTGAGATCCATTATTGCGCAATTTCACGATCTTGTATGGAAAACAACCTTGGAAAACTTTCACTGACACCTTTAAAAGTAAAAAAGTGAATTATTCCACCTTTAACAAGGAAATGTCCCTGGCAATAACATATAACATAATTTCACGGATGACAAAAGGCACAAGAGCCTATCAAAGGTCATCCGGATCTGTCAAAACCCACCCACAAAATGCATCCAGAGAATTGTTTTAAATCATGCATCTACAATATACAATTTAAACAATCCAGAAGATTGTGTCAGATCATGCATCTACAATATACAATTCGAACCATACACAGGAATGTGTCAAAAACAAAAAGCATCATCATTAAGACTCGTCAAAATTCAAATCATTCGTAACATACAATAATAAAAAAACTGCATTCACAGGAATGAGTCCAGAATACCCCCAAAAGTTAACCCTCCCTCCCCATATAATCATCTAATCTGCGTTTGAATACATTCAAGTTTGGACGGTCTACCGTCTCAGAAGGCAAACTATTCCAGTAATATACCAATCTATTGGGGAAAAAATATTTTCTAACATCCAACCTGCACCTCTGTTTTTTAATTTTTAAGTGGTGATCCCTAGTCCTATTACTACCTTGCAACTCAAATAACTTGCTAAAATCCAACTTATCCATCCCAGAACAGATTTTAAAAAGTTCAATCATATCTTCCCTCACAGATCTTCTCTCAAATGATAACATATTTAGTACTCTCAGTCTATCTTCATATTCAAGGGGGTTCAGGGAAGGTATTATTTTTGTTGCCCTCATTTTTACTGACTCTAGCAGGTTGATGTCATGTCTAAAATGTGGTGACATTGCCTGTATACAGTACTCTAAATGTGGCCTAACATACGAGTTGTAGAGTTTAAGGATAACCTCTTTACTCTTGTAGCTAACATTCCTGTTAATGTATCCTAGCACCCTATTTGCTCTATTTTTTGCCTCAATACACTGCCTCGAAAACTTCAGTAACCTATCTACTACTACGCCTAAGTCCTTTTCATCCTCAACTGAATTCAGCCAATGCCCATCCATTTCATAGCTAAATTCCCTATTATCCCTTCCCATGTTAAGAACTTTGCATTTTTTAAGGTTAAAAGTCATCTTCCATTTCTGAGCCCAAGATAATAACTTATTTAAGTCACTCTGCACTTTAAAGCTACCCTCCACTTCTTTGACTACAGCTGCCAATTTAGTGTCATCAGCAAAAATTGACACTTTGCTATTTACAGCCTCCCAAGATCATTTATATAAACTATGAATAATAAAGGGCCTAGAACGGATCCCTGAGGTACGCTACTGATAACGTCCCTCCACTGTGACCTCACCCCATTCAGCACAATTCTGTTTCCTGTCTTTCAGCCATTAAGTTATCCAATTTAAAACTCTACCACATATCCTATGCATTTTTAATTTGTGAACTAGACTCCTATGTGGAACCCTATCAAAAGCTTTTCTAAAATCTAAATAAATTACATCAATATTCTCTCCCTTATCTAATTTTTTAGTAGCATAACCATAAAATCTAGTAAATTTGTTAAACATGATTTCCCTCTTCTAAACCCCTGCTGAGCATTATTTATTAACCTACCACACTCTAGATGGTCAGAAATTCCCTTCTTAACTATCTTCTCACGAATTTTACAAACAATAGAAGTTAAGCTTACCGACCTAAAGTTATTCGGGTCCTCTTTACTTCCCTTTTTAAAAATGGCACTACATTCGTTAATTTTGAATCATTAGGCATTTCTCCAAACTCTAGTGATCTAGTATATATCTTCTCAAGAGCTAATTCAATACTATCTACACCTTCTATGAGTAACCTAAAATGAATGTTTTCTGGGCCAGATGGCTTACTAGTATTTAACTCCAATATAAGCCCTTTAGTTATTTCCTTGCTCACATTAATAGTATTCAATACTACTTCCCTTGACCTAGAATTATCATCAATTAATCTATCTTGATTCTCTTGTGTAAATACTGAAGAAAAATGATCATTAAGAACATCTACTATTTCCTCATCAGATTCTTTCAAACCCTCTTCATATCTAATAGGCCCAATTTTATCTCTGTTAGATTTGTTATTAATTCGATAATAGCTAAAGAAATTTCTTGGATCTTTATTATTATTTTGAGCTAAATTAATTTCTGCTGCCCTTTTGCTCTTCTTAATAATTTTATTTACCTCATTTCTGTTTGACCTATAATGAATTAAATTGTCAAAAGTACTTTCTCTTTGTAATCTATGGTATGCCCTTTTCTTTTCAAAAATTTTCCTAGCTATCTCGTGATTCCACCACAACGGCTCCCTACATTTCTCTCTAATAGCCTTCATTGGAATACACTGCTCCTGGACTATGTTTAATATAGTCTTAAAAGTGTCCCACATCTCATAATTATTCTTCCCCCTGAAATATATATCCCACCTAATCTGATTTAGCAAGTTTCGTAATTTATCGTAATCTCCCTTATAAAAAATTGGAGTTTTTGTGTAGTTTGTTGATGTTCTACCATTCACTATTCCTAAGCTAAAACGAACCATCTGATGATCACTATTTCCCAATGCTTCCCCGACAGTCAATTCCTGTACCAAATGATCATCATTTGAAAGAACGAGATCTAAGATATTGGTACCCCTTGTTGGCTTATTAACAAATTGAGTCAAAAAATTATCCTCAAAGCATTCTATGAACCTACAACTTGCTCTATCCCTTCCTATCATATTTTCCCAGTCCATAGAATTTAAATTAAAGTCACCAAGAATAACTGTATCTACTTCACATGCTTCCCTTATTTCCCTGATTATTAGCTAATCAATACAGTCTATCTGTCCGGGTGGTCTGTAAAAGGCTCCCAAGTGTATTATCCTATTTTTACTGACCCTAATATCTATCCACAGTGACTCAACTTCTTCTTTGACTAATGTACATATCATAACCCTGTAGTTCAAATTCACTCACATTGTCATTAAATTTATTTTCATTAACCCATGATTCTATTACACATCTCAAGTCCATGCTTGAAGGTACCCAATATCATGCGGTTACAGAGTGTAAAAGCAATGTTGGTAGCATTCAACAACACATTCTCTCAAAGAAGTTTCCGCTCCAGCCAATATAGAAATTACTTCTATGAAGCACTCAGAGCCCAAGCAACGCTCTTTCAGGAGCGCCTTTCTCCACAACCCTTGTCATCCTCCTCTGCCCAGCCTGCAAGATGTCAGGCATAGCATGGGCAACCTTGTTGCAGCTGACACCTGGAGGATTGTCTATCCTTTGTGCCACAACGTTCCACTCTGGATTATTCAACCAATTGTTAACACTCACGACAACCAAAGATGCTTACACAAACCCTGCAAATCCTTGCCGAATACCGTGGGAATTATTTGTCACTCAAGAAGTGACTGAGCTAAAAGCCAGTTCATTCCGGATCTGTAAGACAGGGAAAACTTGGTCGCACCTCTAGTATCCCTACAGGGTTTTTCAGTCGGATAGTACCCTTGTACTCTGGTGGTTGTGCTTCTCCTTTTTAGATTGATCCAGATGACCAGCGGCCACACCCCAGCAAACTGCTCAACCAGCAGGCCAAACCAGGTGAGGATAGCTCTAATGAGATATTTTCATCAGCGAGAATAACCCCACCCGATCTGTGGGTTACCCTTGGTTGGGATAGGTCTACGGGAGCACAACCCCGAAAGAAAAAGCTGTGAGTGGGGTCCCACATTGGGTGGTTTTCGACAAACAGGATGTCCGGCAGACCTCTGCAACCTCTCGCAGTCGATGATCGTCCCGATTAACCTTTGCCACCATCAATTCTGTGTGAGGCTAAGCTGTGGGGATAGGCGCAGTGCAAGCCCCTCTCCACATTAATCCACTCACTGCGCAAGCACAATTCCACTCATTTTTCATATTTTTCTCATCTCTCATCTCTTTCTTTCATTCATCTTTCACTCTCTCTTTCATTCAATCATCCCCTTCACACACTTATCCCTTTATTAACCATTTATCATCAAAAGTCCCTCGGCGACAGGATAAGATGTAAGTGGCAGGCCATGAATGTGGCTGGGAGCTGCGAGCTTGATTCCTGCACGCGGGCGGTGTTGAGGTCATCGCCGCTGGCTGAGTGGCGAAAAGGGCTGGCTCAGCTTTCGTGTGCTCTCAACATGTCTGAGCAATAGGAAACTGAAGCCTCACTTCTCACCCAGGAATGGGAAGGACCGTTACCAAGACTCGGTTTAAAAAAGGCAGCCTTACAACAACCTGGGCAGAACACTGCGTTTGCCAAGGCATCCCTAACTGTGGTCGCAAACTTAAGAAAAGAAAATTACCACTTAGAGTTGCTGAGTGGAATATCCGAACCTTATTAGGTAATTCACCCCAAACCAGACCGCGACGCAGAACATCTATTATAGCCCATGAACTAAACAAATACAATGTTGACATTGTGGCACTGAGCGAAACGAGATTACCAGGAGAAGATAGTTTAACAGAGGTTGGTGAGGGATATACAGTCTACTGGAAAGGCTATGATGAATACGAACGGAAAATTTATGGAGTTGGCTTTGCCATACGTAACAAATTACTCACCAAAATAACTGAATCGCTAGTAGGTATATCCCCAAGCCTGATGACATGGCGTATACCTCTTGCAAATCACTGCTTCACCACCCTAATTAGTGCATATGCTCCGACACTAGACTCTAGTGAAGAACAAAATGATGCATTCTATGAATCGCTACATTCAGCACAAAATCCTATTGCTTGGGAATTTCAATTCAAGAGTAGAAAAACAGGCCCATCTCTGGCCACGTGTCATTGACAAACATGGAATGGGGAAAATGAACAGTAACGGTCTCAGACTGCTAACACTCTGTTCAGAGCATAATCTTGTAATCACTAATACTACATTTCAACTTCCGAACAAATATAAAACCACTTGGACTCACCTACGTTCCAAGCATGGTCATATGATTGAGTTTATAATAGCCAGGCAGAGTGACCAAAAGGACATTTACCTCACACGAACAATGAGAGGTGCAGAGTGCTCAACAGATCATACTATGTTACTCTGCAAGCTGCTAAATCTTATAATACGCCCCCTAGCTCAGCACACATGATCCTCAAAAAAGTTAAATACCAACAGCTTAAAAGATCAAGTAAAACGAAATGTTTACAGAAGCTCATTATATGTAAACTTGATGCAAGGCCACGAGCCCCCAACTGCGACAGCTAGCGACGCCTGAACCACTCTTCATTCCACTCTGAGAACAGTGTGCAGAGGAGACTCTGTGTTTTCAACCTTGACACCATAAAGACTGGTTTGACGAAAATGCGAAAGACATTCAAATATTGCTGACGCAGAAGAACAAGGCCCATGATGCCTGGCTCTCAAATCCAAGTTCCGCACATCTGAAACTAACTTTTAATAATTTAAGAAAGGAAACTCAACTCAAGCTTCGTGATATGGAAAATGAATGGTAGACCAACCAGGCAAAGATCCTGCAACACCTTACTGACAATAAGAACCAACATGGGTTCCACAACAGCCTGAAGACTATCTATGGGCCTGTAAAACGCAATTTAGCCCATGTCAGATCACAAGATGGCAATCTCCTAAAAGACAAAACAGCCATTCTAAATTGTCTGGGACAGCACTTCTAAACCCTGTTAAATCATAGAAACCCTATAGAGCCAAACCTTTTAGATGCAATTCCTCAGGTACCTCTAGCAATGGAGATAGACGAACTGCCCACTTTTGAAGAAACTCTTGACGCCATAAAATCTTTAAAAAATAATAAATCACCCGGCGCAGATGGCTTTCCCTCTGAACTGTACAAAGAAGGTGGCTATTTCTTGCACTCAAAGATACATGAGCTGACATTGTGTTTGTGTACAAAAAGGTGGGTGATCAAGCACTCTGTGAAAATAGCAGAGGAATCTGTCTACTGGTAGTGGCCTCTAAAATTCTGACAAGAATTATGCTTGTCAGATTAGTCACCATATATCAGAGAGCACCTTGCCAGAAACACAGTGCGGATTTCGTAAGGACAGGAGCACCTGCGTCATGATATTCTGTGCAAGACAACTACAGGAGAAGTGCAATGAGCAAAACACAGACCTCTACATAGCTTTTATTGACCTTCAAAAAGCTTTTGATACAGTTAATAGGGAACTAATATGGATCGTTTTAGAAAAGTTTGGCTCCCCTCCAAAATTCCTCTCAATTCTGAAGAAACTACACGATGGCATGACAGCAACAGTACTTGCCTCAAGAGGAAGATCCTAACCTTTCAGCGTTGAAGTTGGTGTCAAGCAAGGATGTGTCATAGCCCCAGTGTTATTTAACATCTTTATATCTGCTATCACCTTACTCAGTTAGAACGCAATTCCTCAAGTGGACAGGGTTGCTATCCAGTACTGACACGATGGCAACCTATTTAATTTAAGAAGACTTCAAGCCCGCGCGAAAACTGTGACCAATCATATTCTGGAACTTCAATATGCAGACGACTATGCGCTGATCGCACACATACTACTTGTTCTACAAAGATCTCCCGATGTCATAGCTGGTCTTTACGAAGCAATGGGTCTGAAAATGAATGTCAATAAAACAGATACTAATGCAACGACAGAATCCAGAACCACGTCTAACTTTCCACATCAAGGGTGATGGCATTAAACAGGTCACAAGTTTCAAATGTCTGGACAGCATCCTGTCAGATAAATACATATAGTATAGATGAAGAGGTCTGTAATAAAATAAATCAAGCCTCCGTAGCCTTTGGAAAACTGCGCATAAGGCTCTTCCAAAACAATAACCTCAGCCTAAAAACGAAGATAGCAGTCTACACCGATGTATGTATAACTACTCTCGGTGCTGAAACATGGACTGCTCACAGAAGGCATATAAAACAATTGGAAGCATTTCATATAATAAATCTGCAGAAGCTTCTCAAGATAACATGGAGGGGCAAAATTCCCCATGTACAAAAATCCTTCGACGCGCCAGCACAACCTCAATTGAGACCATGCTTGCACAAAAACAACTGCGATGGACTGGACATATAATTCGCATGAGTGATGACAGACTACAGCGACAAATCCTTTATGGACAACTCCCACTGGGACATCGTAGACAAGGTGGGCCAATGAAATGCTATAAAGATCAAGTAAAAGCAACCCTAAAACGTGTAATATTGAACCCCTGACTCTGGAAGTCAAAACCAGTGACCGACCAGCATGGAGATCGACGTGTATGGAGGGAATGTCGCACCTTGAACAGTCCATCCACAACGCGAAAGAGGCGAAAAGATAACGGTGCCACAATCCACCAGTCCAGCGGCGATATAACCCCTCGTATGAGCAAGCTCAAAACGGCATTTACTACAACACAACCACACAACACTATAAAATATTTCCAACGTCGCACTCTGTGACCGTAAAAGTCAGTGTCATAGAATTTGTGATTAATCACCACTGCCTACCTCCAATTAACACGCTAACCCGACACTCTGCCTGAGAACTCTTTAATTGTTGATGAATCGGTCGTGAGTAAGCTTGGAATAAAAATCCACTAGCTAAGCTGTGCCCCATTTTTAACTTTAAAAATGTATCCTCAGTTACAAGCTTATATATATGAAAGGAAATAACAATGACACGTGACACAGTAGATACTCATTAAAAAATAGGAAATAAAGAAAGAAGATTCCGTTTGCTATCTCTCTCTGCTTCTTAATCCATGTAGGATCCTTGTTTGGTCTTATAAAAAAACGAAATCGTCTGTGTATAATCTTTCCTTATATAAAACCGCAGTGACTTGAACCATTTCATTAAATGTTCAAGATGTTCAACTTAGAAACACAAATTTACAAATCGAAATTTAACCATTGTGAGAAAGTATTTTTAGAAAGTGGGCGTATTACTGCTTTACTTATCAGAGGGTTGTGATGAACTGACCATCAGAGGTATTAGAGTTGGATATTTCCTTAATAAGAGAGGATTCAATTATGCGTCTATGAATATAATTGCTAGAATTATAAATAATTTCAGGACTTTATAAAATTATTTCATGCTCTTCATTAGACATACTGTATGTATAGAAAGAACAAGCTCGAAGATTGTCTGTACTGGCATATGTCGCATTTGTGTACTTCTACTCTCTTAGAAAATATACAACCTGCACCAATTTGTGTATATTCTATCAGGCTTTACATGGTACATAATACTCACTCTGTTCTTTATCAGAGGGTCGTTTTTTAGGACAAAGTAATTCTTATTACATTGAAATGAAACGTTAAGATGATGCATGTCTCCGCCGAAACCTGTTTTTGCACTGAATTAATCTAGGAAAATGTGGCTTCTATCTTGGATTTACGCAAACGTTGCTGTGCTTCTTTATATATATATATATATATATATATATATATATATATATATATATATATATATATATATATATATATATATATATATATATATATACACTTTGGGGGCATAGTTTTTCTCTTATGCAGTTTTGGCTGAAGTTCATTGCTTCCGCGGAATCAATCATTCTTTTACGAGAATCTTTATATTTCCTCAGTTTTGTCTTGTTTTGTGTTGTTAATTTCAGGTGAAAGATATGCAACTTCTTTCCTCCATTTATTTAAACGTCACGACAGCTGTTTCGGTGATCCGCACCATTTTCAAGCGACTACTGACAATTTACTGTAAAGGCGGATAATTTAAAGCAAAATAGCTTCACTTGACTAAATTTATTTTAAATATTTCAAAAAATATAATAAACATATATCTACGAATACGTGTAGAGCATATTTACTGGAAAACATACAAATACATATAATAGGAAAATATACATTGAAATAAAATATATAAAAACAGGAAATATAAAGATTCTTGTAAAGGGTTATTGATGCCACGGAAGCAATAAACTTCAACCATATATATATATATATATATATATATATATATATATATATATATATATATATATATATATATATATATATATATATATATATATATATATATATATATATATATATATACAGTGCCCCGCAAAAGTTTACAACACACCATGAAAAACAGACGTTTATGTATTTGTAAGCACGATAGGTAAATTAAATTTTTATTACTGACAGGATATGTATTCAAACAATAGATTAAATCATCAGGACCATACAAAAACATCAATATAGTTTTTTGTTGAAGAAATGCAATTAATTAGTAACGCAGAAGTTAACAACACATTAATTTTTATCACTTACTCATAAATGTTTGAGAAGGAGAAACTTCTTACAATTTCTAGACGTTCTACATTAATCTAAGCACATAACTTAAGGACTGGTATAAGCTATCGCGTCATTCTTTATCAGACAGCGTCCTGTAAACATTTGCACGATGGGTAAACAGGAACGAATCGATCAAGATCTTCGAAAACGTATTGTAGACCTTCATAAAAGTGGCGTTGGTTATAGAAAATATCTCGTGAGTTAGTAGTTCCATTGAGTTCAGTTGGAAGGATAATACGTCACTGGAAGTCTGAAAATTCTACTCTTCCTCTGATCAGTTCTGGCCGTCCTCGCAAGATAACCGAACGTGCAGGAAGATTATTAGTAAGAAAGGTCAGTAAAACACCCAAGGTTACTCTTAAAGAACTTCAGCGTAACTTAGAAGCGAGTGGAGTTACAGTGAGTAAAGACACAATTAGTCGATCGCTTCGTAACATAGGCATCTACTCATGGTCTCCAAGGAAAACCCCACTTCTTGCAAGAAAACAGGTTCGTGATCGTTTGAATTTTTGCAAAAGAATTTGTTGGTAAACCTGCAGAGTTTTGGGACAACGTACTGTTCGGCCTTAAGTGAGATTTGAGGGTATGGCGAAAGAAAGGTACCGAATACGCACTGAAAAACACTACCCTAACAGTAAAATATGGAGGTGGCTCAATCATGATCTGGGGTTGTTTTAGTGCCGCAGGTGTTGGAAATATCGAAACCATAGAAAGAAGGATGAATGGAGAACATTATAGAAGAATCTTGAAGAAAAATTTACCTCCAAGTGTACATTCTCTTAAGTTGAAACAGTATTGGATCTTTCAACAAGACAAATGATCCAAAGCATACAGCAAAACTGACACAAAATTGGTTTAGATCAAATGGTGTAAATGTTCTAAAATGGCCTAGTTAATCCCTAGATCTGAACCCTATCGAAAATCTATGGAAGGAACTGAAGCTCAGAATCCCGAAAAGGAGAACGAACAAACATGTCTGAACTGAAGAAAATATGCATTGAGGAATGGAGTAATATTAACACAAACGCATGTAATAAGTACTTAGGAAACTACTCTAAGCGGATACAAGCTGCTATTAGCAGCAGTGGTTATGCTACTAAATATTAAGAAACGATTTGATATATGTGTTGTAAACTTTTGCGTTACTAATTAATTGTATTTCTTCGACAAAAAAAATATATTAATGTTTTTTTATGGTCCTGATGATTTAATTTATTGTGTGAATACATATCCTGTCACTAATAAAAGTTTCATTTACCTATCGTGCTTACAAATACATAAACGTCTGTTTTTCATGGTGTGTTGTAAACTTTTGCTGCGGACCACTGTATATATATATATATATATATATATATATATATATATATATATATATATATATATATATATATATATATGGAGACACTGTTTTCCCCAATAGCGATTAAATTATTGTACAATGAAACCACTTTTTGAGCACAATTTTTTTTTGAACCGGAACTAGTTTCGGTATGAAGTTCATTATACAATATATATATATATATATATATATATATATATATATATATATATATATATATATATATATATATAAGAAGTTTGATTTGTTCCTAATTAAAGGTAGCCTGAAGCAGCAAACAAAAGATTAGAGATCAATATGAAAGAAAGCCTACATAAGTAAACAAAAGAAGTAAAAGAATGAGAAATAAATGAAAGGGAGATGAAAAAAGATTTTATATAAACACTTTAACGGACTCTAAACATTTAAACACCTGGGGCGTCGTATATCTTTAATATCATGAACAAGTTCTCTCTAAAAAACATCATGTTGACCGAGATGAACAAAGAAAAACAAAATGAACCGAACCACGGAAAAGGTCAAATCACAACTTTGTAACAGTGTCTCACCTACACAAATCGTGCAGTCGTAAACAAAGCCAGGCTAACGTCCCTAGGCATTACCCGGTCTATTCTAAGCGCCCCGCCTATATGGGCTTGGGCTGCAGCCACCAAAACAATCGACATATTGTGCAAACACTTTGATTCCGGTGGTGAAGAAGAGACGTTTATTTCTAAGTTGAAAAGGGCTTGTTGTTATTATGAATCAGCTGGCGAATTTGTTAATCAATGCAAAAGAGTTCTTTTGTGTTCAAGCGGATTTAAGGACGTGAGTGAGGGTGAGCAGCTAACGTTTACTGAGACTTCCTTGGTATCGGCTGTCAGTAGGTAAAGAAGCCTCTTGCCAATATCGTGCGTAACAAAAATTGTTTTTTGGGTGTAAATTTCACGCTGGATCGACTATTTCGTTTGTCTCTCACAGAATGAATATTTCGTGGCATTTTTCAAGTAAGTGATTTAGTAACTTCATTGTTTGTTTTGTTAAGAGAGAGAGAAGGAGAGCCACAACGGCTTGGTTACCAGAAATTTAGTTCTGAGTTTGAAAAGTTCCTAAATTCTGGTCTCATTCTGCTTTATTATTCATTCTATATATTCCTCTTCGTCGTTATTCCCTTCAAGTAGGGTTTAGGTTCCTAATCAATGTAATCAAAAGAGCCGATTAGTAATCATATGTATTTTGACGAGGGGGCAGGTTGTTCCGGCTCTATCCTAACCCATGCGAACCCCAGGAAAGGGTTCGATCTTGACCCTTCGATTCCTTTTGCACTTCTTGTGAATGGTTTAACTCCATCTTTCACTTATCCTTTGGTCTATCAAGGCGAGGGAAGGCGGAATAGAGCAGAAAGAGCTAGAATTAATGAAAAGAAATAAAGGGACGCTGCAGCAAACTCCGGCAACGCGAAAAACTGGGGTTAGCGATGAGAGGGGAGGGGGGGGGGTGCTAGTAATTCAGAAAATGTCGTATAAAGAGAAAAAAATATATACAAACGTATCCCTACCCCTTTGCGGGCTAGTAGTACTCTTATGAGCCACCCCTCAAGTTTTAATTCCGACTCCTGCTCCCCCTCCCCCCAGTGCGCTCTCTCCAGCATTTTTCTGAGGCCAACTTCCCCGGGGATCACTTCCGCGTCTTGATTAGTCTGAAATAACAACAATTAGGTAGTCAAAAGTAACAACTGAAGAATGTGATTCTTAAAAGTAAAAACTGAAAAATGTGCTCATCAGAAGTAACACCTGGAAAATATGCTCCTCAAAATAACAACTGAAGTCTGTGCTTTTTACAAGTAACAACTGAACGTGGTCATCAAAGATAACAACTGAAGTAAGTGCTAATCATAAGCAACAACGGAAGAATGTGTTCCTCAAAAGTAACAACTGAAGAATGTGAGCCTCAAGAGTAACAACTGGAGAATGCACTCATCATAAGGAAGAACCGAAAAATGTCCTCATTAAAAGTAGCAAAAGAAGAATGTGATATTCGTAGGTAAAATATGAAGAATGCTCTCCTCAAAAGTAACTTTTAACGAATGTATTCATCAAAAGATCCAACTAAAGAATTTGATCCTAGAAAGTAACATAGGAAGAATGAGCTCCTAAAAAGTAAAATAGGAACAATGAGCCCCTCAAAAGTAATAAGTGAGGGATGTGAGAATAAAAAGTAGCAATTAAGAATGTGCTCCTCAAAAGTAAAACTATGAAATAGGCTCATCAAAAGTAACACAGGAAAAATATGATCCTCAAAGTAACAACTGAACAATATACATAATCCTAAACTGGAGGATGTGATCATGAAAAGTAACGAGTGTGAATAATGCACACCACAAAAGCCAAACTGAAAAATGTATTAAGCAAAAGTAGCAACTGAAGAATGCATCTATAAAGTAACATCTGAAGAATATGACTCTCAAAAGTAACAAAACGAATGTTTTCAAAATTAACAAATAAGAATTTTATATTCACAAGTAACAAATGATGAATATGTTCCTCAAATGTAACAATTGAATAAAGCGATATTCACAAGTAACATCTGAAGGAAACGGTGCTCAAAGGCAACAACTAAAGAATGTGGTCATCAATAATAAAAACTGATGAATGCGCTTATCAAAAGTAACAAATAAAGAATGTGGTCATCAATAATAAAAACTGATGAATGCGCTCATCAAAAGTAACAAATAAAGAATGTGCTGCTCAAAAGCAACAACTGAAGAATGCACTCCCCAAAAGTAACAACTAAGGAAATTGATCGTCAAAATTAAAATCTGAAGAATGCAATCTTCAGAAGTAAAAAATTAAGAATTTGGTCATTAAAACTAAAAACTGAAGAATGCGTTCATCAAAAGTAGTAACTAAAAACGTGCTCTTGAAAAGTAACAACTGACTAATGCCATCCTCAAAAGTAATATCTGAAGAATGGGATCCTCAAAGGTAACAACTGAAGAATGTGCTCATCAAAAGCAGCAAGTGAAGAGTGTTATCTGCATAAGTAACAACTGATGATTGTGGTCCTCAATAGTAAAAACTGAGGAATGCATTTATCAAAAGTAATATCTGAAGAAAGTGCTCATCAAAAGTAACAATTGAAGAATATGATCTTCAATAGTAATAACTGAAGAATGGGCTCCTTAAAAGTAACTTTGTAGAATGCGATCCTCAAAAGTAATAACTCAAGAAAGTGATCTTCCACAGTATCAACTAAAGAATGTGATCATCAAAAGTAACAACTAAAGGGTGTGATCCTCAACGCTAATAACGGAAAAATTTGACCTTCAAATAACTAATGAAGAATGCGTTCTTCCAAAGGAACACCTAAAGAAGGTGCTGAGCTAAAGTACCAACTGGAGAATGTGATGTTCGAAAATAACAACTGAAGCATATGCTCTTCAAAATTAATAACTTAAGAATGTGATCCTCAAAGGAAAAAACTGAAGAGTTTACACTCAAAAGTAACAACGGAAAAAGGGGTTCGTCAAAAGTATTAGGTTGAGGAATAAGTTCTTGCGGTTTTTAATGTTGTGTTGATTTAAGTTTTGTTGACGTAATTTGTGCACATATTAAGAAACAATAATTAATGATGACAGCAAAATTTGCAAAGGTTAGGCTACGTCTCTTAACAGCGTAGACTATTAGGCTTTTGCTTAGGCTACGTCTTGAAGTTGGGTAATAAGTCATTGCGGTTTATTTAAAAGTTGTGTTAACTTAATTTTTGTTCTGTACCCTCAAAATGGAATGTCAAGTTGAAAGAAAGGCGCATCTTCGACACTTGTTGTTATTCATTTTCAATCGAGACGGGAACAATGCAAACGCAACCAAAGCTCGTCGCGATATTTGTGCTGTGTACGGAGAAAATGCTTTATCAGAAAGGACAGCTCAATGGTGGTTTTCACCTTTCAAAAACGGTCATTTCGATCTTAATGACGAAGAACGTTCTGGTCGCCCCATTAAGTTGGATGAAGATCGATTGAACGACCTTCTTCATGAAAATCCTCGTCAATTGACTAGAGAATTGGCTGTACAATTGGAGTGTGGTCAGAAAACTGTAGTGAATCACCTTCATTCGATGGAAAAAGTTCAAAAACTTGGTGCATGGGTTCCGCACGCTTTGAGCGAAAGCAACGAACTTCAACGCTCCACGACTGCCGCAGGTTTGCTTGCTCATCACAAGGCTACTCGTGGATATAAGGACAGATTTCTTCACCGCATCATCACTGGCGACGAAAAGTGGTGTGTTTATGTCAACATGAACCATCGAAAACAATGAATTATCCCCAATAAAAAACCACTTCCGCGATTAAAGCAAGGAATTCATCCACGAAAGACGATGATGTGTGTGTGGTGGGATTGTGAACGCATCATTCTTTATGAGTTCCTTGCGAACAACGAGATTGTCAATGCAGAACTCTACGTTCAACAAATGTATCGACTCGCTGAAGCTATTCGTGAAAAGCGACCTCATCTACATTATGGAGCCCTTCTGCAACACGACAATGCTCGTCCTCACATTGCCAATATGACAAAAGACGCCATCCAAACGCTTAATTGGGAAATCCTGCTGCATCCTCCATATTCGCCAGACTTGGCCCCATCGGATTTCAATCTGTTCCGATCATTCTCCAACAATTTGCGCGGTGTTTCGTTCAATACTGATGTGGAATTAAGAACCTGGTTAGAAGAATTCTTGGAGTCAAAATCCAGAGATTTTTATTGCAGAGGCATCGAAAAACTAGTTGAACATTGGGAAGAAGTCGTAAATAACAAGGGGGAATACATTATTGATTAAATTGCATATTGTTATCAATTAAAAATCAAGTTTTTCTAAAATGGTTAATGGTAATGAATAAATTTGATAAAACCGCAAGAACTTATTCCTCAACCCAATAACAAATCAAGAATGCCATCCTCAAAAGTAATAACTGAAGAATGTTATATTTAAGAAGTAACAACTGAATAATGCGATACTAAAAAGTAACAACTGAGGTATATGATGTCTAAAGTAATAACTGAAGGATGTATTAATCATAAGTAACAAATCAAGAATGTCTCAATCAAAAGTAACAAGTGAAGAAATTATCTTACAATTTTAACATCTGTAAAATGCAATCCTCTAAAGCAGAGGTCTCTAAACTACGGTCCGCGGGCCAGATCCGGCCTACGAGGTCAGTTTATCTGGCCTGCAGCTGCACTATGCCACAAAAGAACATTTGAAAGCCATTCTCTTGATTGGATGCAGCAATTACAAAACAAATATCGATGATATCTTAAAAGCTAAACGCCAGTTTCACAAATCTCACTAACTTTTTTTGCTGCTTAGTTTGTGGGACTCGGATATGTGCGCACTGGCTGTGATAATACTATCTTATTGCTAACGACGCCTTCTTTGATAACTTTGGGGTAAATAAATATGTTGGTTGTCTTTATTTTTTGTGTATTGGTAAATAAATTTGTTGGTTGTCTTTATTTTGTGTGTATTGGTAAATAAATATTTTGGTTGTCTTTATTTTGTGTGTATTGGTAAATAAATATGTTGGTTGTCTTTATTTTTGTGTATTCACAATATTGTATTGAACAAAATGATTATGCGGCCCGCGCTCGTCATTCTCTCAGGATGTGGCCCGCTGTGAAAAAAGTTTGGTGACCTCTGCTCTAAAGTAACAATAATGTGATACTTAAAAGTAACAACTAAACAATGCACTTATCAAAAGTAATAATTATAATATAATGTTCACAACTAATAAGTGATGAATCAGATCCTCAAAAGTAACAAATGAAGAATGTGCTCATCAAAAGACACAACTGAAGAGTGTGATCTTCAAAACTAACAACGGAACAATCTGAACCTCAGAAGTAACTAATGAAGAATGTGTTCTTCAAAAGGAACACCTGAAGAATGTGTTTATCAAAAGTACCAACTGGAGAATGTGAGGTTCAAAAGTAACAAGTGAAGAATGTAAACCTCATAAGTAACAAATAAAGAATGTGTTCCTCAGAAATATTAACTGAAGAATGGGATCATCGAAACTACCAATTGGACAATCTGATCTTCAATCATAACAACCGAACAAAGTGCTCTTCAAAAGTAGCGACTGGTGAATGCACTCCTTAAAAGTAACAACTTAAGAGTGTGCTCATCAAAAGTAACAACTGACGAATGCGAATTTCAAAAGTATCAACTGGTCAATCCGATCTTAAAAAGTAACAACCAAAGAATGTGTTCTTCAAAAGTAGCAACTGATGAATGTACTTCTCAAAAGTAACAACTGAAGTGTGTGCTCATCTAAAGTCACAACTGAAGAATCTGACCCTCAATGTACTCCTCAAAACTAACAACTGAAGAAACATACCAAATATTTCCAACTGAAGATATTACTCATATTTTCCCCCTGAAGCAAGCGCTCATTTTTTAGTGATAAAGAGTCAGGTCAGGCTTTAAAAAATTCTAAAAGGTACAATCTAATTTTAATCAAATAAATTTAGGAAATTATGTAAAAATTACAAACTTTAATAAAAAAATATGTCAAAAAAGATCCTATTAGGTATCGAACAGGGTATTGTGCAGCCCTATGGATGAGTAAATTGTTGAGAACATCGTCCTTGGGTCAGGTTACTAGTAGTAAGCTAACCTTATGATTAAAGGTTGAATCGTTTCGATCTATAAAGCTGAAGCTATGTTTGCAAGGGGTGGGGGCGGCTGATAAATGAACGGATTTTTCTTTCTCTTCCAAACTAAAAGATAAACTTTTCACCTGTGACCTTTTCTTGTTTCCAAAATTTAAAAAAAAAATCAGAGGGATTATTTTTTCCATAAATTTAAGAAGTAAAATCATTTTATTCTTTATATTATTAGTTTATTTATAACACAAGCCTGCGTTGGAAAAGAAAATTTATGTTCCTCAGGATTTATTTGTGGTTTCTTAATGAATCAAACTTCCTGAGCTCAAAAATGAATGTATTTTTGTTCAATCAGGTCAGATTTTGTCAGTACAGCATAAACCATTTTCATTGAGATTACTCATTTTTCCTGAAAAAATGTTTTTAAAACCCTTTCTCTATCTAATAATGCATTATTATTGTTATATCATAGAAAGAGGAATAAACGTATTTAAACTATAATCCTTTTAATAAAACAAAAAATTAAAGAATGCAACATAATAAAGAAAATAATTCTAATTTCCAAGAAAAGACGCCCTTGAGGATTTTCGTTTGTGCCTGTCATCTGGTGCATCACGCTTCAAACACCAACAGTAGTCAGCAAGCATGTTTACGTCCCATTTACCCTGGTAGCTGGATTTCATTGTTTTTATGTCCTGGTGGAATCTTTCCACCTGTTCTTCACTGTAATCCTCGCAGTTGTCGGGAAAATACTTCAGATGGGACTGTAAAAAGTGTGTATTTATAGACATTCGAGCTCCCAAATGTTGAGACTTGTTAGGAGCTGATTGACCAGGGCAACATATTCTAGGCTTCTTTTATTGCCTAGAAAATTGTTAACTAGAGCTTTGAAAACTTCCCAGGCATCCTTTTCTATGTCCGTCATTGATGCCTCACACTGCTGATCTCTCATCAAGTTCCTGATCTGAGGTACATCAAAAATTCCCACATGGAGCTTAGCGTCACTGATTTGTGGAAATTTTTGAAAAAGAAATTTAAAAGCTTGGCCTTTCTTTATTAAGGGTTTTAATATAATTTTTTTACTATGCCAAGCTTTATATGCAGTGGAGGGAGGAGTATTTTTTGAGGAGGCACTAAAGGTTCAGCTATCACATTGTTTGATCCAATTCTAAATGCTTCTCGTAGATGCCAAACCTTCTTCTCATAGTGCATACTATCTGCACGACTGTCCCATAAACATAGTAAACAGGGATGCTTCATGTAGTCTGTTTGCATCCTAATTATAAGAGACACTACCTGAAAAGAAATTCAGCAGGGTATGTAAATTCAAAGTGTAATATTTCTAAAAACAAATTCAAAGTAATATTTCTTAAAACACTAAGAATATGAATATGTACTGAAAATTTATGTATGACGATGCATTAAATCATTGTATTGGAACTAATTGGATATATGTACATCTTATTTTGAGCTTATTAAGTTATTTTGTATACCTTCTTAATTAGGTTAAGTTCTCCATTAACCCAAAAGGATGCATTAACCTATAGGGACACACTTCAACAAAAAAATATAACTCAAAAATGACTCATGATTTCCAGATTTGTATTCTTGTAAAATGTAAGTTGACCAAAAGGTGTATACAAGTATTAACAATTAAAAATGAAATTGTCAATATCAAATAGCTTAGAAATGCCAAGTGTAAAATGATCTTACCTTTAAGTCACCACATATCCTCCAATTGTGGGTAGAGTAATTTCTTGCATCCAGCAATCTTTTCATATTTTCATAACTTTCAGTAAGTTGGATTGAATAGGAACGGAAGCTATCTTGTTACCAATATTCAGTAACACAGCTTTTAAACTTCTACTGGAGGAATCTGTTAAAAGTCTCCATTCTAATGGGTTGTAGGAAATTCCAAGGGCCTCAACAAGTCCTTTAATATTAGCGCAGTATACTAAGGAGCTGGAAGAATGCTGTAAAAAAAATATCTTAGAAACTCTTGTTCTCTATTTCTGTACCAAAAATATGTTTCTTTAGCGAGAAGATTACTTTCACGAAGTCGAGAGCCAAGAAGTTGTGCATTCTCCCCTGAAAGCCCCAGATCCCTGGTCAGGTCATTTAACTGAACTTGAGTGAATGGTCTTGCGACCATATCATGTGTGGAAACCTGATAAGACCCAGATGTGTCATAATCTTGATCAACTTCCATATTAATCTCTTCATGGACCTCTATATGTTCAAGGGTAGAAGGTATAGGAATCCCTGGACCATGGGTCAAGGGTTTGATGGCTGAAGGAACATCCGGATATGACACACTATGTTTATTCTTCTTGTATATACCTGTGGAGAATATGATTACATATTACATAAAGGAATTGAAATGGAGTTGCATAGTACATAAATGTTTAGTAAAAGATATGTTCATGCTGAAGTGAACTATGCTAGTTTTTAATTTTATGTTAAGTCTCTGCATAATAATGACATTTTCATGAGCCAGTATAATACAGAAAGCCTGAATACTTGATACAATGCTCACCTTTAAGATTTGTCATGCAAAAATAGCAGTCCGTAGTGTGGTCCTTGCCCTCTCTCCACACCATGGGAACACCAAAAGAGAGAGACTTCTGTTCGCCCTGACTCCAGCGTCTTAAACTTATGTAGCATCCCTTGAAACAGATATGTGGTGCAAATCTTTTATCTTAATATCTTAGCTTTACTCCAAAATATGCAGGATACAAAGATTTAATTAGAGGAGAGATTGTAAATTGCTGCTCGGAAAAAGTCACTTTGCCGCAAACATAGCAAAATCTGTCAGAGCTATTCTTACATTTTCTGTTCATTTTTAACTCAATCACTATTATTATTATTATAATGCTAAGCAATTTTTAACCTGCAAAAATATAAACTTATTAACATAATTACTTAAAATGTACACAAAATTTACTGCGAATACAGTAGTGCAAAAACTATTGAAATTTTGATGTAATATAGGACATGTATAAACTATAATCACCCCCTGTATCGCAAAAACTGGACCTGATAGAAAAGAACGGATGCCAGATTCGCATTTAGGAGGTCAATTTTATTAAGAAACAGAAAACCCAAGGTACAGTTTTGACGCAGACCAGTGGATAATTTTTCAAGAACTTTATAACGCCCCTCGTATTTATCTATTTCGTCTCACTTGGACGATGGAGATTAAAAAGTAAAACGTATACATGGTGAAGTATCATTCTCACAATAATTAAGGTCAAATGAAGACACATTGGCCACAATAACACGAATCTCAGTAGATAAAAAAGTATCCATTGAGGATCAATGAGCATAAATTGGGAGGGACAAGTTTCCGAAATTTAATGAATTAATCCTCCCACTACAGCATAAATAAGTGGAAGTGATATATAATTAACGCGTGCCAATATTCCTTCCAAAATTAATTCTTTTGAATTTATTGCCTCGAATCGTGTCAGGTCAGCCGGTCATGTAATCCAACGATGAAAAGTTTGCCCAGGGGCGAGGGGAAGAAGATGAGGAGAAATGTAAATCAATTCCATCTTCTCCTTTCTTCTCTGATAGGCTTTGAGTGGATCGTCTTTGATTGCCTCTCCTCTGGCATTGAAAGAAAGGTAAAATATACATCAGATAAAGAGGGCAGAGACTGCTGAACTCTATTCATCATATTTTTTTTTCAAAAGTTCGATGAACCCACGCAGGGCAAAAATACACTGGATTTAATATTTACCAAGGACGAGTACTTAGTGGAAAACTTTCCAAGTTTCTGAAACACTGGAGACAAGTGATCAAATCGTAGTTAAATTCCAAATAAAGGCAAGAGTAACAGCCAACCAGAGCCACCAATTAATAACGCGTTTTGAGAGCTGTAATTTCGATGTTTTCGTGACCGTATGAGGGCTAATGGCGCGGTTGTACTTATTGTACATTTAGAATTAGTTAAATAAATACGCAAAAAACACGATAAATCAAAGACCCCTGGCCATGTATGACCAGTTAAATCATAAATTCAGTTCGAGGGTGCGCCCCTTCTTTGGAGGCACCCTTAGGTGCCTTCCCCTTTCTAGGTAGGGGCAGTCCCTCCTTTTCTTACACAGGGGACTACCCAAGAAAGCACGCAGATGGCCGAATATAGACCGCTCTCGCTGAGAGCGGCTCAATATGGCGAACCTTCTTAGGGGAAGGGGGCAAGGGATGGTAGAGCCCGTCGGCCCGTGCACTCGTGGATTATGACCTTACAGGGGGCCGGTGTACTTGCCCCCTTCTTTCCCGACGACTGCCGTTTCGCCGGCCCAAGACGAGACAACAAAAGGTACCTCGAATGAGATCCGTGATTTCTTGGAGGGGAGGACACACGGAGGCCCTTTCCTGAAATGGACATGGTCCCTAAGATGACCCAGCCCCAGGCGTTAGGATATTCCATGGGGTCGATCCAGGGCACGGTGTCAAGCATGAAACCATAATCCGCCCCTGTGAAAGCTCCTCTTCAGACGGGTTGGGTCCCTGAGGCTTCACGAGGATGGAAGAGAGCTCCTGTCAGCTGTCAGGGTCGAAGCTGTGATGAGAAAACAAGGAGGAGCCTCGAGACCACCCCTAAACTCTTCGTCTCGTTCGATGGTGACAAGCTCCCTGAGTCAGTGCGTGCCGATTGGTATCGCTACCATGTGAAGGCCTTCTTACCACTGTAGCGGAGGTGCTACTACTGCCACCGCTTCGACCATGCAAATCGCTCCTGCCGACGTGCAAAGTCGGAGTTAACCGAAGTATGTGTAAGCTGCTCAAAAGCCACCCACGATAAATCCAAATCATGTGTGGCCAAGTGTGTCAATTGCAGAGAGCAGCACCTCTCAATGTGGTGCGTATCTCCTAGAGAAGGAAATCCTGGTCGTTCAGACTACAGATTGTCTCTTATTTCGCAAGGCTAAGGACTTGGTCGTGGGGCGCCCGGCTCTGCCTGGAACGTCCGATGCCTCAATGTTAAAAAAGACACTCTCTTCTCTTGGCCACTCCAGGCCTACGAGCACGGTCGTTTCCGCGCACATTAAGAACCCTTCTGCGAGTTTTACCCACCCCCGCTACTCCCCTGGCAAAGCTGGCGGTATAAAATGTTCACACTCAGCTCCAGCAAAAACCAGGGCTTTCCTCCTCCCCCCAGGGTGGCCGTTTCCATTAAAGCGAAACGGTCGCGCCCCTACACCAAGTCGTTAGACTAACAGGAGGCAGCACCCCTGAATTGGGTGTGAGGCCATCTTCCGGGGTTCCTAAAGCTGCCCCCCGAAAGGAGGACAGCACGAAAGTAACTTCGGTTCTTACACCACACCGAGTGCAAGGCTGGGTGACTCGAAGACAGTAGATCCTCCAAAGGAGGGACCGCAGCCTCCGAAGCTGCTCTACCTGCCTAAGGTTTGGAAGCAGAGGGAGAAAAAGACTCGCATGGCGAGCCCAACCTCCCCCGATAAGTTCTCGAAGGTGCCAGTGCCTTCAGCGCATTGTCCGGCCAACAGCGTCCGGAGTTCTACCTCCTGGAAGCGTACAGCCATTCCCGTCAGGTTGTTCTCTTCGAAGAAAGTCTCAGCATCTTCCTCCGAGCTAGGGTAGGCAGTCGCTAGATGGGCTCACCCCCCTCCAAAAAAAAATCCGAGCTAGGCCTGGAGGCCATATTCCTTTAATTGAATTGCCACGGACTCCGGGCCAATTGGGATGAGCTGCGGAGGCTCGTATCCTCCCGTTTTCCCTTAGCTATCTTTTTGCAGCAGAACAAGCTGGGCGCGTGCCCCCTGCCTACCCTCCCGTAGTATAAGAATTTTGCAACCCCAGCACCATAGGATGAGGGCCGGGCAGGCGGATGCGCCATTTACACCGGGAATGATGTCCCCGTTCTTCTCTTTCCTTTAAATGCTTCATTTCATGCAAAAACTGTGTAGTTGCACCTTGATAGGAGGTATACTGTTATTTCTGCGTACATTTCATCGTTAGCCAACTTTGACGCGGGGGAATTCTGCCGTGTCGCAGCACAGTTGCAGAACCCCTTTTTCATGCTCTGGGATAGGCACGGTAGACACCCCCTGTGGAGAGACTACTTGATCAATCCCTGGAGTCAGATCCTTGACGACCTGATCGACGAGCTGGAAATGGGTGTCCTAAATGTGGATGAGTTTATCATTCACTGCCCGAGAATCGCTTCATTTTCCTGCCTCGATCTATCTTTGTGCTCTCCGGATGCACAGCCTGACTTGGAGTAGGTGCCTACCCTCCCGTAGTATAAGAATTTTGCAACCCCAGCACCATGGGATGAGAGCCGGGCAGGCGGATGCGCCATTTACACCGGGAATGATGTCCTCGTTCTTCTCTTTCCTTTAAATGCTTCATTTCATGCAAAAACTGTGTAGTTGCACCTTGATAGGAGGTATACTGTTATTTCTGCGTACTATTTCATCGTTAGCCAACTTTGACGCGGGGGAATTCTGCCGTGTCGCAGCACGGTTGCAGAAGCCCTTTTTCATGCTCTGGGATAGGAACGGTAGGCCCCCGCCTGTGGAGAGACTACTTGATCAATCCCTGGAGTCAGATCCTTGATGACCTGATCGACGAGCTGGAAATGGGTGTCCTAAATGTGGATGAGTTTATCATTCACTGCCCGAGAATCGCTTCATTTTCCTGCCTCGATCTATCTTTGTGCTCTCCGGATGCACAGCCTGATTTGGGGTAGGTGGTAGCCGATGACCGCCATAGTAGTGATCACTTTCCCAATTAAATAAAATTTTCTGGGTCATTGCTGCCTAAAAGCCCTTCCCGGTGGTGCTTGGCGCGGGCATGGTGTTCCGCATTTCAGGAAATGACTGATTTCTCAGTCTCAGTCCAGGTGTTTAGGTCGGTAGATGAGGCTGTTGAGTTCTTCTGGGGCCTCAGGGGTGAAGGGGCATTGCCTCCTCCCCTCTCAGCCCCGATCCGGGAACGGTTTTCTGCACAGTGCGGCTTTCGCAAGTTCCACTCGATGTTGGATGCTTTGCTCCGACTGGAAAATGCCGTCTGCGAGGCCTTCCTTCGTAGAAAGCACTACGCCACGGTGTTTTCCGTGTTGGAAAAGGCCTATGACACCGCATGGCGATACGGTACCATGGATACTGCACATGATAGGGGCAAGGGGACGCCCCCATCTGAATTTTTGCGATATCATTGATTCCGCGTACGGGTGGGAGAAGCCCTCTACGAAGTGTCTTCAGTGTGACACGGGGCGATTTGCTTTTCTGACAGTCCTGCTGATGGTCTCAGCGCCCACTCCAGCCCCACCTTAGCCTCTTCTCCTTCTTTCTTACACCTTGTATTTTTACACTACTTCCTCACTCTTCCTACAACCTCTTTCACAACTTTTCTGGTCAGCCTCTAATTTTACAAGGTAGACGCCTATCAGCCCCCTATCAACCAACTATCCCGCATCAGGACTGAGGGAGGGTGGGACAATGCCCCTTCACCTCTGATGCTGGTTTGGGATGGTGGGTTTTTAAAAACCTGCCATTCTCACATACCCATTCTCTCTCCTTTCACTGTCTATCGATTTTACACTTAGCCCAAGCTGGAGGCGCAATGTCGAAGGGCTGCCTGGCCACTGGGTGGGAGGTGTGGTCCTAAATGGTGGCAGCTAGCTAGGCCGGACCCGTGTTCACTCCTTTCATAGTGGGCAACTGCGTGTGGGGATCAGCGTATGCATCCCGTGTTAAAAATAGGGTTACCATGCCAACGAATGAGACTTTAAAAAATAATCCTCCTCTACTAACATCAGAGCCAATCTTGGGCAGGGTATCCCGCAGGGAAGTGTCCTCAGTGTCACACTCTTTGACTTGAGCATCAACGGCATCACCTCAGTGCTGCTGGGAGATGTTTTCGCTACACTCTACGTGGACGGCATTTCGATCTTCTTTGGCGCGGCCCAGATATCAACTCTGGAGCGTCGACTCCAACATGTATTGAAATGGGTTTCTTGCTATGCTGAAGCGCACAGGCTTCAGTTTTTCTTGACCCTATAGAGGTGGTGCTCTTCTGCCGCCATCCATGGCCCAGAAATGTTTCTAAATGGGGTTCACCTCAAAGTAGTGGACTCGCACCGTTTCATTGTTCTTGTATTTGATCGAGGCCTCACCTGGGAGGCTCATATCCACAGCCTTAGGGTCTTTTGTACCCACGCCATGGATATTTTTCGTTCTGTGACGTTCAGCACCTGGGTTACTGATAGGGCTACTGCCTTACTTTTTTATCGATCCTTTGTTCGTTTGAAACTCAACTATGGATGCGAGTTTTATGCATCCGCAGCCGAGCATGTATTGCGGAAGGTGACTTGATCCACTATACCGGCCTCCGCCTGGCAAACAATGCCTTCCGTACATCCCTTTTTGAGGGCCTACTTGTCGATGCTGGGTAGATGCCACTCGCTCTGTATCGTGCACAGTGCATTATTCGCCTCTACACGTCAGCTCAACGCCTCCCTCACTTGCCAACAGTTCTCACTGCATTCGCAACTGATCTCGACGGTGCCTATTCCGCCCTTTGGGTTTTGAGCTAGGAAATTCCTTCGAGAGCTCGGTATATCTCTCGGGCCGGTGGCGCCCCTGGTTCTGCCTAGGACGCCACCCTGAGTGGAACAACTTCGACTGTTTGTCTCCACGCCTCTGCTCCCAAAGCTTCTACAGCGCCGTGAGTATTGCGTTCGGCCGTTTTGGAGCACACTCCGTGTCACGATGAAACCGTGCCAGTTTATACGGATGGCACGGTTTCCTCGCCGTATCTCCTCTGTTTGAAGTCAGCGGGGCTCTGAAATGCGCTGCGTCTGTCTTTACCCCCGAGTTGGTTGCAATACACCGCTCAGTTCGGGAGATAACGCGACGTTCCAGGTTTGGAGACCTGTGTGTGATTTATAGCGACTCACAAAGCGCCCTGAGTGCTCTCGGGCCATTGTAATCTCCGCTTCCTCTGGTTCGCGATTATTCACGGTTTGGGCGAACCGGGCGGCTCTTGAGATTATGTTGAGTGGAGGAGGTTGGTCTCCTCAACTTTATTCGACCTTTTTTTAGGTCGCCTGTTCCTGCGCCGGGGGAGGCGGGCCTACCCCCGACGCAGGAGCACGCTCTTCCATCTTGTTGCATTTTGGCTTTCTTTTCTTTTTTTATTTATTGTTGTTTTTTCAGCCTGTGCTCAGCCTTTTCCTTTTTATCTTTGTTATTTGCTATTTGCATATTGTTATTTGTTTTTTAGTCTAGCCTATCATTAGGCTGTACCATGAATACGTCGACTTTTGCCCTAGAAGGCAGTCGCCAGACGGGCTCTCAAAATTTAAAAAAAAGATCAAACGGAACATTAATTAAGCAAGAGAGAAAAAAAATACCCGGCACTCAACGTGAGTCTAAGCGTTTCGATACTTATGGGGACAGTAGGAAGCCCATATGGGAGGCTATAGGAGCCATTATGACCTTCACACTGGCCTCTCCGAACAATAGTAAATATATTAGACAAGCGTCGAGCAATGCCCCTTTTTCTCAATAGCAGTCGAGGATCTGTGGAAAGATCTTTCCTATTCTCTCCGTCTGAAATCAGATGACGTCACGGGATTGCGAACATTGGAGCAACGTCCTAAAACCAGGGTTCGAATCCCTTGCGTTTCATTCGCCTTTGGATCCGTTCTTGCCATCCGCGATCGATCTCCCCCTCCCCTCCTCAGGCCTTCGCTCGGGGTCTCGTTGCGGTAGAGGCAGGGGGGAGGTCTATTCTCCCCGAGAGTTCGCATATTTGACTACCTCTACTTTATAACGTGCCTTACCGGCCCCAGTAATCAGGGGTGACGGGTCTTTGTTATTTTGGGGTTTATCTTCCTTGTTTTTATTCATTATTATTGGTTCTTTTCGTTCTCCAATTTGTACCTTCATCTGTCGGTATCTCCTTTCATTCATCATTCACTCGGTGAAAATTCCCTCGTTAGTTACACCACTCTTCTCTCTTTTCACAACCAAAAGATATCTCTTTGGTTCGTCTATATTTTCAAAGCGGTTGGTTTGGTGTTTGTTAGTGATTTACAAGGTAACAAAATAAGCAAATGTAGTGTATGCTTCTTCTTTCCATGGTGACATAACAAAGTTGACGTCTCTTATTAATTTCCATGGCAACATAAAAAATTTGGCGTCTCTTATTCGTTTATATGGTAACATAGCGAGTGTGGCGTCGATTATTCGTGTTAATGGTAGCATAAGTTTGCCATCAGTTATTCATTTCCATGGTGACATAAGCTTGCCACCGGTTATTCATTTCCATGGTGACAAAAGTTTGCCATCGGTTATTCATTTCCATGGTGACAAAAGTTTGCCATCGGTTATTCATTTCCATGGCGACAAAAGTTTAGCATCGGTTATTCGTTTCCATGGAAATGAACCTGTTGATTTCCTGGCCTTGACTGATTGGCCCATAGGCGAGGGGTAACGCGGTCGATTAACTTACTGCAAATATCATTAATATAGAGAAATAGAGACAATGGTAATCTAACGAAGACGTGTTTATTTGGAAAGAAGGGACGTGGCAGACAGAGCAGGAAGATCTCACATAACTTACAGAAAAAGTAAAAACAATCAATCTAGGCTCAAAAATTCAAGCAGCTTCTCTTATCAACATTAAATACGTAGAGTCTGAGGGGGGAGGGGGTATTTTGTTCCCCGTAGACAAGTTTGTAAGGGAGTATAGAATGAAGTACGAACTTGTACCCTGAATCGGAGCTGTAGGCTGTGGGGCACCGCAATGGAGAGTCGCTTCAGGAGAGTTGGGCGTCCTCCAGGCCCCAACCTCCTTCCAACTCTAGTTTTACTTTCTGCTAGATGTACCTCTCTTACTTTTTCTCTTTCTTTAACTTAAACACTTTGCAAAACTCGAGCGGAGATGCTCTTGATGGTTGGTGTTCGGCTTCCTAATACAGATGACACCTGCTTCCTTCCTCTTTCATTAAGTTCTTGAACCAAAGAATACAAACACACCTCGGTCGGTTACTTTAACCTCAACTAACCTAACGACCTTCTAATCGGGAGTAGTTTTATCCTAAGCAACGTCACAGTGTGCCGCTTCAAGTCCCCTACCCCCCACCAGCCCTATTCAACTTCCTCACCCTCCACGCCCAATCCGGAGGGAAGAGAATCGCTGGTGCTCGAGGAGAAACAGATGAATGCAAACGTTCGACTTTATTTCTAAACAAGGCTGATTTTCGTAATCACCCGAAATCCATTAATGGGAATAAGGGCAAATTACCGACATATTAATGGAAATAAGAGTAATTCACCCAATTCCATTAATGGGATTAAGAGTGATGCCCTAAATCCATTAATGGGAATAAGAGTAATTACCCCAAATACACAAATTGGAATAAGATTAATTACCCAAAAACTAATAATGATAATACGACGAATACCCAAAATGTATTAATTGGAATAAGGGTAATTACCTTAAATATGTTAATGTAAATAAAAGTAATCACCAGAAATATATTAATGAAAATCATAGTAATTACCCGAAATACATTAATGGGTATACAAGTAATTACCCTATATCCATTAATTAGAATAAGAGTAATTACCATAAATGCAGTAATGGTTACACGAGTAATTATTTTAAATCCACTAATGAGAATAATATAAATTAGGGTCAGGTGGACACGGATCGTACTGCTAGTGGTTTTTTGGTCATCAAAACTAAAGTTTTAAACTTAGCAGAAATCCCAAGTGCCCAACAGGTAGCTCACATAAATACCTTTATTTTCCACAAACAGAACTTTGAAATGTGTTTACCAATTCAGATTTATGGTGTCATTTTTGAAAAAAAAAGTGGTTTTTGTACGGATCGTGACCATGTAGGACACGCTCCGGACGCCCTTGGTACCATTTTTTGTCATTTTTTTTCTATATGCCACAACTGAAATTAAAGGATCTCCTATTACTAAATGATACAAAAATGTCATGAAAAGACATATAATATTTTAAAAAAATGGTTAGAATTGGTATTTTACAACATTTTTACATAGGAATCAAAAATAATGTAAAAACTAATCATTTCTTAATTTTATAGAACATTTTTGAGTAAGTAATTCACAACCCTCATAGTTCATCATTGCATAAATATATTAATAACCTCATTAGGCAATGTAATATCCTCATCTTACTGCAATATTGCAACTGGAAAATTGCAAATTGAAATTCACAAAATTAAATACAAAATGAAAATTAGCCTATAATACGATAAATTAAGCAATTACTTAATACACTTTGCACAACACTGTATATACATAGTTAAATATTGCATCTAACTTAAAATAATGTTAGATAATAACACAAATAACATCATTTAACACTGATAAAAATGGTCAACTTTGCACTTTGATATCTTGCATTTTCATTAGTGTTTTGGTCGCTTTTTATGTAAACTGTAAACAGAGAAATCACCATGCTGGTCAGCGTTATGAAATCACCTTATTTTTCTTCACAATTACCATATTCACCATAGAAACCATAACCAGCGGAATCACGCAATATTCACAAACACTGTGGACTATAATGTAACTGGTAAAAATTATATCAGACACGTTAAATATAAAAAAAGTCACCAAGCAAGCAAAAATGGCGCCGGAGCTCCCCGGGAAGAAGAGGGATGGACGTCACATCAGACCTGTTTTCTATGCCAAAGGTAAACTGAATCAAGCCCATATTTAGACAAAGAAGCTTTTTGTACGGCCCGTGTCCATGTACAGCCCGTGTCCACTTCCCCCCACCCCAAATCCATTAATGAGAATGTAAGTAATTATCCAAAATCCATTAATAGGGATAATGGTAATTACCTGAAATCCATGAATGGGTATAAGAGTAATTACCCGAAATCCATTAATGGAAATGAGTAATTACCCCAAATCCATGAATGGGAATAAGAGTAAGTACCCTAAATCCATTAATGGGAATAATAGTAACCTGAAATCTATTAATGGGAATAAGAGTAACAAAGCACTAGATCCTTCCGTGCGCCATTCAGTTCGCACTCTTGAGCACTGTTGTCTTGGGAAGAACGTGTTTCCCTTCCGCATTAGAGTTGTGAAGTTTGTTCTAACTTTCATTAAGGTCACATTCTTTTATTATTCCTCTCATTTCCTTTTATTTTTTTTGTCTTCTCTTTTTGCTCCGTTGAATCACAATGTAACGGTTGGATCACATTTTTGGCCTATAGCGTTTTTCGAAGTAAAAGGCCTACATGCGTTGGTAGGGCACTTGTCTCAAGAACATCCTCCTTGTTCGCATTACCCTTCCTAGTTGAAAATTAAGACCCCTAACCAAGGCAACGATGATGTGGTATCGGAGATAGTGTCTTAAACCCTGTTCAAAATGTTTGGGGTGTGATACCAAGTTGCTGAGACACACTGTAACTCGACTCTATAATTTTAAATGCTGGAACTCATGTATGTGTTACTAGTACTGCTGATTTACATTGATTGTATAGTATTATAAAGTGATATTAATATGGTAACCATCGCTTATAGCATTTACCTCTGAAAAAGTTACTTAGACCTTGTACTGGCAGTACTTTTTTTGTCTGAATCCGAGTCTGTTTTATGCAGAGTAGGAATGTGTCTATGCATAAGAATGGTTATGTGACAATAGACTTTGTTTTCGTCGCCATTTTAAGTGGAGGCAATTTCGTATTTGTTGGAAATTCTCATTGGCCGACGACTCCATATTTGTTATCTTATCAAAATCGGTAATCTGAGGATTTTTCTCGCGTCGACTATTGAGTCAAAAGACTTTATTTGTCTTAGTTTCTCATTACCCTCACCTATGTTCGCTGGGATGTTGTTCTAACGTACTAATACCACCTCATTGTCGTGGTTAGTTGTTCTTGCGAGATATACTAGCAGGGGGAGGTTGTTTAGGTATATAAAGGAACACTATTACGGAGGGCGTTGTTCTCATGGAAAAGAGTGTCTTCCTGTAATCAAGGACTAGATGCATATTAGAAAGCAAGGCGATAACGGGAGAAAAGGCCGTTTTTGCATATTAATAAGAAAATGATCAAAGCGGGCCTTTTTTACGTGTTTTAAAGGACACAACGCAGGAATTACTTTTCCTTACCAGTTGAAGCAAAGGACGTGTAAGAAAGTTGTTGTAGCGCAATAAAACAAATTGTTCCCGTGTTGTTAAATCACAGATCACTAAATTACCAATGAGTTCGAGTATTAGAGGCTGCAGTACATACATAAGAATTTTTTATGTACTAAAATACACGAGTTTAGCGCCAAATAGTTTGTGCCAGTGTATGAAAGGAAACATAACAGAATTAAAATTAAATATATGGTAGCATTTTACTGGGCGTAAATACAACAAAAAAGCATTTAACAACAGTCTAAGCGCTACCTGAATGGCGGGTAAGTACGGAAGTTTTACAATTTAATTTAGGTTTATATTTGTAAATAAATTATTTATATCCAAAAAACTGGATGGATTCATGTGAGCTTTCTTTTTTACCTCCAGCTGCTGGAACTTCCATGTTGGTTTAATTTTTACTCGACTATACATTATGTGCAGTGGTATTAAGTGACACGATTGGCGTTGGGGGATGGGAGGATTTTAATATATTGAGAGTAAAATAACATTAAATAAAATGAAACTTCTTGGCATGCATGACCTCTGCCGTGCTTACATAACCACGAAATTGAGGTTAGGATTTTGGTAGGGCGTGATCCAGTGGCGATGATCCCCATCGCCACTGGATCACGCATCACTTAGGGGTGAACAGTCTGGGCTCCGAGGTGAAAATCTGCGGGATTTAAAATATAGAGAGGGTGAAAGACCTCCCCCCTCTTGGGGCCTTCAGGCCCTCCTCTTCAGTGCTACATTCTCTCAGTCTGCAAAGGCCCACGAATGCATCATTATTATAACCGCTTCCCCACAAAGTGGGGTCGGCGAGCATCGACGCTACTAAATTCCCTTAGGCCACAAAGGGTTACTCTCCTGCTCTTTAGTTGGAAAATACAGTAAACCGTTCGTCGTGACCCTTGCCTCCTCTCCCTCCCAAAGAAGACAGAGATCTATAGCCCACGGGCTAGAATAATTGTCCTACTGATCTTTATGTAAGGTTTCCTTATCCGGTCGGGGGACGACTCGGTCCAAATCAAAGGCATTGGCTCAAATGCGGTAACCTTAATTTGAGAAGCATAGGTTAATACGGTATCGCAACGTTAATGCCAGTGGCAAGTTAAAGACTCGAAGAATTTCTGGACTATTCATTTTATTTAATGATATCGCCGTCGGCCTCGCCCGCGGCCTCCGGGCGGCGTCGGAACCCACTGCAAGCCTTCTCGACGCTCCCCCTCTTTAACTGGGTGCAAACTCCGTTGATCCTGCAACTAAGCTCCACCTCGGTGATGGTGCACGCGTACTTGTTGGTCTCTTTATCAACCACGACCCCACACATCATAGTCCAGGTGTTTGTAGTGTGGGGAGTTGGGAGGCCACAAATGTTTGAAGCGATGGGGTCCAAAGAAATTGTGTGACAGCCAAGACTGAATCCTCCTCCTCGTATGTTATGGTGAGTCCTCCTGCCGCGCAGAACAGCCACCGCCACCTCCTGGCTCTACTGTGCAACGCACCACCTTCTCCGGGTACTTGGTGTATTGAGTGAGCCCTGAGGCGCCCTCGAGAAGAAGAAAAATGGGGCCAAAGCATCGTCGTCCTTCGTGGTGAGCCTCATCTCGTCATCCCAGCCTCATACCAAGCTTGGTATGAACGTTGCAAAGGATGGAAATACTGTCCGCCTGCAGGAAGATCTTGGGAAGATTGGGGAGTGGTCGGACACATGGCAAATGCCTTTTAACCTGAGCAAATGCAAAGTGATGCATATCGGCCACCGAAACCCCCAATCTCAGTATATCCTTAAGGGAACTGCTCTTGAATCTACCGACACTGAGAAGGACTTAGGTGTAACAATCACTAGTGACCTCAAGTTCTCGAAATAGTGCATTGAGGCGGAGAAAAAGACCCAAAGGATTCTAGGCTACATAAAGCGCCAGTTTGGATATCGGAACAAGGAGATTGTACTGTGTTTGTACAACTCACTGGTCCGACCGCACCTGGAGTATGCCGTACAATTTTGGAGTCCTTCATTTCGAAAGGACATCGCGAGATTGGAACGCGTACAAGCCAGGGCAACCAAACTGATTCCCTCTATCAGACATAAAAGTTATGAAGATAGATTAATGGAATTAGATCTGTCCTCGTTGGAAACCCGTAGATTGCGTGGTCAGCTCATCGAAGTTTTCAAAATACTTCGAGGGTTCGACAATGTGAACTACCGGGATATTTTCACACTTGAGAGCAGAACAAGAAATCACGGCTTTAAACTTGAACTGAAGCGTTACAATCGCGATATGTGTGGAAAGTTTTTCACGTACAGTATCTGCGGTAGTTGGAACGCACTTCCAGTGGAAGTTGTCAACAGTGAATCTGTTGACCAGTTCAAGTCAAGACTAGACAGGGTCTTGAAAAATGGCCGTGAAAGGACGTAAAGCATTTGAGCAGAGATGTGCCCGCTCGACTGCTAGTCCAAAGGTACCCTCATTGAATGGACCGTAAGGTCTTCTAGGGTACCTTCTTTCCTTGTTGTACTTGTTAACTCTTCCCTGAGCCTCTGCGCACAAGTACTCAGATTGAGACCCAAGAAGCATTCGGGTATCTTCGCATTGGAGCGTGAATCCCGAAAGCAGCCCAGCTTTCCTTTTCCCCCTTTTTTTGTAGGATTGAATTCAGCTATGGTAATTCTCCCTCCATAGAGGATGCACAACTGAGTACTATCCTATGAATAAGAGAGAACTGACGTTAGACAACACACAAGTGCGAAATTCAAAGTTACCAACGACTAAAAATTTCTCACCGCAACCCTGTATGAAGTTTGGTAGAGTTAATTCCAAAGGGGCATTGTTGAATGCAGTATCGTCACATCAATTCCGGAAGGAATTTGGTTACAATAAAGCGGCTGCAGCCGTGAGAAAAATCGACTTAAAAGTTTGATGCCTTATTTTTTGTTCATTCTTTCCCTCTCTCTGTCTCTGTCTGTCTTCCCCCCCTCTCTCTCTCTCTCTCTCTCTCTCTCTCTCTCTCTCTATATATATATATATATATATATATATATATATATATATATATATATATATATATATATATATATATATATATATATATATATATATATCTTTCGCTCTCTCTTCCTTATTCCTGAAGACCTGGAATCCTCATTGATCTATCTCTTTATTTACTACCTAATTAACTAACTTTAGTTCTCAGCATTTCGGATCAATCTAGATATCAAATGAATGAATGTACTGGAATAAATTGCACAATGTAACAAGTAATCTTGGTTGCAGATTAAAAGACGAGTTCACTAAATATGTGTTAGCTTTATCAAGAGTCATTAAGATTGAGTATAAGAAAGTTTTCTTTTAAACTTGAGAAGTCTTTTAGCAGTATTATAACACATGTTGGAATTGAATTAAAATGCTTTATGATTTTTTTTACCAAACGAAACTAAAAGGCAAAGTCTTCCTACACTCAAAAGGCTTGACACTAAAAGGCAAAGTCTTCATACACTCAAAAGGCTTGAAACTAAAAGACAAAGTCTTGATATACTCAAACAGCTTAGTCTTCATAACCCAAATACTTAGATATTCAATAAATTTGGAAGCTCACAAACTGCGTCCTCCAAGGTCAGTTTGAGAATGTAATGAAGTCATTCATCAACCTTTTTCAACCCCATGATATAAACTTTCCGTTTTGGCCTTGACTCACTCTCCCCTAGGTTAGTAGTTCTTAAGTCATCACTCTCAACCCAGTTATCATTGGACTTTTAAAAGAAGCTACATATTGGCCTGAGTTTAATTGAGCACCAATATGCTCAATAGTTGCAACAACTTCATATGTTGGTATGCCTTCTCCGGTCCGTATTTGTACGTCAGAAAATGGTGTTGATTTTGCATCAATCTTTCTGGAAACCATTCTTCGTCCCAAATTCCAGAATTCAGACCTTTTAGGCAGGGGCAATGGTGGTGGTGGTGAGCAGGGACGGTGGTGGTGGTCAGGAGCGTTGGAGGTGGGCAGGGGCATTGGTTTTATACCATTATATTTGGTATTAAATTCCATTTCAAATCATATATGTCAACCTTACTATTTTTGAAATTTCATCCCTCAACTTGGCATAAATTTGATATTTGTGGGTTTAATATAAAGCGATCGATTTATTCAGGCTTAAGAGAATATAGTGGCGAAATGTCACCCTAACCGATTTTATTCTTGAGATCAATTCGATGGAGGGGCGTTTTATTTATGTGGCAAAGATTAGAAATGTTGCCATATACTCGAATTAATCTACATAGTGGATCTTAAATTATGAATTTCGTTCATTTATCAATTTTCCTCATTTGTTCGATTATTATATGGCCTAACCATAATTTGTTTTAAATAAAAAAGACGTGTTCGTGTCTCTTCTTCTTAATGATATAAGAGTGAAGGTGCTGAGAATAATAGCCTATTATTAATAAATTTTTATTTATAGTGAAAGAAATTTTAAAAATGATTATTCTCTTCCATCTCTGAGCTTAGGGGGGAAAGTCTACGGGATTCTGAACCATACTCTTACGTTCTTTTGAATAAAAAAAAATAAAGGATCCTCATGGCTAAACTATTTAAGCTAAAGCCTTGTGTTTGGTCTCATTAGCTAGCAAATCTTCTTAAAAAAATCATTACTAGTCCCTTAAATGGGATCATTATAATCCCATGATTTCCTCAAGATTTCCCAAACTCCTCAGGCAAAAAAGTTAAACCTGATTTTTCCACTGGGACAAAAATCGGCATCAGAAAAGTTAAAACTTTTCGCGGATTTTTTCGAATAGATGTAGTATTGTAACGTTAACTCCAAACGCATTGTTTAATCCCATATCGTAACGTTAATTCTTCAAAAACATTAGTAATACAGTATGGTAACGTTAATTCCCAAGGTATTGCTTAATACAGTATCCTAATGTTAATTTTAGAGGCATTAGTTAACACGATATCGTAACGTTAATTCCAAAGGCATTCGTTAACAATTCAAAAACGTTAATTCCAAATGCATTTGTTAATACAGTATGGTAACGTTAATTCCAAAGGCATTGTTTAATTCAGTATCGTACCGTTAATCCTAACGGAATTGATAAATACAGTATCTTAACATTAAGTTCAAATGTATTGTTTAATACAGTATCTTATCGTTAATTCCAAAAGCATTATTTAATACATTATCCTAATGTTAATTCAAAACTCATTGTTTGAAGCAGTATCGTAACGTTAAATCCAACCGCATTGGTTATTAGACCATAGTAACGTTAAATCCCACCGCATTGTTTATCAGAGCATCGTAACGTTATTTCCAAAGGTGTTGTCTAACGATGCGGTACCTTGTGCGCAACCCGTTTTTAGTCGCGTGTGAGTCAGGTCGCGAGCGACTCTACATCTCTCTATTTCTATCGGTCGGTCGGTTGGTCTCCGCTTTGATTTCTGTTTTGTTTTTGTAATGAAATTGTAACTATTCGGCCAATTCTAACGAAATCTGAAACCCTTATGTTGTTTTCCATTCTCTTTCGAATGATATAATTGCCAAAGTCCTCCCAAGGTTAGCCCGAGAATTATTTTGTTTTGGCAATAACATCATAACTTTTCGGCCGACATCTGCTAGTATAGACTAGGCTATAATATGCTATACTCTACTAGGCAAGCCTAGAATAGGCTATGCTATGCTAGGTTATTATATGGTAGGCTATACTATGCTAAGCTATAATGTAAAAAGGTAAGATATACTATGCTAATTTAGGCTATAATATGTTAGGATAGCATAGAGTAAGTTAGGCTAGACAATAATAAGCTATGCTTGACTAGGGTAAAATCGTATAATATAGGCTATACATGTATAAGATAGTTAATGCTAGACTAGGTTATGCTAGGCTAGGCTAAGCTATAATAGGCTAGGCAGAGCATGAAAGGCTATACGAGGCTAGGCTACGCTATGGTATGCTAGGTTAAGCTATGATATACTAAGATATGCTATGCTATACCAGGTTAGGATAAGCGAAGCTTTGCTAGGCTACGGTAGGCTAGTCTATGTTATGCATGTTATGCAAGCCTAAGCTACTAGTCTAGTCTAGGCTAGGCAATACTATGATATACTATACTATACTCGTACTAATTAGACTAGGGTAGGGTAAGGTAGGCTATGATATAATATACTATACTCGTACTAATTAGGCTAGGGTAGGGTAGGGTAAGGAAGGCTATGATATACTATACTAGGCTATGCTACTCTATGCTAGAATATGCTAAATAGATTAGTATAGGATAGAATATACTAGGCTAGGCTCCAGTGAACTAGGCTAGCTAGGCTATACTAGACTAGGGTAAGCTAAGCTAGGCTAGACTAAGATTCAATATACAATTGTATACTGCGTTAAGCTAGGCTAAGTTATACTCTACTAGGCAGGCTAGGCTATACTTTGATAAGCTAAGCTAGGCTAGGCTAGGATACACTGATAGGCTCAGGTATACTATACTAAGCTAGGTTATTCTAATATATATTATGCTAGGTTATATATGCAAGTCTATACTAGGCTAGGCTAGGGTATGCTAGGCTACTTTAGGGTATACTAGGCTATTCTAGGCCATTCTATGCTAACATATACTAGTCTGGCTATATAAGGATATGCTATGCTATGCTATGCAAGGCTATGCTGGACTATACTACGCTAGACTAGGCTAGATTATAGTGTACCATGCTAAGCTAGCATAGGCTAGGGTAGGCTAGGCTAGACTATGGTTGGGTTTGCTATGTCAAGATATACCATGCTGGAATAGGATAGGATATACTATGCTAAGCTAGGCTATACTATGCTAGATTAGTTTATAGTATACTAGGCTAGGTTATACTATGCTTCTACTATACTATGCTAAGCTAGATTAGGGTAAAGTACGCTATGGTAGATAGGCTATACTATGCTAGGCTTTTCAGGCTAGGCTATACGAGGATAGGCTAGGATTGGCTATGTTAAACTATTCTAAACTATATAAGGTTAGGCTATGCTATACTATACTATTCTAGGCTAGGCTATACTATGGTAAGCTTTACTATCCTATATATGCTAGGCTGTGCTAGGCTATGTTAGGCTATTTTTTGTTAGGCTAGGCTTTACTATGGTTTCTAGGCTATACTATACATTCTCTACTAGGCTAGGCTAGATTAGTCTAGGTTAAGTCATACTATCCGTGAAATTATATTATGTTATGTTATGTTTATACCAGGCTAAGCTATACTATGTAAAGCTAGGCTATACAATGAAAGCTACTCTAGAGTATGGTATAGTAAATTCTACTATTATAGGGAATCATAGGCTAGACTTGGTTATACTAATATAGGCTAGGCTAGACTAGGCTATCCGATGCTAAGCTAGGCTATACTATGGTAGGTTATGCTATGACATAATATACTCTGTTATACTATGCTATACTATTCTATGATATACTAGGCTAGGCTAGGCTAGGTAGGATTTACTGTGTTACGCAATCTAGGCTAGTCTATACTATGCTAGGCTTTATTATGCTAAATGAGGTAATACTATGGTAGGCTATCCTACGGTAAGCTATGTTTTGCCAGGCTACTATTCGAGACTATAATAGGCTATGCTATAAAATGTTATACTATTCCAGACAATACTAGGCTATACTATGCTAGGAGATACTATACTACATAATATACTATATTATATTATACTTTACTATATGTACTATGTTTTGTATGTTATGCTATAATATACTATGCTATAGTATGATAAGCACCACTATGCAATACTATGCTATAATATGATAAGCACCACTATGCAATAATATGCTATGTTATACTATGCTATAATGTGCTATGGTATACTATTCTAGACTATGCAATTAGGGTGTGACCTTTTTTTCGCCTTTCCAATTCCATAAATGAGGTTTCACAAAAAGTTAAGGCCGCCATTTTAATTTATAATTTAGTTCTGCTTTTTAGTAAGCTTTTATAAAGTTGTGACTTTTTAGTCGCGTGCGACTCTACATCTCACTATGTCGTTCGGTCGGTCGGTCAACGTTTTGCTTTTTTTTTAATAACATTTTAACAATTTAGCCGATTCTAACGAGATTTGGAACACTTATGTTATTTTACATTCTCTTTCGAATGATATATTTGCGAAAGTCCTCCCATAGTTAGCCATGGAATTATTTTCTTTTGGAAATAACATCACAACTATTCCGACCATTCTAACGAAATTTGAAATCCTTGGGCCACGATGAAAGATCCACGATGATGTGGTCCGTGTGAAGCGGTGCCTTGTCATTTCCCTCTTTGATTGAAAATGATTCTCTCCTAGCTATTGAATCGATCAAGTAACCGCTGAAAGGAAGCAGAAAAGAGCTTGACACAGAGCCATGACAAAGTCTAACCTATGATTAGTTATTTTTAAGTAGTATTTAGACATCGAAACGAGGGTATTAATTGGCCATTATTTATACGAAACCAAACTTTTACCAAAGCCAGGAAAATCCAAAGATAAGTAGCAGGATCTTTCGGCACTTCAACAGCGCTTCTAACTTTGCGGATGTCGACAGACTACCGTTCTGCTTTTTATCCCTGCATTATTAATTTAGTTTGTGTATTTGTTTTCGTAGCACTTCGCACGCACATCAACTGTACAGGGATCTTTAGTGTTAGCGTCCGGAATATAGGACTAGTAGGTTAATTTTGATGAATCCATCATTAGATTCATAATGTCTCGACCCTTAAACGGATTTCAACGGTTATCGTGGTATGACATTACATTACATCAATACCATATTATATCTATGGGGCAGGGACCAATAACTTAAAGGCGAACCGACAAAAGGGACGGAACACCACGAGTTTCGACGGGCGAAACAATTAGATAAGAGTGCAACGAGCTCAGGTATAATATGGGCAATGGCAAAGCTCAAGGTTATTTAAAGAGGCCGTTACAAAAATATAATTTTATTTACAAAAAAATAATGAGAGAATTGATGGGCAAAATTACATCAGAGAATTACTGGGCAAAATTACATTAGAGAATTACTGGGCAAAAATACACCGGTAAACGAGACGGGGGGAGGGGGGAAAATTGTAGTTATGCATCAGACTATGAAGTTAAAATTTAATGTATTACAGGATGAGACTATTCAATTGGGGGAGAATTAACTCAAATGGGTTACTGAAGGGAAAGAGGGGTTGGCTTACGGAGGATTCCGAGTGAGACGACGGGGTAAGGCTTCACGGATGTCTTCTGCATGTGAGGCGAGGGCGCTCAAATTTTCTCAGCGGGAACTTAAAGTGATGACGGTTCTCTAAAAAAAGGGAGGTGGCGGTAGCGTCCGGTCCAGGGGAGAGTATTTCGGCCACCCGAAAACGAGGGGCGAACGAGGAGGGCTTCGACAGGAGTTGACGAGAGAAGTCGGAAAAATCACTCGGTAGCGATCGTTAAATGGAATTACCTCACTGACTGGGGCTAATTCCAATACATAAAATAGTTCAGCTGTCACTTTGCTTTGTTGTTAGCACCTGACTTGGAACTAGGGAAATCTTCTTGGGTCCGGGCGAGACTTCTCAACTATGTGTCTGTCTCATGAGAAACGAGCACTATATACGTCTGAGGCTCTCCCCGCGGGGTGGGGGGGTTAATGGAAAAACTCTACTCTCGAATAGCCTCGAATCTTCTTGCCGAGGCTATTCTAACCCGCGTAAAGGTGAACCGTGGAGGACACGGCTCGAGGCTACCGCTTGTGGAAGGGGGGGTCAGGGGGGTATGCTTAGCAATTTAAGCCTAACAGAACCTTCTACGGCACATGGAAGTTCCGTGCTGGACAAGAAATTCTACGTGGGATTCTCCCACAACGGTTATTTGGATCGACGAAATTTAAATTTGTGTTCGCCACTTGTTGGGCAAAATTGTCGAATTATTGGAGATTAGAGATGAATGGCAGCGTTTCTTTATCTCTCCGGTATAATTAGGTTGGTTTTACTAGGTCGGACATTAATTTAGGTTAATTTGGGAATAAACTAAGGGAAAATGACCACCTGAGCATTCTGCCAGTAAGAGCACCATCTCGCTACCAGACACAACACAGTGCTAGATCGCTACCGGCCAGGTACCGAACAGAGCGCTACAGGCAGTCCACCCTACCCTATGTGGCTCGCCTATTCAACAAATAGACTTTGCACATGTTGGACATTAATTGCTTTTTATTAAGATCTTATTTATTTTAATTTTTTTTGTTTAATGTTAGTTTTTAATTATTTTAGTCAATATATCTTCCCTGAATTTGTAAATCGAGATCTTTTCAGTAATTGCACATTGTACAATGTACTGCTTCTTGATGAATAAATCAATTATTATTATTATTAACTCCTCCACAGTCTCGGTAGTGTAGTTAAAAATCCTGTCCTTCTTTTCTTATTCTATTCCCTTTCTAAAAAAACTGTTAAATCGCTTGCCTCTCCACTCCACTCAAAGTCCTTCTTTGTTCCTCTCAAACACAATTTCTCCTATATATTTAATTTGAATTGGTGAGTATTTCTTTAAGGTGAGATTCCTACACTTTCATCGGTATGATAAGTTGACGTTAATTTATTCAGTGTCAAAGCCATCCTCGAACTCTACTGCAAATTTCAAAGGCCTTTTCAACATTCTATTTCTAAGTTTAGGAATTGATTTCATCGCTCTTTGCTGAACGCTTTCTAATACTCCTATTTCTATTTTCATGTATGTCGGCCGTAAATGTACTGCATACTCCCAATCAACTCATAAAAGCGCTGCATATAAGAGAAAATTATGTAATATCTTTCGATTTAAACGCATAAGGTCTAACTATGCCTTGTAGAAACCTCTTAGCCTTTTGTGACGCGAAATTGCATTGTTTCAAAAGTATTCGGTCACTCGAGATTACCTTGCATTTTTCAAAGGTAAATTGCATTTACTATCTTTTCGAACATTTTTTTACTATATACGTTTTTTGCAAGCTATCAGAGAAACTAGGATATGCTGCCTAGTACAGTTTCGTGTCATCAACAAATTTTGAAATTTTACTCAATAAATTCATGCAAAATCGCTTATATATATATATATATATATATATATATATATATATATATATATATATATATATATATATATATATATATATATATTTAAAAAGGAAAGGATTCGAGAACAGAACAGATCCCAGGGGAACGCTGCTAGTGACCCATGATGATGAGGTATTATTTTCATTGACAACTCTAGTCTTCAATCCGCAAACTCCAGTGGCGAAAAATTCACACCAATTCCTCGGTTCTGGTTAATTCCTCGATTCAAGTGGAGCTAAAATCACACCAATTCCTCAGTCCTCGTCCATTACTCGAATCAAGTGGTGGTATATTGACACAAATCCTCGGCCCTCGTTTATTACTCGAATCAAGTGGCGCTGCATATTCAGAATTTCCTCGGTCCATGTTCATTAAACTAATCAAGTGCCACAAACTTCACACCAATTCATCGGTCCTCGTTCATTACTCTAATCTTGCTTACTGCTTAAAAGAGTCCATCGTAATCCGATGATGACCTTGTGTCTCAGCGTAATCTTTTTTGATGGGAGTGACGATGACTGAGAAGACCAATACGGGATCTGCACTGCCGTCCACAGATGTTACACTGAATATCAGGGTAGCACGGTGGAGGCCATGTAGCCCTCTCATGTTTCTCCTCTCGACGTCCAATAAGTACATTCCTCCATTGCTGTTCAAGTTGTTTATTCCTTCACGGCATCTTGTCCTCTATAGTATCCTATCCGAGGCTTGTTTCCAATTCACTTGGGTTGCTATTTATGCTGGGCAAGGCCAGTTTTCTATTATCTTTATATCTCTTCTTCTGACACCAGCACTTCTAACACCCTGTTCTAGCTGTCCGTACATGATTTTCTTTGGTATTCTTTCATCTGGAATTCGAATTACATGCCCGACCCATCTCATCTGGTTTTCCAACAGTATGCACTCGATACTGGTGATTCCAGCACGTGTCAAGACGGTTATATTTGGTATTCTATCTTGCAACGTTATCGCCAGAATTCTTCTTAAACATACCATATGGAATTTTTGAGCATCCTCATATGTTCTCTGTACAATGTCCATGCCTCACAACCATATAATAGTATAGACAAGCATACAGCTCTATAGACTGAAACTTTTGTTTCCAATTTTAAATTAAGATTTGTTAGTGCGCGCACTCTCAGTCTTCCAAGGCAGATGATGCCTGGTTTATTCTACTTTGTATTTCTTCGTCTATGGTGCAGTTTGCAGAAAAAATACTGCCCAGGTACTTACTTTAATCAAGTGGCGCTAAATTCACACAAATTCCTCTGTCCTCGATATTTCCTCGATTCAAGTTGCGCAAAATTTGAACCCAATTCCTCGATTCAATGGCATGAAATTCACACCAATTCGTCGGTCCTCGTTAAATCCTGGAATCAAGTGGCTTTAAACTCACACCAATTCGTCCATCCTCATTCAATTACTCGAATCAAGTAGCGCGAAATTCACACCAATTGTTCAGTCCTCGTTCATTATTCGAATCAAGTGGAGCAAATTTCACACAAATTCTTCGGCTCTCGTTCATTACTCGAATCAAGTAGCGCGAAATTCACACCCCTTTCTCGGTCCTCGTATATTCCCCGGACCAAGTGGCGATAAAATCATACCATTTCTTCGGTCCTCGGTCATTACTCGAATCAGGTGACCTTAAATTAACAAGAATTTTCGGTCCTCGTTTATTACTCGAATCAAGTGGCGCTTAATTCACACAAATTCCTCACTCCACGTTCATTACTCGAATCAAGTGCCGCCAAATACACAATTCATCGGTCCTCGTTTATTACTCGATTCGAGTGGCACGAAATTTACACAATTTCTTCAGTCCACTTTCAATAAACTAATCAAGTGGCGCAAAATTCACATCAATTCATCGGTCCTCATTCATTACTCTAATCAAGTGGAAGTAAATTCACAAAAATTCATCGGTCCACGTTTATTACTTGATGCAAGTGACATTAAAATCACACCAATTCCTCTGTCCTCAATCTTTACTCGATTAAAGTTGCTCATAATTCATACGAATTCCTCAGTCTTCGATCATTACTCGGAGCAAGGGGGCTAAAATCAAACCAATTCCTCGGTCCTCGTTTATTACTCGAATCAAGTGCATTGAAATTATAACAATTCCTCAATCCTCGTTAATTTATCTATTCAAGTGACATTAAATTCACACCAGTTCCTTGGTCTACGTTCATTAATCGAATCAAATGGCGCTGAATTCACGTCAACTCATCGGACCTGGTTCAATGCTCGAATCAAGTGGCACAAAATTCAACCTCAATTCCTCGATTCAATGAAACTAAATTCACACCAATTTGTCGGTCCTCGTTCATTATTCTAATCAGGTAGTGCGAAATTCACACCAATTTCTCGGTACTCGTTCATTACCCGAAACAAGTGGAGCAAATTTCACACAAATTCCTCGGCCCTCGTTCATTACTCGAATCGAGTGGTGCTAAATTCACACCAATTCGTCGGCACTCGTTCATTACTCGAAACAAGTGGAGCAAAATTAATACCAATTCCTCGGTCCTCGTTCATTACTCGAATTAAGTAGCGCGAAATTGACACCAATTCCTCGGTCCTTGTTAATTCTTCGATTCAAGTGGCGCTAAATTCACTCCAATTCGTCGGTCCTAGTTCATTACTCAAATCAAGTGGTGCTAAGATCACGCCAATTCGTCGGTTCTCGTTCATTACTCGAATCAAAGGGCGCTAAATTCACGCTAATTGCTTCGCCTCGATTATTACTCGATTCAAGTGGCATAAAAATTCACAACAGTTCCTCGGTCCTCGTTCATTACTCGAATCAAGTGGCGCTAAAATCACACCAATTCCTCGGTCCTCTTTCATTACTCGAATCAAGTGACGTTCAAATCACACCAATTCCTCGGTCCTCTTTCATTACTCGAATCAAGTGACGTTCAAATCACACCAATTCCTCGGTCCTCAATCTTTACTCGAATCGAGTCGATCAAACTTCACACCCATTCCTCTCACCTCGTTAATTCCTCGATTCAAGTGAAGCTAAATTCACACGAATTCCTCAATCCTCGATCATTACTCGGAGCAAGTGATGCTAAAATCAAACCAATACCTCAGTCTTTGTTCATTACTCGAATTAAGTGGCGCTGAAATTACACCAATTCCTCGGTCCTCGTTAATTCATCGATTTGATTAGCACTAAATTCACACCAAATCCTCGGCCCACGTTCCTTAATCGAATCAAGTGGCGCTGAATTCACACCAACTCCTCAGACCTGGTTCCATGCTGGAATCAAGTGGCGCAAATTCAATCCCAATTCTTTGATTCAATGGAACTAAATTCACACCAATTTCTTGGTCCTCGTTCGTAACTCGAATCAAGTGTCGCAAAATTCACACCAATCTTCGTTAATTCCTAGTGATAGGTTTTCTTACCTGGTCATTGTGGAAATCAAACTGGTCTTCTTTACCAGAATTAATGCAAAAAGAAGTTCGTAATAAATATAGTGAAGTTTGGATAAGTAAAACTGTCCCTAAAGTTGATACGTAGCCCCGAAGTGCCGAAGAGGAGACTACTAGTGGCGCTAGTGGGTTTCGGGTGAAAAGTCTCTTAAACCTACTTCCATCCTTGTTCTTTTTTGTCCATTTGCCGGTGCAAATGCTAAAGTGAACTTTCGCAGCCCCTCGCCGTTGTTGTTTTCGTTGTTCTTTTTCGCCCTATTATTATTATTATTATTATTATTATTATTATTATTATTATTATTATTATTATTATTATTATTATTATTATTATTATTATTATTATTATTTGTCACCCTAAATTATGTGGTTTCTTTAATAAAATAAATATATGTATATAAAGATTTATTCAATAACTTGAAGAACCTCTTCATCATCTTCTTTATCTTGTTATATGAGTGGAATGTGAGTAATTGTGTTACCCATAGAATTATTATGGTGGGTCTTTTGCTACAGCGGCAGCCGCACAACTATGTTGAATGGATGCCAAGAGAGCCAAAAATGAATTGTATGTACATTATAGGTATGTGTGTGTGGGGGGAGGGGGGTCCATCTCGCGAACTTTCCTTTTAACTTTGTCGTTTATGGGGATTTTTTCTCTTCTCTGGTTAATGTTTGAGCTCCCAATTGGGTGAAATATTGTATTTGATTTGTACTCAAGTCTAATCGTCTCTTTTTTTCTTTTCTTTTTTTTACTTTTTACATAGGTTCGCCCCTCTCGCCTATGTTATTGATGGTGGTTAGATGGTGGTACCTTACAGATAAAAAAAAAAAAGATTGAATCCCGGTAAATTTAGGAGATGAGGGCGTTATGAAGTGAAGCCTGTTTTCAAACGCAAGAATCTCTCTGCTCGTCCGTTTACCCGGCAAAGTAAACGCTGCGGTATACAATAATCTGCTTCGGGAACTTGGTGATCCCCTCTTTCCGAATATCGGGATTACTTGGGCTGGTTTTGATGCAAGGCAATGCTCCGTGGCACGCAGCAAAGTCGCTGATGCTGTTCTTGACGCTGAATATATTGAAATGATCAGCTGGTGAACTTCTGAGGGCAAAAATATGCTCAAGTCATTCAGAACAAGAGCTCCAACTATTCGTATTAATATTTTGTGCAATTATTATGAAATAATTATGTTGTTTTCTTGTTATAGATGCATCGTCACTTATCGTTCTCTAGTTTTGGACGTATAGTTTCTTCCAATACTCATTACTTTCCTCATTTTTTTTCATCCGCTGTTCTATGAAATGAAACTTGGACACTCTCAGAAGCAAATTTTAAAGAATATTCTGCGCAATTTTCATAAAAATTAAATGAGTATTTTAAAAATAAAGGTAGATTTAAGGAGTTTGTTCTCTAGTTTTGGACCGTACTATGTTTATAGGATTACAAGAAATTCGCAAAAAGCCTCAACAATGTTAGTAGGATAATGAGTACTTCAATAAGTACTCGGGGAGGAAAGAGAGCAGCTTCTCCCTTGTTTTGATCTTCTTGACGATGATCTACTCACTGCCCACCTCGACACGTACGATTTCCTCTTAGAATTTAACTCCCTCTCGGCTTTCCAAAGAGACCTCAATAATGAAACGGACTAAATCAGAGCCTGTCTATCTAATGCCTCGCTTGAGGGGTTTGCTTTTTTCTCTTGATGTGGATTTATTTGTCTTTAGACTGGTAATGTTTTGCTGGGCGGAGCAAAGGCTCCAGCGGATGTCGCATTGATTCCAATGATCCGTTCAGCCCCTCGGTAAAGATGTACTCGATTTCTTGTTCCTATCACTGAAACTCATTACTATTTATACAAATAAGCGAGAAAGTAAGAACTAATTTATTAAATATTATCTCATATTTTTAACTCTAGTCTTTTAATAAATGTTATACTCGGTATGCAAATGAACAAGTAAGCCTTATCGTATTTAGCCATACACACGTACCCGCACCTATACATACACGTAAATACGCAGACTTCATTTCTCGCAATCTTTTAAAATCTGAATTTAAATTATTTCGAAATAACTGAAATTCGAAGGCATTATTGTATCTTACGTTTGAAGCCAGAGGATCCTCCATTGGGTGCCAAGAACAAGTGTGTATGATGGCACCGTGAAGCATTCCATATCAATGTGACTAATGAGCACATCGCCAACAGTAAGGTTAAGAAAATAGATTCCTTGGGATTTGGTGAAGTTAGGTAGAGGGTCCTTGGAAGGAATGCACCCTGATTAGAGAACACGAGCGCTGTAAGGAACTCTTTGACCCCCCCCCCCCCCCAGCTCTATTCTGAAACGAAGCAGATCTAAATTTAAGTGTTTTTAGGAAGGATTCGAATCTTCGAACTTGGCGTGGCTAAAATAGCCGCACCCCGCGCTTTATCCCGATTAGTCCTAACGATACTATGTACGTATCCACGCTAATGGTCGCCTGTGGCCAATCAGCCAATAGTTGCGCGTTATCGCATTATTAGCATGCGGCCCCGTATGCATACCCAGATGGGGAGGGGCTACTCGAGTGGAGGGATGCCGCGTCTGAACAATTATGCCCTGCTTATCGCCCGTGAGGCAGGGGCGGGGTGTGCTAAGCGGGAGGGAGGGAGGGAGGGAGGGAGGGAGGAAGTTCACACCCCCTAACTTCAGCCACGTCTCGGAACGAGGAATTAGTTTCGAGAGCGTCATCCATGCTTCCACTCTTCCGCACCTCAACTCGTTCACAACATTCCAGGTGGTCGTGATCCTCTCCACCGGGGGTTTTCTCGCCTGAGACCCGGCTGCTCATCCAATCCCGCAGTGGAATGGATAGAACCCAGTGCCCCCTTTCTGTCTTTATTCTTCCACTGACGATGGAACCCAGTCACTTACGAAATCTCACTATAAGTGAAGAATTATATATTACTCCTCCTCAATTAAACTATTCACTATATAACCAACCAACACTTCAATACATTAACTAGCCAACCGAACAAATTTCGTTAGTATTTTTTATATCTTTAGTTAGTTGATTTCGAATCAACTCCCACGATAAAGGTTAGTCCCTCTGTTTAAATCATTCTAATTTGTTTTCGGTTTTTTGTTGCATTTTGTTTTTTTTTATAATTTAAAATAATAGGTTATTTTATTGTTAACTCCAGTTCCCTTTAATATTTGATATTCAAGTCAGTTTCTGTTATAACTTCACTTCTTTCTATTATTTTTTAAAATTACACTGGATAGTATTAATTCATTCTATATATTGTTATTTGTGTTATTACTTTAATCTCAATAATTGTCCATTTTATTATTTTAAATTTTCTTCATCCGCTCTTTTAGCCATTATTTAATGCATTCATTTAACTGTTATCGTTAATATTCCTTCTCCTTCTCATTAATCGATACAGTCGCTGAAGATGGTCCTAGTGAAGGTCCGAAACGTCCGGCTAATAAAGGATTAGTGTGATCACATGGGTCTTCATATTCCTCCTACTATATATATATATATATATATATATATATATATATATATATATATATATATATATATATATATATATATATATATATATAATGAAAAACACACAAAAAATATGAAAATTAACCCACAGGAAAATGAAAAGATGAATCCAAGCACTTTCGAACTATATTTGCAACTTCCTTTTCATTTTCCTGTGGATTAATTTTCATTATATATATATATATATATATATATATATATATATATATATATATATATATATATACAGAGAGAGAGAGAGAGATAATTAGAACCACCACCCGCAAATTACGTATTCGTTCTATTTTAGAAAACGAAAACCTAAAAATGGGTCAATTATATCAGTGTACTATTTTTGATGGGAAATATTTTGCTAAAAATGAGCTGCAAATCCTTGGTTTGTGCTTTGTTCTGTTCAGCGTCGCACATTGAGCATCATATTAGTACCAGGCGATTCCTGGTGGCTGAGTTCATCAACTTCATGGGCGAGAACAACTGAGCACATGGCTAAGAGGAACGACATCATCAGTGTAGTTATGGCCAAGAGCTGCAGTGCAGGAACAGATTCCTGCTGATTTTGTGTCCGGTGCAGAACTTGCCACCATTAGCTACAAAGACTTAAAATGGAGAAGTGGCTCTACTTCCTACGACGGAGGAAGGGGGGGGAAGGTCAGAGTATTCTATAGGAACTCGTTGTCGGGGTTTTTACCGCCCTTCCTCTCTCTCCCGAATCCATGAAGGGAAAAAGGGCTAATAATTACTGCAGTCAATCAACCACAAACTAACCTAACCTAACAACCAAACTAATCTAACATACCACTCAAACTAATCTAACTTAACAGCTAAACAAACGCAACCTATCAAACAAACAAATCTAACCTAACAACCAAACTAACCTAACTTTAAAAAAAATTAACCCGACGTAACGGCCAAACTAACGTAGAAAAAGAAAATAACCTAGCATAACAACCAAACTAGCCTAAACTGAAATTCAAACTAACCTAACCTAACAACCAAACAAACCTAACCCAACAACCAAACAAACCTAACCTAACAACCAAACAAACCTGACATAACAACTAGACAAACCTAACCTAACCCAACAACCAAACTAAACTAACCTAACCAATAACCAAACTAACCTAACCTAACAACCAAACTAACCTAACCTAACAAACAAAAAAAACTAACTCAACAGCCAAACTAACGTAATATAACTACCAAACAAACCTAACCTAATAACCAAACTAACCTAACCCAACAACTTAACGTATCTACAGTAAAAAACAAATAAACCTAATTTAACAGCCAAACGAACCTGACCTAACAACTAAACCCAACTAACTTAATAACTAAACAAACCTAACCTAACAACCAAACTAACCAAAATAAACTAATCTAACAATCAGCGAATATTCCATAACAACCAAACTAATATAACCTAAATTAACAACAAAACTAACCTAACCTAACAGCTAAACTAACCTAACCTAACAGCCAAACTAACTTAACGTAACAAACAAACAAACCTGAGCAAACAACCAAACTAAACTAACCTAACAATCAAACTAACATAACCAAACAATTAAACAAACCTAACCTAACACCCAAACGATCCCACTCTAACAACCAAACTAACGTAACGTAACGTAACCTAACAACCAAACTAACCTCTTTATACAACTCGGTCCATATCCCTTTTACCAATTTTCACTTCTCCACTTCCATCAGTACTCCTTGATTTTCCTCTTCTGCCTTCTTCTCCTGTCTGTCCGCCCACCTTTTTATCGAAGGTTTGGTGGAGTCGCTCAACCGCCAAATCTTTCAAACGCATACCATGCCCCGCCCACGCATATTTGCTTTTTAAAGGGCACTTCTGTGGTGTGTGTGTGTTGGTATTGTGGTTTCCACCGATTCGCACCGTCTGATGCCCATCTCAGTGGAGGATATATTTCGATAAGTTCCCGTTCATATCTCCGAGCGCGGCGTGAGCAAACTGATCTTCTTCGTTCCGAGATGCGCCCTGCCCGGGGCTCCCGCTCCCCATATTGAGGTAAGTAAGGTACACTGGCTGTGGCTAGTCGCTGGATTGGGAGCGACCTTGGGGTGGACGACGTGAAGTGATCAGGGGGTCGAATCCCACGCTAAAATGTAGATTCACACTGAAATACTCATCAGTTGGAGCAAATCGATGGTTGCTACTACCATTTGGACAAACAAATGGTTCTTGTAGTTCCTTTTCTGTCTAATCTCTCCCACGCCCAGGGAGTATAGTGATCTGTCCTTCGTCGGATTACATTCACAATTCCCCTTCAGAAAGGGGCATCGATTTAAAGGCGAAACTGATTTTAAATTCGGTGCACTATGGATACGGAGGGGCGTTTGGGGCCAAGGTGGATTGACGAAGATTATATTTTCTATTTATTTTGTAGTATTTTAAAAGAAAATTCTATGGAAGAGCCAAAAGCAGAAGGAGGGGGGAGGTGCGTTGATGTACGCCGATCCCAGTTATGAGATTAAGTCAGTTAACTTTCAGGAGACAACTCAATTGGGCCACTAAAATTGAACTTTTACTATCGAAAATCGCACCGAATAATGGGCGAAAGTGCTCATGCCCTATTAGGGAATGACTGAGTGGAGGGAGATACAGTGTTGTTTGTGCGGTGTCTAACAACATTTGCAAGGGCCTTCGTTGCTCTTGGACCCTTTCGAAATCTATTTTTTTCTTTTATGTGGGCGAAAACGGCGTAAAAGTCATCTACCCATTAATCCACTATAAGTGGTGATTGTGTGGAGGTTTTTTTTCTCTGTCTGTCTGTCTCTCTCTCTCTCTCTCTCTCTCTCTCTCTTCCCAACTGCTTGTGTCACAAGAAATTATTGAGATGACATCGCCGAGTACAAATTCCATGTTTAAGCTGCTGTCATGAGTTCACACAAGAGCACTTCTCAGTCCCTTTTCATAACGCAGCCAAGAAATGGTCCACATAAATGTTTCCCCACCAAAAGACCACACAAAAAAAAACTGTCTTAGGGTATTTTTTTTAAGAGAAAGAGTTCGCGGGTAGGCGATTGGAGCGCACCTTGCACATTGTACCCAGTTCGTGTGCAACCTTGGCACGGAGTGGTGGGTTTCTCCCCAAACTGGGCATAATATAGACAAGGATTAAAGTTTCTTAGCTGCTGCTCATCGCATAGAGTGGAAAGCAGCTTGCGACAGTGTACGAATGTGTTAACTGGTAGTAATGGAATACGATAAGTGCCCCCATAACTGAATGCTGACTTTAAATATTGCCAGAGGAAGTTAAAAAGGTTGATAAATCATGTAAATGACAACTTATTACACATTCCCTTTACACACCACCGCACACAATTCGCTTGATGTAATAATTCCACGAGTTGTCTTTGTGTGTGAGCGCGTAAGGCGTTATCCTGATCCGAAAAATCAGACTCTCATCTGGATGCTATTTTATGTTGGCTGATTTTTAAAAGACTGGTCTTCGCGCTTAAACTGAAGGCCTCTCGCGAACTGGACCGCCGGTGGTAGCTGGTACAAGGTAGGTCTCGTCTTATAGGTGTCCATAATGCTCGTTTTTAAAAGTTGATTATCTGCTTTTATGAAGCGGATTTAATTGTCATTGTCTCCGGTCTTCATTATAATTATATTCAATTTGGGTAACTGGAGGGACTCACTCACATACGCAGCTGAAAATCGGCTGGTGTGATAGGATTCTAAAACAGCGGAGAGAGCGAGGTCGAAGAATGTCAAATTCACTTGCAAACGAGAGTTGATCAGCTGCGTTGAGATTCCGCGCAGGCGTTCGCTGATGCACTTTCATGCAACTCCGATGCAATCTGCGTGAATTGTCGGAAATAGAACCCTTCCACGCACGCAAAGTGCGGCTGCCATGTATGCACGCCGGGCTAAACCCAATGGAATGGCATTTAATTAAGTCGCGGGCGACGCCTCGTTACATATTGTACATACACCCTTGCACAGCCAAACACGGATATAGTGGAGGAGAAAGACCGACTCTGGTGTTCCTCACGATGACGAAATTGAAGTTTGTGGTGTATTAAGTGTGAATTGTGGATGCCATTGTCTAATATCGACGAATCTTCAGAAGCAGGAAGTTTATTAAGAACGGCAGGGTGAAGGGGTTCTTTCTGCCTTCCTGGAAAGCTTTCGATATTTATTTGATAAGGATCCAACTCTAGTTTGACAGTGAAACATACATTTTAATGGTACATTTGATGTTTATTTAAATATGACCTTATTTTTTCTGCAAATGCATAGAGGTCTAAAAAAATGAAGTACTAATTTTACCAGACTTCTGTTTATGTGGACAAAAAAAAGTCTAGATTTAGGCAAAACATATCAAATTACCATTAAAATGTATTTGTTACTTTTACCTAGCTATCATATCCTTACTGAACCGGGCAAAATGTACTGTCGTATTATAATATGTATTGATGTATCTGACGAAAAGTCCAGTAAAGGCAAAACAAATTATTTTTCGATATTCATTCAATAGCCCCAAATGCCAGAAAACACGTAACTTCCCGATTTATATTATATTTAGATTTTCCAAACTTGCTTTCATTCATCTCGACAATAATCTCATTTCCACCAATTTTAGGTTAGTGGAAACCTAACTTCTGAACACATCGACTTACAGCCGAACCACTGCTTGTGAACTGATATCTAATTGCGTTTGGTATAATAATAAAATAATTTTGCTTTTCTTAGGCATAAAATTCCGCTATTTACGATTGTATACATCGTGTGATTTGCTTTTCGATTCTTTTGTTTTAGATTATCACATCACTTCTTGATTATTTTGTATAATCCTTTTTTTGTCTATTTTTCAAAATTAACAGTTTGTGAAACAGTGGGGGGGGAGGCTTCGTTCCATCATATCCACTTTTTTTGGTGGGGTTCCCCCCCACACCCTATTTTTTTTAATTAGCTAATAGTAGACCCAAATCGAAAATAAAAAAAATTACAATATTGGAACAACACGAATGATCGTAGGGTGTATTCGCATGACATGAAGATTTATTGAGTTATTAAAATATTAAATTATATTTAGGACACAAATCTGGATTTAAAGAAAGCACAAAAAAAAGTCTTTCAGATAAGTTTGCTTGGCATTTGTTGTTTCTTGTTCTCGCGGCTTGTGTCAAATAATAACCGGGCTTTCTTCCATTAGGAATTGGGGGGGAGGGGGGGGAGGAGTGAGTATCATTATTGGTAGTATCAATGGAAGGTGGCATCATTAGTAGTAGCATTTAGCCTCTAGAGGGCGTTTGTATTACGAAATACGAAAATTCGAAAAATATATGAGACAAAGACCAAGCTTAAAGGTACTATGCTTCGCAAGATGTTGTTATTCACTTGAAACTAAAAAGCGAACACCAACGAGGGAATTTCCAACACGAGGTTTGTGAGGAGAAATCCGGAAAGAAAGTGGTGAATTAAGAGGAATAAAAACGTAGACAAGTAGAGTAGTTTAAAGAGGAGACTACTTGGTGTGGTTGTGACTGGGGTGAGTTCGCAACTCTCCACAACCCCTCAAACCTATACAACAAAGGCAGAGGGTCCTTTGAAGGAGGTGGGTCTGGAGGGCACGCAGTTGCAATTCCTCAAATGCATAAATAAAAGCCCCTTGGCCCCCCTCTCCCCCCCCCCCAGCGTTGGTGAGTCCTCGAATTAAGACATTTTGACAAGTGTTCAACGCCCTCTTTCACCTTAAGTCGGGTCTATACAGTCGTGAGAAAAATGGAAAGAGCCGACAGACAGACCCCCATCCCCACACCACCCATCACAGCACACACACACACACTCCTCACGGAAAGGTCATGTTCAGTACACCTCATCATCCCCGAGCATGGGGGCGGTAGGGCATGAGAATTCTATAGGAACAAATGTCCTTACAAAAAAAGCACGAGTCTCTTCGGCACGGACAGTATTCGAACCCTATTCTCGGAGTGGCCGCATCCAAATCCTGACCAGTATTTGGATGTGCGAGTGCGGGAATGGGTGACACCGTATGCCAGGATACCAAGGCTCTTAGTTCATCATTTTGCTATTTCGCGAGGGCTTGGGGGCGGGTGGTGGGGGGTTACGACGCACAAAGAACTGGAGGAGGTATTGTGTGGTGGGGTGAGGTAGGTGATAAGTGTGATTGAGAATGTTGGTTCGGAGGTTTCTGTGCTGATGCGGGCGAAAGTGCAGCGTGGTGGACACAACACGAAACCCCCATTCCGCGGAAGGTTTCCCGGTGATGTCACATTTCTGAGAGCAGTCACGGCGATGACTTGAACTACTACACACACACATGCACACATACTCACACTCCGGAATGAAAAGTTATAGTGGATTTTGGGGTGGGACTGAATTTACGACTTTGCGTACCATGTGCGTGAGAGAGATGGATAACGGCCAAAAAACTTGCAGGTACTTTCTGGCTATCTTGGGCCTCGATCAAAACACTTAAAAGAGAACAAGAATCTTGTAATTCCTCTAGATTATGTACCACACAACCCGGGTGAAGTCCAAGTTTTGGTGTCGCTATTGGTCATTTGATCCCGGGCTCGGTTAAATGGCGGAACGAACGACGTCCAGGAACATCGTATTAGGTCGAATTCATTTGGAGGCGGAGGCTGTTGGGAGACTAAGGCCAATTCGAATCAATTTTGAAAGCAAGTAAAGTTGCCCCCCCCCCTACCACTCCTCCTCCTCCGAAGTAAAAGTTTTTGTCTCTATTGGAATTCTGATCATGGAGGCCATAACAGGAGAATACCAACTTGCTTCTATACTAGGATGCGCTAATAGTGGCGGCATGAGAAAGGGCTTACAGTGACGGGAGCAAGATGTATCTGAGCGTGGCTCGGCTGTGAACATGGTGGCCGTCCCCGAAATGGAGCGAATGGCTCCTGGTTTAAATGTAGGTCGGTCGCTCATTTAAATAAATCAGTCACACATCCAAACTATACCTTTGCCATTTTGTGCCCTATTTGCCTCCCAGCCACACATACTCCTCCTTTAGCCACAACCCTAAAATCACAACTTTCAGCTTAAACCTAATTTCAGAAACCTTCTCCCTTCGTCGATTTCCACTCCTTTTAAATATATTAAGGAAATAGATCTTCCCATTGAGTAGAGTTAGGCCTCTGCTCCTTGACAAACTAAATTGGAAGAGCCGTGGAAGCAACGTGGAGCCGTGGCGACGAATTCGAATTATCCAATTAATGAAAACAATGGCGACACACACGGAGGCGGGTGCAAATGCGCATGGCGCCAATGATGGAATGGCAATTATTGTTTCAAAGGAAGCGTGGCCATGTTAGGTCGGGCCTAATTCGTGGTTCTGTGGCCAGAGTGAGGAAGGAGCGAGGGCTGGGGGAGGAAGTGCCATGGAATTGTGAGGCACCGCAGTGTCCCCCCGTGGTCAACGGTTATTTCCCCAGTGGCCACTCACTTTAGGGAAAGACTAAAAATGTTCATTCAAGGTGAATCGTAACTCTTTGAAATAACCAGGAAGATCTTTTATTTCTACATAAATTGGTATAAATTAACAATGAGAGAGAACCGAAAAAATGTATGGTATAAACGTCAAACGATGGTTGTATGTAGTGACCACTAGTCCGCTATTAAATGACTACGTCGTCAAGCCACTACTAGTCGGGTCAATATGAGTTCCAGTGTTTAGTTCTGTCTCCAGACATCCTGTAAGTGGAGCTACTAAGGCCTCGGTGCGAAGGAAGAATAAAAACAATTCATAATTTGACTATAATCGCAGCTACTTTGCAGCTGGCTGAGAATTAGGAGAACATAGAAGAGAATAATGATTATAAATAATTAAAAAATAAGAGGCGATTGAAAGAACAAGAAATAACGTAATTGATGCGAAATGGATAATAAGTAATGTAAAACGGAAGAACAAGTGATAATAAGTAACTATTCTTATTGCAATATATATTACACAGACCTTCTTTAGGATGCTATAAATTATTGAGATTAAAATGAATGTTAAATTATACTCTTTTTATTATTTTTACATCGCTATTTTGCAAGGGTGGATTTACGATTAAACAACAATGAAAATTCTCTTTTTAGGCTTAAGATTTTTTTAATTTGCACCTATTTTGAACGGCACGCCATTCTTATCATTAATGGCGGAGTGGGTGACCGAAAAAGCCTGTTTTATATTATCGTTGAATCTTTTTCATTTTTGTCCATTCTATTTAGTTTGTTGTTTTTTCTCTCTTTTACCATCAATCTTTCCCTGACTAATTCATTTTGTAGTTCCCTTACAAGTGTGAATTGAAGGAATTAGCTCTAATAAATCATTCACTTCTCAAAAGAAAAGTCAATATTCTTTTATATATCAAGCAACGTGGCTAGAAAGTATGGATAGAATCTTTATTATCAAACAAGAAAGTGATTTCCTGGAAACATTGGAAGTATTTACGAAACGTACACAAAAAATAAAGTAGTTTGGCGAAAAATTTCCCGCATTCTTCACACTAAAGAAATATTTATTCGGTTGCCAGGTTCATGACTGGGATCAAAATAAATCAACAGGACGGAGTTACCACATCGCGTGTTTGTCTGGCTTAACTCAGAATCCCAAAATGAAGGGAGATTGAAAACTACGTAACCATAGAAACGTTTCCGAGGCAATTTATTGATAGCACAGCTTTGCGAGATGACAGATTCCCAGACACACTAAGCTTTGCATGTTTTTGAAGATTTTGAATGTCGTCGAGTGCTAATATTTTTTATTTGGTATATAAATAGAATAACTAAGACTGTTTGTTATACCCCTAGGAGTTTAAGGTCTTCGTGCTGCTAGTTCTTTCTTTTATTTTGATGGATACAGAAGCTTTATTAGCGGATTTTTTTTAATGCACCTAGAAACCTTCGGCCCATTTTCCTACCTTCCGTTGTGGGTAAACTCTTGGAGTCCATTGTTAGAAATAGGATCATAGAGCCTTCTAGAGTTCAATAAATAAAGGAATGAAGCAGTACGGTTTTCAACACGGACGCCCATGCTTAAGTATTTTGCTTATTTTTTTTCACGAAATGTTAGCAACGTTTGGTCAGGATAAATATTAAGATGTCATCCGTATCTCTCTCGACTTTAAAAATGATTTTGACACCGTTCCACATAAAAGACTTTGATCAAGCTAAAAATGCACGGAATAGGGGACAGGGAATTAAAATGGATTGATGATTGATTGGAAAACCATAGGCAGCAAGTTGTTGTAAATGTAAATTGTTCCTCGTGGGCATCGGTTACTAGTGGCGTTTCTCAAGAATCTGTACTCGGACCTTTGTTTTTTTTAATGTATACATTAGCGATATTGACATGAACTTATTATGTGAAACACCATCGTGACTGCGAAAACTTGAGAAAAGACTTATGGCTAGAAAGATGACAGATACAATTCAACGTGGAAAAGTAAACTATAATTCAATATTTGAAGTAGATAAACAAAATCGCGACTAGAAATAACGGTTACAAGCTAGTAAACAGAATTTAGTTTCATGTAAAATAATACAAACGTGGAATGATTTGCCTAGAAAATTGATTGAAAACCCTCAGTTAATATTTTTAAGAATATAATCGATAAATATTACTTTAAAATATAACAAAAAAAACAAGATATAAGTAATTTTTTTTTGCATATCCTCTATCCCCTTTAATTTTCCATCACTTTTGACTTCTACCCTTTTCCCATCTCTCATGAATTAGTCTCGGGTAGATCATAGAGCCTTTGCCTGTTCGCAATTCGTTATTTAGCTGGAGCCTTTTGATTATCCTTTGATTTACCTTCGGTTCTTTCTTTTCTACTCATGATTTCACTTTATCCACTGATCGATTGCTGATGGCATTTTCGTGAATCAGTTTTCTTGTTTATGTTTGAAGAATTAAATCGCGGCTGATTATGTTGAGTTTCAACTCAATAGGGGACTGCCCCTCCCCTCCTACTTTAAATTAACCCATAAGCCCGGTGGTCAATGCAACTATAACCTTTTGATAACACAATAGAACACTCGTTCATGTTGTGACTCTTTTTTAATAGAACAATCATATAATTTCAAGCTGGGAAGTATGGATAGTACCATCGCTGGCGTCAATTTCACGGGGTCAACATGTTGTTTATACTCACGGAAAAGATTTGAGTCAAAAGCGTAAATTAGCATTCGCGTCATGGGTTGACTCCTGGAAGATGAGCAAAGAGAGAGATCGGTTAAGAAGGATGTCAAGGATACCAATGACCAGTCTTTTCGCCCCAAATGATGCTGGAGTCGCAGCTGTGCACTCAACTGCCCCGTGGTCACTCGAAACCATTCCGAGACCTTACGTGGACAGGTGACGAGGTCGAGGAATGCTAAGATGGTCTTTCATTGTCCTTCAGATTTTTTTTGTCTTGCTAAACGCTATTTCGCGTCATCTTTGCCCATTCCTAATGTTCATTGCATTCATGTTATTCTCGCCATACATTTTTCATTATTATTGCATTTAATTTCTAAATGAATTTGTCCCAATTATTAGCCCCCTTTTTTCGATTAAAACGAATGTGACACCTGTGAAACTAAGATTTTATTCAAGGTGTTAACTGTTTCTTGCCCTCTTCGTTCGGTCTATTCCGGCGTTGGAAAAACGCGAGCACAGAAGTCAGAACAATGAAAGAGAGCGGTCAAAAGAGGGAAGAAAAGGGACAGATCATCCTTCGGCGGCGGGATTGGGATGACGCAATGGAAATGAAACCGAGTCGATTTTTCAGACACCTGTAAATGGAGTTCAAACCTTGTCTCTCGGAGGCGGAGTTTCGTCGCCCTCTTGCTCGTGTCGTCATTGCGCTCGAGCTCGTCGGAGTCGCCGATGCGCAGTTCCATTGGTCACGGCTCGTCTCCCGACCGACCGCTCCAACTAAAGGCACCCTCGCTACTATATGTCAATCTTGTCACAGGGTTTTGTGCGCCTTCCCCTGGGTGGGGCTTCTGGAATCGAGGCAGGATAAGGCCTCAAAGTTTTGTTGCCACCAAACAGCTCGTATACTTCGCAGAGAGGTATTTCTGGTATTTTCCCTTTCCCTACGGGAAAGGGAAAGTGCCAGAAATGAATTGTTTTAAATGCCCGAGAAAAGGAGGCCAGGGGCCATTAAGGGGGAGGGGGAATGGGAGGCAGGCCGAATTGGGGCAGTGAGGAATGTGCAGAAGTGCGTCCAAGCATGACACCATCGTCAGGTTTTTTAGTCCCAAGGACGCGCCCCTGACTCCCTCTCCACCGGACCTCGAGCCGCTCCCCGCACAAAGGGTGCGAGGTCCGTAAAAAAAGCGGTGAGGTTAGGGGAGTCAAAACACGTGGAGGGGACTTCTTGGGGCACTGTGAAACGAGAGGTCGCGCTACTCTCCCAACTTACAGAACGAACGGCAAAGGGAGGAAGATACCGGCTGATCGTGGGCGGCTGACCTCCGCTTCTGCTCAGGTGTAGCCTCCAAGTAGTCTCCTTTTTAGTGTTCTCGGGATATATACCTTCCACACCTGTAGACATCCTCTCATTTCACTTTATTTACGAACACCTCGTCGCAGTCTGGTATACGTGCCCTCGTTGGCCTTTACTACTTAATTTTATGTAAATAATAATCATTATAATAAGGCTCAGAATAATAATAATAATAATCATTATAATAAGGGTAATACTAATAATAATAATTATCATCATTATAATAATTATAAAGATAATATTGATATGAATAATAAAGTATGAATGCGTATAATGAATGTTCTGGAAGGGAACGAGACTTTCAACCCGTTCCTTTCCGAGGAGTCCTGAAAAGTAGTTTCCCACGTCTCTACTCGCACACAGACAACACCGTCATCATTCGCTCCACTTCACTACCATCCTTTTGCTCCCTCACCCTCAACTGTCGCGCCCCTTTGATGAACAATGTATCCAAGTACGTAAAATCACTCGCCACACTTCACTAGTTTTCCGAATTGCTCCCCTCAAGTTTATTGCCCTCGTCACTCTCACACTTTAACTTGATCACCTTCCTCATTGAAGTGCCCCCAGCTCCCCACTTGCACATAGCAGCAAAAGTACTTCACTCTTCCTTTTTCCCACGTCTCGCAGACACCATTAGCATAAAATGGATTCACGAGTACCCACTCATTTCCATCCATCACTATATTCACCCCCCTATCCGAAATCTTTGTTTTCACTTCCACCATCACCTCATCCATCTAAAGATTAGACAACCAAGCGCTCGTCACACGCTCTTGTCTTGATCTGAAACCAGTCACTTGTCTCTTCTTTCACGCAATCTGCACCTAAAAGGACAAAGAAGGCGGGAAATGAAGGCTGCGTGAACACGGTGCCATCTTGTAAAGAACATGTAATGAAGTTAGGGCACCTGGGAATAGCGGAAGAGGCAGAGCCGTGTAATCTAGAACAAACTACCGGGAGAATGCCATTGGAGGCAAGTTTTCCAACAGGGTTTATTTAGGCGACTCCTTACGCTCTTCGCCCCCCCCTCCTCTTCTAGTACTGTAACTGAGTATATACTTGCCTTAAGGAACAAGCGATCACAAAGAATTAAGTAGTGTGGCGCCGAGGAGATTTGGCGATGGCAAGGCGTAAGGAATTATAATTGACAATTATTACAAATAAATAAAATTTGCCTCGTTACATATCTCGGCTCAATCGCCTTGTCGGAACGTGCTGAAAACCTCTTTGGATTTGTGCGCTAGAAAGTGGTCTTTTAAGGATTAATTTTTACTGGCGATGTCTGTAACTACTGCACACACGCCCTGTTGAATAAATAACTTGAACGAGGCTTTTGCCTTTTTTTACTCAAAAGTCGAATTTACATCGTATTTGAACAAAATTTGATTTATTACTTAAACAGGCTTTGGTTTACATCGTATTTGGACGAGATTTGCTTTTTCTTGCGTCTGCTCTGAGGTTTCTCTTTAAGCGTGGCGGCGAGTTGCAAACTGCGGCTTTTGCCTCAGAGTTCTATGCAGAAGAAAGGAAGATTTAAGAGAGTTGCGCGTCCGCCCCATGCTTCAGAGTGTCTCGAGGTGTCTTCTTTTATAATTAATCGCGGTATGTTCTTTACCCACCCATTTTCACTCCCCCTCCCCTAACCTAACCATTATACGGACCCCCTTTCAAAATCTTTCATGCCGAGATGCCCTTGTCGGTTACATGAATCTCTTTAAACTCGATACACGCTTTTACTATTGATTCAGTACTCATGTTTCCCCCTTCTTTCACGACTGCTCTGGGAAACGCGGGTCTCTTCTTTACATTTCTGCGTCGCCCACGGGGATGAATCAGCGAAACTACACATTCTAAACACTTGGGTGGTGTAAGTTCAAGTGCACTCACCCTCACTCGAGTGGCTTAGGGCTAGATTAAAGTATCTCTTACACCGCGGAAAAAATAATGTGTAGTAGATCACCACAACATTCAGAAGAACCCAGACACACGGCTCTCTGTCGCACAGGAATGAAGTTGAAGATTGCCTACGGTGCCGTGTAGGGGACTGCAAAGGGGGGAGACGGGTCAACTTTCCTCTTTGCTCCTGTTGGGGTGGTGGTTTTCATCACGCTTGGACTCGGTTACCTGTCGGGGAGAAGTGGTCCCTAATGGTGCCCAGCAAGTCCAACCTCCCTACATCTTATGCGCCCACTGCTGGAGCCAGATGGGGCTACCGGGTTGGGCGTTTGACGTTTGCTGCCCGCGGAATTCATGAGTCCCAATACCCGATGATGGATGGTGATTAAATTTAAATTAAATTAGTTCGTTAATCAAAGAGCGATACAGAAAAGGTGACCATCTAAAAAGGAACATTTGAAAGGACGGTGAAGAGGTTTGCCCTTAACCCAACTCTTGTGATAAAGAAACTTGCTATTTCCCATCTCCTCCTCTCCCTGAGCGGTGACCTCACTGGTGCAGTGGTGCCTCTTCCTATTCCGCCCGACGGCCCCTCCCGAACACATAGGGAGAGAGAAACCATCTCAGGAGAAGGCTCCTCAGCTCTTAAATGCAGTAAGAGCCTTTTAGGATCCCCTAAGGGGGCTTGCAGTGGTGACCCCCTATCGAGCCTGACTCCATTATTTGACCCTAGTGGCGGTCAATCCGGTTCGCCGTAGGCTACCTTTCGGCGCCGGGGCCCTGGTTTTTCCGCAGGGCTATGGCCACAGTGGACCATCCACAGTACCCTTCCGTGCTTAGCGAGGTCCCGGGTCCACGATGATAGATCACCCGATGGAAGCCCCCTCCGGTATGAACAGGGGTCCTATCATGGTCACTAGAACCCTCACGCCCGCGTTAGCAGAGTCCGCCCCTGAGGGAGAATCATGGCTTGGCAGAAACAACCCTCAAACTCGATTCCACTCCTGGGTATGGCGCTTCCAAAGAGACAGAAGCCCCCGGAAAAAATGGGAGCTCTTTTTCATCCGGGGGGGAGGGCGATTTAAGGAGAGACGTGGAGGAGGTAAAGCCCATTCAAAGGATACTAATAAGGGCGCACCATGCTCCACTACCCCTGCCCATAGCTGAGCTGGGTGCAACGGACGGATGCCCTCCCCCCAAAAAAAGAATGAGGGGGGGCTGACCCCTAAAGCGCGCGATCAGCCGAAAAAGTCAAGGCGTGAGAAGGAGAAGGCTCGCGTCCTGAGCCGAACTTTCTCCGCTAACTCCTGTGAGCTTTGGAGGACATTGTCCTTTAGCAGAATTGCCGTGGACTCTAATCTAACCTGGAGGAGCTGTGGAGGCACGTCTCCTCCCGTCCCCCTTTAGTTGTCTGCTTTCAGGGGTCCATGTTGGGGGTGTCCTCCCTGGAATTTATTATTTATTCAGAGAAAGCTGGTGTCTTAATGTGGAGACTAGCTGGTAAAGGTTCGAGTGTGAACCTTGCGAGAGATGGGTTAGAATTAGGTATGGATGGTGTTTATTTTAGATTTGAACTCAAATACCCTCCTACCTTCATGGGGCATATAACTCATGTTCGACGTTTACAGTTCTTCAATTAGAATTGGATTTCTTGACTAAAGTTTGGGGCTCTAATGGTTACCCAAAACCCCTACTTCGGAAGCAAATCAGTATATGCCTTAATGAAAAAAGATTCCACTTGGGTTTCATTTCAAACCGACAGTAAAGTAAAGCTCTTCGTCTCCTTTTCCTATTTTGGTTTCCAAACTTAAAAATGAAGTGGTAAAACTGTTCAAATCTGTTGATCCTCCATTATTCTGATGTATTCATCTCAATAACGACTGAAGACTGGGATCAATTTTTAAGTTCAAAGATCAACCACACACTAGTATACGATCCAAATTTGTATATGGTTTTTGTTATGCGTGCAATACCTCTGTATAATATGTGGGGATAACAATGCTCTGTTGCATTAAATATAGTCCCGCAATACATAATATGCTAATTTGTTAGTTATTTTCACTTCTTTTGTTAAACATTTCTGTACCTTTTTCCTATTTTTTATTCTTTCCCTTGTTGGTTTTCCTTCCCTCATTTCCATACTATTTAATGCATTTCAAATTTAGCTTCATAATTCACTATTTTACACGTATTAGAAAACTTGTATGTATATATTTTAATGTCCTTTATTAATTTTCTAGCAATGATAGAATTTATTATAATCCTGAAACTTATGGAATAAATGTTTCGGTTCTGTTCGGCTTGTTAGATTTGATGTAGATAACCTGTTTACCAATGTGCCAGTTAACGAAGCCCTTGATGTCCTATCAAGTGTATTAGATAATCCTAAATTAAACCTCAGTCGAAGCAAAAATATAATTGCATTCATTAGTGAGAAAGGTTTCCTTCGTCACATAATGGACTTGATAATATGGAGAATCCCTTCTCGCCTATTCTTTGAAATCTTTTCATGGAACATTTTGATGGGGTTTTCACCTCATCTGTTCTTACACACCAAATATTTTTTTGTGGATTAGGTATGTAGATGAGGTCATTTTTACTTGGCCTATAAACAGTTTAACTTCATTCGATAATTTCCTAACAAATTTCAATAGCCTTCATCCCACCATGAGGTAGAATGAGAAAATTAAAATATTTTAACCTTTCTCAATGTCAAAATTGTAAGAGTTATCGATCAAATTATTTTAACTGTTTATCGTAAACCCATTAATTCCATTTCGTACATCCATTTCTTTTCACCTCATGTTAACATTAAATAAGCCGTTACAACAGGTAGGTTTGTGAGAGCACTTAGAATATGTGATTCTTTGCCTTTTAAAAGGTGGAATTACCTAAATGTCATACACATTCATCGAATTAAATTATCCCCTCCACATCATTAACGAGAACTTATTCAAGGCCAAATCTATATTTTATTGCCTTCAAAAAGAAAAAAAACAAGGAGAGTAATATGAATTGTCTATCCCTCCCATTTTCTCCCCTCCTCAAACGATTAACTCGTTATTTCTCCCAACCGAACCACTTTTAAATATCTGTTTTCCACCTTCAAATCTTTCCCTCCCATCAACCACAAGGAACAACCAAATGAGGCGGGCGGACTTGAATTTTTTGTAAATCCACCAAATGTCCCTCGTTCTGCACATATGGAGAGACTGGGAGATAATTAGAAAAAAAATTTATGAAAATAAAGATGATGTCAGGCGAGGCAGAAATACATCCAGTATTTTTAATTACCTCTAGAATTATAACCATGAAATAGATTATTTCGTCTCAAATAATTTACCATTGCAATGATTTTCGAAAAAGAAAAATTGTAGAATCAATATTAATTATAGGAAGTCCCCAATTTCAATCTCTCAGATGGGCAATTTAAATGTAGCCCCATGTCCAAAACTTCGTCGTAAACAATATAGTAAATGACTTCAGAACTACACACCCTGATTAGTGGCTTTTTTCGATTTTGAGGCTGCGTGTAGTGATGTTTGTACCCATTCTATGTTCAGTATACGACTGATGAGGGTATGATAAACTTCATATGTTAAAAAGGGAATGTTTGTTGTAGCTAATGATGCTCTTCAGCAAGCTCTCGGAAGAAGCTCTTCCTAGAGTCACGAGAGGATATCGCATAAGCATATCGCAAACTTTTGTTTGCGTTAGAAAGGCTGGTATATGCGATATCCTCTCGTGACTGTAAGAAGAGCTTAAGTAGCTACAACTTTGACTTTTTAACCGCATAATTATAATTACGCTATTGCAAATATATATATATATATATATATATATATATATATATATATATATATATATATATATATATATATATATATATATATATATATATATATACATATATATATATATATATATATATATATATATATATATATATATATATATATATATATATATATATATATATATATATATATATATATATATATATATATATAGTTGCATATACAGCTTTATCCGGTGAAACACAGATATTATTGCAAAAATATATTGCATGAATATAAGCAGTTACTTTGAGCATCGTTGTGCCACTGGTTTGCTTGAATACATGGTATTTATCAGGCAAATACTGTGACCTGCCTCTCCTGGCGATGCCATGGAATGCAAATCTTGTGACTTCTACAGGGGTGTGATGTCGAGTGGGAATTTGGCGAAGTTGGAGGCATGATTAAAAATAGATTCGGACGTCAGGTCGCACTTATCCCGGACACCCACAACCGGTATTCGAGTCCTGCTGGCTAATGGTCCGGGTCGGCATCTAGGCTCGATATACAGGGTGGGGGTCATAGCTCGGTGTGTGGGTGGTAAAGTATCGATTTTCCTCTTTGCGATTATTTGCGCAGGAGTTTCGAGGATGTGATTTTGAGTGGTCTTAGGATCGCTTTTTTGTTCTCTGCTCGGAATTCTTTGGAAATTTTTCCTTCTGACGAGGTGTTGTGGCGAGAGTCTTTGCAATCCCGGTGTTTTTTTCATGTTTCCTTAAGGTTGGGTTTCCTGGGGACTCGGGGTACCCCTTTGTATTATCTATTTACCTTTCTAAAATTTTATCTTGTTTCTTTTCCTACTTTGGGCTTATACTCTAATGTGAATTTTGGAAACCCTGCTCAAGTCAAACACTTGTCCTTGTGTGAGAGATCCCCACCCCTTTGCATTTAAGCTCTGGGGCTGCTCACTCAATTCTCGTCAGCCTCCATCTTTGGTAGGCTTCTTTCATGGCTTCTTCATCATCATCATCACTAACTCTATAATTTAAAAAGGGGATTTTTTGAGTATTTGAATAATAATTTCATCTTAGTTTGGTTATGACTTATGTTTTTTTATCAAAGTTATTTCTAATAATTCTTTTATAATATAAAAAAACAAAATGGTGAAGTTCAGAAATAAATATAAGTATCGAAATTTTGTGAATTTTTGAAAACCCAGAGAATTACAAATGGTGAAGTTCAGAAAATTTATGTTTATATATCTTCTTCTCTATAACTCTATATTTTAGCAACGTGATATTTTGAAAGGGAGGAAATTTAGTTTCGAGTTCCTTTTAAAATTATTATAATTGGCGAAGTTCAGAAAATTTATAAAAATTTAACCATGGCTGCTTTTTTTTAGATTTTAAATTTTAATCTTAGTAGCGAAGCGCAAGCTACCCCGTAGGGGGAAGTGGCGAAGCCATTGCCTGGTTTCAATATAATTTACTTCTGCTTTCTAATAAGCTTTAGAAAGTTGTGACCTTTTAGTCGCGTGCGACTAAACATTGTAACAATTCAGCCAATTTTAACGAAATTTGAAACCCTTATGTTGTTTTGCATTCTCTTTCGAATGATACAATTGGCAAAGTCATCCCAAGGTTACTCGAGGAATTATTGAAAGTTTTCAAAGTCGTAAAGACATCAAAATAAGTGAGGGCACGCGACTTTTTGGTCAGCAGACCTTGTTGATTCAAAGCTGACTCGTATCTGGGACGGATTCGGTCCGGGTTCGCTGATCGCTGGAACAAGAACGAAGGAAACCATGGACTTTATTTGGAACAATAAATGTTGCTGTTGTTCCATAAAATTTTGTTGTTCTCTTTCCTCTTTCCTGAGTGAGACAACACTTTCTTGCCAACCTAATATATATATATATATATATATATATATATATATATATATATATATATATATATATATATATATATATATATATATATCGCAGATTTCCACTTTCCCATCTTCACCGACTCTCCTTTACAGACCTCTCGTATGAAGACTTCTTGGCCTACAGACCCCAACACCCCCAGTTTGCTCTCCCGACCCCTACCTGCAAAGGAATTTGTCTCCCACACATTTTCCTTCCTCCACCCTCACAACTTTCTCTGCAGATCTCTTCTCCAAACATCCATGCCCTCGTTGGTACTGTCCCGCCCCCTTTATCTACCTCGTAATTAGTGAGGGTCTGGGAAAGATTGGCGGAGCGTCTGTTTAACCAGCTGTGGGTGGCTTTGGTCGCGCCTCCTCAAGAGGGATTCCAAAATGGGACGGGCGGATGGGGTGGTGGGGACGTTAAGAAGAGGCGACCGGGTCAAGGTCACCGCCAGAGACGATGGACGCCAATTATTTTCTGCCTCCCCTCCATCCCATACACACACTCCTCTCTCTCGCACATTCATTGCCTGCCACTCTTACTTAGCTATTCTTTTCCTTGGTAGAGATGGTCACAATAATCTATTGCTTCTTTTTCTTCTTCTTCTTCGTAATAATAATAAGAAGAAGACGACCTTGGAATGGCTTCACTATTAAGATTAAAATTTAAAATCTAAAAAAAAGCAGCCATGGTTAAATTTTTATAAATTTTCTGACCTTTGCCAATTATAATAATTTTAAAAAGGAACTCTAAACTAAATTTCCCCTCTTTCAAAATATCACGTTGCTAAAATATAGAGTTATAGAGAAGAAGATAAATAAAAATAAATTTTCTGAACTTCACCATTTGTAATTCTTTGGGTTTTCAAAAATTCACAAAATTTCGATTCTTATATTTATTTCTGAACTTCACCATTTTGTTTTTTGATATTATAAAAGAATTATTAGAAATAACTTTGATAAAAAACATAAGTCATAACCAAACTAAGATGAAATTATTAATCAAATAATTAAAAAATCCCCTTCTTAAATTATAGAGTTAGTGATGATGATGATATATATATTTTTTTAATTAAAATAGCGGGCCTTAACTTTTTGTCACACCTCATTTATGGAATCGCAAAGGCGAAAAAATGGTCACACCCTAATTGCATAGTCTAGAATAGCATAGCATGGCACATTATATCATATTATAACATAGCATAACATAACAGATTATTGCATAGTGGTGCTTATCATATTATAGCATAGTATAACATGGCATAGTATATTATAGCATAACATAGTATAGTATAGCATAGCATAGAAAAACATAGTATAGTAAAGTATAATATAGTATATTATATGTAGTATAGTATCTCCTAGCATAACATATCCTAGTATAGCCTAGTATTGTCTGGAATAGTATAACATTTTATAGCATAGCCTATTATAGTCTCGAATAGTAGCCTGGCAAAACCTAGCTTACCGTAGGATTGCCTACCATACTATTACCTCATTTAGCATAATAAAGCCTAGCATAGTATAGACTAGCCTAGATTGCGTAACACAGTAAATCCTACCTAGCCTAGTATATCATAGAATAGTATAGCATAGTATAACAGAGTATATTATGTCCTAGCATAGCCTACCATAGTATAGTCAACCTTTACATAGTAGCTTAGCGTTGCATAGTATGACTTGGCCTAGACAAATCTAGCTTAGCCTAGCAGATAATGTATAGTATGGCCTATCTTAGCTTATAAACCATAGTAAAGCCTAGCCTAACATAACCTAGGCTAACAGAAACTAACCTAACATAGCCTAGTACAGCCTTGAATATATGAGATGGTAAAGCTTATCATAGTATAGCCTAGCCCAGAATAGTATAGTATAGCATAACCTAACCTAGTATAGTTTAAAATAGTTTAACATAGTATTGCCTATCCTATCCTCGTATAGCCTAAGCTAGCCTAGCTTTGCAAAGCCTAGCATAATATAGCCTATCTACCATAGCCTACCTTACCCTAATCTAGCTTAGCATAGTATAAGCATAGTATAATTTAGCATAGTAGCATGGTATATATTGGCATAGCACACCCAACCATAGTCTAGCCTAGCCTATCCTAGCCTATGCTAGCTTAACATGGTACAATATAATCTAGCCTACTCTAGCCTTGCATAGCATAGCATACCCTTATATAGCCCAGCATAGTACATTATAGCATAGATGGCCTAGAATAGCATAATATACCCTAGAGTAACCTAGTATACTCTAGCCTAGTATATACTTGCATATATAGCCTAGCATAATATATATTAAATAACCTAGCTTAGTATAGTATACCTAAACCTATCACAGTGTATCCTAGCCTAGTCTAGCTTAGCTTATCAAAGTATAACCTAGCCTAGCTTGGCGCAGTCTACAATTGTATATTAAAACTTAGTCTAGCTTACCCTAGCCTAGTATAGACAATCTTACCCTAGTATATTCTATCCTATCCAAGCCTAGTTAGCATATTCTAGCCGAGACTAGCATAGCTTAGTATAGTATATCATAGTCTACCTTACCCTATCCTACCCTAGTTAGTATATTATAGTATATCATAGTATTGCCTAGCCTAGGCTCTTAGATCTTAGCTTAGGCTTGCATAGCATGCATAACATAGACTAGCCTACCCTAGCAAGCCTCGCTTATCCTAGCTTGGTATAGCGAAGACTAGCCTAGTGTAGCATAGCTTAGTATATAATAGCCTAACCTAACATACCATAGCGTAGCCTAGCCTCTTATAGCCTCCCATGCCCTGCCTAGCCTAGTATAGCTTAGCGTAGCCTAGCATAGCTAACCTAGCCTAGCCTAGCATTAACTATCCTAGACACTAGCCTATACTATACTATTATACCCCAGTCAAGCATAGCTTATTATTGTCTAGCCTAACATACTATATGCTATCCTAACATAGCATGTTATAGCCTAAATTAGCATAGTATATCTTACCCTTATACATTATAGCTTAGCATATTATAGCCTAGCCTATAATAGTCTAGCATAGCATAGCTTATTCTAGGCTTACCTAGCAGAGTATAGCATATTATAGCCTAGCCTAGTCTAGCACAGTATCGGCCGAAAAGTTATGATGTTATTGCCAAAACAAAATAATTCCCTGGATAACCTTGATAGGACTTTGGCAATTATATCATTTGAAAAAGAATGGAAAACAACATATTGCTTCTGTATTTCGTTAGAATTGCCCGAATAGTTATGATGTCATTGCCCCCCCCCAAAAAAAATAAAAAATAAAAAATAATAATTCCCGAGCTAATCTAGGAAGGACTTTGGCAATTATACCATTCGAAAGAGAATGTAAAACAACATAAGGGTTTCAAATTTCGAATCGGCTGAATAGTTACAATGTTATTACAAAAACAAAACTAAAAAGCAAAACTGAGACCGACCGACCGGCATAGTGAGATATAGAGTTCCTCGCGACCTGACTCGCACGCGACTAAAAACTGTATACAAGCTTCCGCACCCTAAGTGAGTCAGAACTTTCTTGCCGACCATATATTTAGATACTTCTGCGGACAGTGTAGCAGTGTAACTCAGACGGCACGTAACCCTCTTTCCCGACCTCAGTCGCGGCAGGGTGGATGGAGGGGGGGGGGAGGCTGAGAGAGGGCTACGCTGTCAACCGAATGATAGCATAGGTTTCACGAAACCCACGAGCTTATGGGGTTCCTCGTCAGAAAGGGTCTGGATGGCCGTCTCTCTTCTTTCCTACACCAAGTAGTCTCTTCTCATGGGGTTACGTGCCTTTCAGATTTCCACTTCTCCTAGCCTCACCAGTTTGCGAACCTTGCATAGCATACCATTGTATAGCCCAACCTAGTATATCATAGCATATAATTGCCTAGAATAGCATAGTATATATACCCTAGAGTAACCTATTATAGACTTGCATATATAGCCTAGCATAATATATTTTAGAATAACCTATCACAGTGTATCCTAGCCTAGTCTAGTCTAGCTTAGCCTGCCTAGCAGAGTATAACACGCATTTTCACTTTCCCTAACTTCACCGCTTCGCGTACTTACCTCTGTTGAAAATTCCCTCGTTGATATTTTGCCTTTATTTTTAAAACGATGATGACCACATTTTTTTCCCGGGGCTCCTAACATCACCAGTAGAAGAATATCGTTCAGATAAACTGTAGTAAATTCCCTCGTTGGCGCCCGCCCATAAATATTAGCCATTTTTACTCTCACTCACTTCTTTTTTCTACCCCTTTTCCTCGGCCGGGTCTCTATGGTGGGCGGTGGGGTTCCTTGGGGGCTCAGCCGCCCCTCTTAAGTGTCTGCACCGAGCATCCGTTCGTCGGAGCCAAGATCGATTTTTTTGCACCGACTCACCCACCCCCTTCATTCGTCTCGTGTCGCTGAAGATCCGCGATTGTTTTAAGGCGGGGGGGCGCGCAGCTCTCCTCAAACTCGCTTCCTGTTCCATGTCAAAGGCAGGCGGTCCTTTTGAGGCGACGAGAGGGAAACAAAGCCAGGAGAAGAAAATGGCAGTCGGTATCAGTCGCAATTTTTTTTAGCTTAGGTTTCCTCTCACGTCTGCCAACTCCCTTGTTCGCGGTAGCTAAGTAGAGTGCGCGTGTGCTTGGGCTTGATCGCGGCGGTCGGCCAACGGTCACACCCGATGATTCGGACATTTTTTCATGCTTCTTAACACACTCTTTCAGCCTTAGTCAGGTCCATTCGTGGGTGGGAATAGAGAGTAGGGATAAAACAAAAGTAAATAATGAACAAAATCGTAATAAAAAGGATTGCGAACATCAACCCCGAAGGATGCATCTAGACTCTCTAGGAACAAATTTGGAGACAGGTACTCAAAGGTACTAATGGTCTGCTCCGCCCCAATTTGTGAGTAGTTCAGACTGTAGACTATGGACTGATCCACGCTCATTATTTTATATATGCATGGCGAATCAAACACATTATTTGTAAATTGCGTGAAAATACGTCAATAACACTTTGTCACATTATTCACAAAACTGCAGTCAACATTTGCCGCGCTTTCGCCAATTACGCGTTGCTTAAGATAGATCCGCGCCCAAAACATGACGAACAAAGCCTTCTAGAAGCTTCCATTCCTGCCATCATATATGCGAAGGATGCGCTATTTACATAGACCCGAGGTAATTTTCGTCTTCCCTGCAAATGCTGGGAATAATAGGTTTGGTGGCGTCGGATGACCATATTGGCGCAGTCTTTGGTAGATATGCGAGAAGTAACTCCACCGAAGCTTATAATCGTAAAATAGACCCCATTAGAGAGGAAAGGAAAAAAAAAACCTCTTTCGAAATTAAAAAAAAAATCAACGACTAACACCATCTTTCGTCCTCACACCGAGCTTTAAGAACGGATGTTCTTGTAAACATTGGTGGCTTACATTATGCAGCTAAACGTTTGCTACCAATCAAAATTCTTCACAGTGTTTTTCTGGCCGTCGCATTCCTAGGCTCGGACTCGAACGCGTGGGCGCATAGATACTTTTGGGCATGTTTTAAACTCTAGTTTATTTTTATTTTGCGCCATAAATGGAAGCGGGAGAGAGAATGGTTTCACTCAAGGGAGGGGAGGGGGCGCAAAAAACCGAAAATGATAGCCTCTTTTCGCCGAATGGCCAAGATTTGAATTTTGCTGTTGGCGTCGAACGCTTGCCTCAAGAAAGCCCCCCCCCCTCCTCCCCTACAAACCTTTTGTACATCCTTCATTTTCCTCCGATGCTGCTTCACGCAGCCCCGCAGGAAAACTCGATTCTAATCGCCCCCGCGCGAGTCACTCCCCGAGGAAGTTGGTCTACCAGATGATGACTTACTTTTAATTTCCATTCGACGAAACCTAATGCACCTAACTTCCATTGACGAAGCCTACCTTATCTTGTTTGCATTTAACGAAGCCTACGTCTCCCTAGCTTCCATTTGACGAAGCTTACGTCCCCTTCGCCTACATTTGACAAAGCCTACTACCACCTGCTAATTTTTTTTTATGGAGCGTCCAATCATGCGTACAACTTGGCATATGAACGGATATTTTCGACCCTTACATCTAGATTGGTACAAACAGATGGTTCAACCTGCACACACCACCGTTTTGTTCGGATATTTGATGTGTATGGACACTACTGGAGTGTGGTAGCACTCGGATCCTCTAAGAGGCCTATCGTGGTGAGGTTTAGTGGGGTTAGCGATCAAAAGAGATAATTTCTTTAGGTCTATTTCCCTTATGAATGAAGTTTGCCTTTGTTTTGGGTAACCAAACGTGTGATTCTACCACCCTAGCACCTAATCGATTTGTGGTTATCGTTAATGACTCGTATAGGCCATTGTTTCATGCACAAGACACCATCCTTCCTGCCTGGATCAAACTTGTCTAGTAGGTTCATGAAAGGTAGGCCAAAGAGAGGAAAAATATTATTCGCCCATTTTTATTAGGATTTTCAGTGAGCGTCGACCGGGCGTTGCATTTTAAGCGTTTTTCAGTGCCGAGGTCCTCCTCGACCCATCGAATAGATACTGAATAAAGTGATTCACGCGTGAAGCCTTGAACTTTTGATACAGCTTCTATCCAAGGTAAGAGGAACTTTTTTACATTGGTTCTATTCAAAGCTAGATAAACTTTTTCACAGGTTCTATCCCAGGTCAGGAGGAACTTCTACACGGGTTCTATTCCAGATCGAAGGAACTTTTAATCGAATTCTATCCCAGTTTCAGAGGAATTTTTAATTCTGGTTCTATCCCAGGTGAGAGGAACTTTTAATTCGGGTTCTGTCTCAAGTGAGAGGAACTTTTAAAAGAGGTTCTAATCCAGATTGAGAAGGACTCTTAACACTGGTTCTATCCCATGTTTTGAGGACACTTTTAACATTGGTTCTATCCCTTGTCGAGATGAACTTTTAATGCTGGTTATATCCCAGGTTTTAAACACCTTTTAACACGGGTTCTATCCCAAGTGGAGATGAACTTTTAACAAGGGTTCTATCCCAGGTCTTGAAAACCTTTTAACATGGGTTCTATCCCAGGTCAAAAGGAATTTTTAATACGGTTTCTATTCCATGTCGAAAAGAACTTTTAATATTAGTTCTATTCCACGTCTTGAGGACCTTTTAATACGGGTTCTATACCAGTTCGAAAGGAACTATTAATACAGGTTCCAGTCCATGTCTTGAGGATCAATAATGGTTCTATTCTAGGTGTTCTTGCCCCTTTTTAACAGAGTTCTATCCCAGGTCGAAAGGAGCTTTTAATACGGGTTCTATCCCAGGTCTTGAGGACCTTTTAATACGGGTTCTATACCAGTTCGAAAGGGACTATTAATACAGGTTCCAGTCCATGTCTTGAGGATCAATAATGGTTCTATTCCAGGTGTTCTTGACACCTTTTAACAGAGTTCTATCCCAGGTCGAGAGGAACTTTTAATACTGGTTCTATACCAGGTCTTGACAACTTTTAACAGGGTTCTATCCCGGGTCGAAAGGAACTTTTAATACCGTTTCTACCCAGGTCGAGAGGACCTTTTAACACGAATTCCATCTCAGGTCTTGAGAACCTTTTAGCCTATATTTTCGTCCTTCAACAACGGGTCTTTCTAATCTTTATTTCTCTATTCTTATTCCGCTCATTCTCTTGTCCTTCAATCATTGCCTAGCGTAGGCCATAGTAATCTTTCTCAATGTCCTGGTACTCATTTCTTGGAGCTCTCGCTCGCCTAGTGGCTAAGGCATTGGATTTCCCCCAATGGGTTGAGTTGTAGTCTCGTCGAAAGCGGACACGAAAACATTTCGTCACTCGCTGGGAGCTAGCGCCATTCAGGCGGTGCATCGAGTCGTGGACGACGCCCAGTCACCTCCGGCCACTTGCCTCATTACATACATAGCCAATCATAACAAAAAACCCTCCCCCTTCCTCCTATCTTCGCACACACACAACATATTCACTCTTCCACCCACCCAAGGGGGTTTCATGTCAGCAACAGAAAGGGGGGTTCCTGGTCGCTGGTCATAAGACCTTACCACTGCTCGTTGAGGCCCACACGATGACCACTTACCCTGGTACCCCGTGCCTTGTATTTCTGGTCTTTATCTCTCCGTAAGTGCGTGCTCTGTGAGGAATGTTACATCTGATAGCCTTATGCCCTCCCTGCCCCAATCTCCCACCAGTCTCAAACTAGATTGAGTCTATCTAGGCTTTATTCTTTCGAGGCATTTCCATTTTTTAGCCACTTTCTTTGCAAGTTTCTCCTCGCCTGTTTGCCTTAGCCGGCATATACTATCGCAGGCTAGTCGCCAACCAGCTTCCGTCCACCCACCCCTGAATGGGACTGGAATGGGCTATTATCACCACAGGGGATAATAGCTCTCCATCGGCAGGTTTGAGAAGCAGAGGAGAGAGCTTGGTGTGTTGTACCTTGAAGAATAGAAAGATCGCAGTGTTGTAATTCGCTATGTGAGTGTGGAACTCCTTACCCCTTTTCCCCGCGGGGATAAATTTCAGTATATCTGCCAATGGGCAGCCAGCTCATGATGACGCTGAAATTCTTGTGTGCGCACTCGCTGACTTCGAACCCGTGCCCAGAAGCTAGAAATCCAACGCCAGGTTCATTAGGTTGGCAAGAGTTCCTTTCACCTTCGCTTTGTCACTTTCTTCCTCTCTTTTAAACTCATGTCTGAATCGTCCGCAGACTTTTCTTCTTTCGGCGTGGACTTGCGTGTCCTATATATGGACTTGCGTGTCCTATATATGGACTTGCGGGCCTACGTATGGAATTGTGTGTCCTATGTATGGACTTGCATGTCCTATATATGGACTTGCGTGTCCTACGTATGGACTTGTGTGTCCTATGTATGGACTTGCGTGTCCTATATATGGAGTTGCGTGTCTTAGGTATGGACTTGCGTGTCTTATGTATGGACTTGCGTGTCCTATGTATGGACTCGCGTGTCCTATGTATGGACTTGCGTGTCCTACGTATGGACTTGTGTGTCCTATGTATGGACTTGTGTGTCGTATGTATGGACTTGCGTGTCGTATGTATGGACTTGCGTGTCGTATGTATGGACTTGCGTGTCGTATGTATGGACTTGCGTGTCGTATGTATGGACTTGCGTGTCCTATGTATGGACTTGCGTGTCTTATGTGTGGACTTGCGTGTCCTACGTATGGACTTGTGTGTCCTATGTATGGACTTGCGTGTCGTAAGAGTCGTCGTCATCCCTCCTTATTAATTTTTCTAGATAAAGTGCCAGAATATTATATTAAACGGCAGATCGTTGGGGACTACTTTTCATGTAGGAGGCGTATTAATCTCCTACAAAAGTAATACAATTGACACTAAACATAAAAAAAGGTTGAAGACCTCGCGTTAGCATTATTGATACTACTAAACTTCACATTGGTTGTTTTGTGGTAGACAGCGGCCGGGTAATTGTTCGAAACTGTTGCATTTTGGCTCACCAATGTAATTTCCGGGCTGCGTTCTCGGTTATCTATGCTTATCGTTCTAAGGGAGTGGCCGTTATCGTCTTTTGCTGCACTTTATCAGAGCAACGGAGGGACTCTTTTACACGCATGAACCGACCTTGAGGACAGGCTTTCTTTCCACTTTCGTTGGTCGACCCATCTTACGACCGAGGGGGTATGGTTGTTATTGGTTATTCGAGTGATCTATTGCTCGGTTCACTGGTCGCTTGAAAAGGCGAAACTAGTGCTGACTAGTCGACGATTATTTAGCGGGGATAATTTAGAGGAGGACGACGAAGGTTCTAGTAGAACCTTGGGAGCCCCAATTTGGTACAATGTTTAAAGAAATTTTAACCTTCTTCCGTGAAGCGGGGGGAGAGTGGGGGCCGCAGTTTTTTTATCAAGGCCCTTCTCTTTATTTCTTCTGCTCGACCCCCCGCATTTCTTACCCCCCCCTCCCCGGGCGGCCATATTCATTCCTTTGAATAAGTGGGGTTGTTTCGAAATTTTAATCGCTTGCCTCTAATTAGCATTGCAGAGGCCGTATTTCGAAATGCAACGCGATATGATGATAACCCATTTTGCTTTTATAGATCAAATTGATTTATGATACAAATAAGTGAAAAATAATAGACGGAGGAGGAGTGTAGGAGTTGAGCTTCCAAGGCTCCCTCCCTCCCCACTGGTCGCATGGGGACGCAGGCCTGGTTCGGTCGAAGTTCGTCACAGCCCCGCGTTGGGAGCTCGCCGCGGTGTCTTGATGGATGTCCTCAAGGGCGCCGTGACTCCGTAGTATCGAAACCTCGGCCTTTTTAACGCGCTCAGTCAATGCAGTCATTTCAGTCGCTTCAGCAGAGGTGGGTTCCTGCAGTGCTTCCTGCCCCAGCTGATTGTCCCCTTTTTGTCCTTGTGTGGCATCTTTGTGTTTGGCTCCTTTGTGCCCCTCAAGCGATATTTGGCGTTTTACTTCTTCTTTCTATTTGATGTCCCCCATTTACTTTTCAATGCCCCTCATCCCCATCCTGTACAATTTCATTCATTCGTGTCTGTCGTTCCCCATTGAGATCTGCCCTCGCCGATCGGGACCCGGTTCAGGAGAGTTGCGCACTCTGCCTGGCTTCCAAGGGAGTTTCACCTACTAAATGTTAAGCTTTCCGCACATTTTCATCTCTCCTAATTTCACCATTTTAAAACGGCTTTTAAAAACCTCTTAGGGGCAGATGGCCTCTTTGGTTTTCGCTATTTTAAGTAACAAGGTCTGTGGATCAAAAGTCGCGTGCTCTCACTTATTCTGATTTATGACCTTACGACCTTTAAAACTCTAATAACTCCCGGACTAACCTTAGGAGGGACTTGATAATTGTATCATTCGAAATAAAATGTAAAACAACATAAGGGTTTCAAATTTCATTAGAATCGGCCGAATAGTTACGATGCTATTGCCAAAACAAAATAGTTCCTGGGCTAACCTTGGGAGGACTTTGCTAATTGTATCATTTTAAAGAGAATGTAAAACAGCATAGTTACAATGTTATTACCCCCCCCCCCCCTCAAAACAACAAAACAGGGACCGACCGACCGACATAGTGAGATATAGAGTCGCCCACGAATAGACTCGCACGCGACTAAAAAAAAGTTTCTCTATGATTAGAAATCTATCCTAAAACGCTACAGTAACTGATGTCCCCCCCGACCGATGCAGTCCTTTTCATCCTCGATTTCTTTCTTCGCTATTACTTTGTATTCTTCATCCGCTTGTCCCTGACCGTAACCCGTTGGATGAACATTACACAGTTAGCTTGCTCCACTTCCCTCTCTTTTCTCAATAATTATAAACAAAAGAGAGCAACAAGTACCTTCATTGGGAAACGGCAAAAATATCGAGACAACCAGAAGCTACCGGAGGAAATCCAAGAAACCTCGAACCCGGTGGTTATCAAACCCTGGTCCGACGAGGAAGTTTCAAAGAGACTAGTTTCCTTGTTCTCATCCTCAACGACTCAAGTTTTTCTCTCGATTTTTTCCTACTGATTGTCATGGTGTCTTTGAGCAGCCGATGATGTCTTTGAGGGGGATTGAAAAGGGTATCCCACCGTCTGTAGCTTTGTCCTCTTCAGTATATGTGTGGTCAAGGGTGGTGGGACTCTTTCTAGTCAGACACACAGCAATTAGCTAGGGTTGAGCCTAATGTCATTTTAGGTTAGCTACGAGTTAAGCCTAATATCCCATTTAGGTTACCTACGGATTGAGCCTAATATCCTTTTAAGTTAGTTATGAGTTGATCGTAATGTCCCTTTCAAATTGTTTTCCTTAAAGTTTGACACCGGATTTCCCAAAGTTTCATTATGTGGAAATGATAGTGAGTATTTAAATAGGGCTAAGAACAGACAGAAAACACCAGCGAAATAAAAGGTTATAATAGTAAAAAACACATGTAAGGCACAGCGATTAACCGAACAGTAAAGTCCATTTGGAATCTTCTTCAAAGTTCGTAAGAACGAGTCCATAGACTCGAAAATACACCCCAACATCTTCCGGGAAGACAAAACGAAGCAAAACTTAACTACCCTGAAAGCCTGCCCCCGTGGTAAGCCTTTCTCCCGGCGAGGTGGCAAGTGTATTTGTGTCGTGTTTTCGATTGAGAGACGGTGGCATCTGGGCTGGGAGGGCCTCCCTGGTTTGTCTCTAAAGTCACCTGACGAGTTGGGAAACCTTGACATGCGTTTCTACGGTTCGCCACAGCTGCCCCGCGCGTCACTTGCCATCTGAAGAATTTGAAACTGCTTCATTCTTTTGAATAGATTTTGAGTCAAAACTTTTCCGATGCTTATGAGCGAAGGACCACATCCTTTATTTGGCCCTTTCAGTGAAGATGTCAACAAACACAGGGTCGATTTGGTGGCTATTTTTGATCAACCAGCCTACCAAGCTATTGCCACTTCAAGCAGAAAAACCAATGGCCACATTTGAATTGTATACGTACTTTCATTTCACCGTTGAATCTGAGGCCAACAGAAGAATGATTGGAGTGCATCACGTCATCCATTTCTGGCTTGTCTTGTCTAACGACTTACTCATTGCGTCCATTTGTGGAAGAACGGAGGAAAATGGTAAAAGAAAATAATAAACCTATAGAAAGGGCTGTATTGTCGAAAGGGTTTTGAGATATGAAGGGTTACAGAAACCCTTATCAATTTTATTTGTTTAGAAGACGGGATTTGAAGACTATGGTAAATAAGTCCGATTACAAAGACCCGAATGTAGAAACTTAGAATAGCGGGGGAAGGGGGAGAGGGAGAATTAATTGCTTTAATTCGGCACTCCCAAGTTAGGGATAAGCTTGGGCGGACCTCCAGAAATTAAAAACAAAATGTTCGGTTGATTTTATTCTTATTCATTGCTAAAAAATGACGCATTCATGGGATACGAGAGCTTTGTTCTTTTTTTAAACCCCTCCTTTAATATCTATAAAACTCACATCAGTCAAAGAGCTGCAGAAGAAGCTGTCATTTGCATTCCTTTATTTGGGAGATTAAGTGTTATTTCAGGATTTAAAAGCTTATTCATGACTTCTTTTTCTTTTTTTTAAAATGACTTCTATACGAGCTTGGACTTTCCGAGCTTTCACAATTTCTCTCTTTTGCTGCTCATTCACCCTGGACGCCAACTCTCTTATAAGGACAAATGTAAACATTTCCCGAAAAAGACTGAAGTTTCTTAAATGGCTACCATTGTTTGAATGATCTTCTCTCACCGGTTATACGCCGGTGTTAGGCTATAGTTAACTAATCCATATTGTTTCGTGTTCGGGAGGAAATATTTAAACAGTGAGGCCGCTCCCGTACATTTCGGAGCATTTCACGAAACAATAGAACCTAGGTGGAATTTCATGTTGCCTCACTTAATTAAATGAAGTTCTCTTCTTTTTGTTTTTTGAGTGAGTGGCGATGCCTCAAGAAGGGCCCATTCAGGAACGAGGCGGGGATGAATTTATGTGACCTTGACTGAAATCAGTTCATGCCTCTGAACGGGGAAAGTGTTTGGTGCTATCCCTTACTTGTATGGCTGTGCTTTATTTGGGGGGTTTTGAGCCAAATGGGGTCTTCGATATGGTGTCTCAGGTTCGCACATTCGAACCCTAGGGCATCGACGTGCAAACTTGGTTCTGGAGATGACCTAGAAAAAGGTCGACGTGTTCGTAAAACAAACAAAAAGAGACTCCGGCAACGAACAGGCCCAATAACGTACAATGAAAGCAAAGTTTGTAGAATTAATTAATTTCACGAATGATTGAATGTTATGGAGAGAAAGGGGAACGAAGGTGTTTGTAAGGAGAGGCTCGTTGAAAAGTGGTGAGGTTGTGGGAAGTGAAACTGGAAGTTGCAGACTTCGAGTCTTCTGAAGAGAAGACTAAAAGGAGCGCGCCGCTTGACCGGCGGCGGGGATGTTGGGGGGTGGGGGGCACTCTGAATATCCTTAAACCTTATAATAAAGGAAGGACATTCTGTGAGGAAAGAGCGGGAGAACAGGATAAGAAGAAGAAGGGGAGGAATAATAAGAGGAAGAAGGAGGAAAGTAAAAGGGGAGGAAAAAGAAGAAGAAGAAGGGGGAAAGGAAAAGGGGAAGAAGAAGAGAGAGAGGAAGGAGGAGGACAGGAAAATGGGAAGAGGAAGAAGGATGAGAGGGGGAAGGAGGAAAGGAAAAGGGGAACAAAAAGGAGAAGAGGAGAGAGGAGGAAGGGGAAGTGGAAGAAGAGAGAGGGGAGGAAGGGGAAGTGGAAGAAGAGAGAGGGGAGGAAGGGGAAATAAGGGAGGAGGAGAGGAAAGAAAAAAGGGGAATAGGAGAAAGGAGAGAGGATGAAAATGAGAGGAAAAATAAAAGAGAAAGGAAGAAAGAAAGGAAAAATGGAATAAGAAGGAGAAGAAGAAAAAGGAGAAGGGAGAGAGGAGGAAGAGGAGATAAAGGATGAGAGGAAAAAGAGAAGGCGAAAGAGGAAGAAGGGGAGAGCATGAAGAAGGGTAGAAAAAGGAGAAGGGGAAGCGGAGGCAGGAGGAGATGAAGAAGAGGTAGAGAAGGAAGGAAGAGAGGAAAATCAGAGAGGAGTTGGAGGAAAGGAGAAGAGTAAGAAGGAAGAAGACAGAGAGGAGGAAAGGAGAAGAGGAAGACGAATGGGGCTTAGCGAACAAGATCGAGGCTTTTTGAGGGGGGCCAACTTGGCAAGAGGAGGACCCGGGGCAAATCGAGGGTGGGACCATCTTTGCGGGTGAGTCCGGGCGCGTGAGCAACCCCTGCTTCGAATACCTATGAAACGCGCGCATCAAACGGGGCAAAGGGGGTTCACAAACACTGCCCGAGTGGGAAAATCCGAGGTGAATTAGCGGGTGGATTGACCGTTTCCATGGATTAGCTACCGTTTCCCAAGGAAGAAACCGTTGGATTGGAGCGGTAGTTAAATATGGAATGGCTACCGCCGCCAGACAATGGCTTAACCGTTCATTTGAATTGACAGATAAATGTGGATTAGCTACCATCACCTTGAATAGGAATGAGCAACCGCATTTCAACGGATTAGCCGGGGGATTGACGATTAATTATAGATTAACTACCGCTTCCCTATGGAGTAACTGTTGCCTTGACCGATAAATAGGGATTAACTACCGCCGTCGAATGGATTAACTGGATTGTCATTTAAATGTGGATTATGAAGCCCTTTTATGCGGATTAACCTTATTCAAACTCCATGCTAATCACTTTGCCCCCCTGAAATCCCAGTCTCTTCACCCAATCGTCCCTGCTATATTGTCTGCCTCCTTCTCTGACAAGATAATTCATATCTCTTTTGGCACCCCCCCTCCTCTGCCTGCATTACTTGCCACCGGGTAACTCCCCCTTTTCATTCCCCGCCCATACTTTTTTTCTCTCTCCCTCTCTCTCTCGGGTCCTTTGTGGAATTAACTTCTCTTCTTCTCGCTTCGAAAAACACCTCTTCTCCACTAGACTCATTCTCACCAAGTCTTAACCGTCAGCCCCTCACCCTTCCTGTTCTTTATCTCCCTGATATGTTTAATGTCTCCTTTTCGTCTCCAATAGTACAGCGGATTTCAATCAAGCACGTTGCTGTGTACTATTTCCTAAAGAAACCGAACCTAAACACAAACGCCCCCCCTCCTTCTCCCCAGCTACCGCACAATCTCTTAACTCATCTTTGTTCCAAAGTTCCTTGAAAAGCTGGATTCGAGATCACCCATCATCCTCAAACGCCGATGGGATCTTTCAGGCTGGTTTTAAGGCGGTACACATCCATCACTCACGTAACGGACCGCCTTCGCCGATTCTAGTCAACCTTCCTCCGTCCAGGTACTTCTTGACCTATCGGCACCATTTGACACTGATCTTCGTCCCCGCCCCTATGAATTCCTGGGTGTCTCTGAAACTCGCTTAAAACTGGTTCTGTTCGTATCTTTCATCATTCACATCCCAGTCAGTGAAGGCGCGTTTTTTCGTGTTCCGCAAGTGTCACTTCTGGGTCCGCTTCTGTTTTGCATTTATGTGCTTTCCCTTGGCATTCTTGGTCTGTGATTTCATTTCTATGTTGATGACAAACAAATCTATCTTTTCCTTTTCCAAGCTTCATTTGCTAAAACCTCGGTATTAATGGTGGGTACTCTCGCAGATGAGGATTGCTACCAAACTATTTCTCCCTATCTTAACCTTGGCCCTTCCCATGCGCACAACCCCCTATTTCTCGTCGCTACGTAATCTCAGCCGCATCACTTTGAGCCCCAGCAGTTTTGAGATTGCCATTCATGCCTTAGCCAGCTCCCGCCTTGACTACTGCAACTCGCTGGGTCACCACCGTCGCCAGAGGGCGTTGTTTACTGATTTAAACCAACGGAAGGCACGGTGCCCTTGCGCAACACAGGAGTTCTGAGTCCGGCATTTCGTTCTCTCTCTCATGGCAGGTTAAGGGGCCTAACGTCCCCAGCCCCCTCGTTGAATATATCCACGCCTGGGCAGCAGACTGAGGAACAATAAAATAAAACGGGATCCAGGATAAGAAGGGAAGGTGTAGTGCAGGAACGAGTTCTTGTAAAGAAGTGATCCAGGACCTAGAAAGCGCGAGCTCGATCCCTCTTCGAGGAACTTCTGGCTGAGATCTCCGGGAGCTTCACGGTCCTCCTTTCCATACTCTACGGAACGCTCCTAGAAAATCGGCAATATTTAGTGTTATTAGTACGGCCTCTACCGTTACCAATTACGTGTGTACTAGTACTATTACTACTACCAAAATCACCACCGACACTGCTATTACTAATAACCCCATGCGTACAATTAGTGCGATCGAGCAGGCATTCATTCTTAGAGTGGAAAGGAACAAAGTCCGTTGGAGGAGATCTAGAAGGGCGGGGAGTAAGTGAAAATGGATGGAAGATTAAGGGCCACACATCCTCCCCGTATATTGTGGCTGGGAGGGGGGGGGGCGCATTCCTACAGATGTCAGTTGCGGAGTGCTGGCTCAGGCTCCACCTGGTCGTTTCAGGTGTAGTAAAATTACAACTTCTATAAGCAGACGAGCAAAATGAGTACACTCTCTTCCATGTCTCCCTCGAGCATAAGAGCACAAAGAGAACAACTTCTTTAAAGTCTCCCTCGCAGGTTAATTTGCCTTATGACCCCCGTCTCCCCTATTTCGACCATGAGTTTTCGTCCATAATTGTCACGTGATTCAACGTTCTATTTTTCTCGCTTTTGCTCCCCGATGGGTGTGCAAAACAATGCATCTGGACGAGATGATTAGGGGCCGTGTTGGGGACAGACGTTGGCGGGTAAGGGGGAGTAAATGGGGAGTAATTCCAGGCCTCTTATTCGGAACGAGAAGTCCTGCGAGCTTCTGTTAACTTACCAGGGGCTGTTCAAAGGGCGAAGTGAGTTGTGAGAATTTAACCAAATATGGACTTTGTGACCATTCGTCTCTTTACACTAGACTCGTTTTTGCGAATGACCTTAGGTTGTGTTGCCTCCTGTGTGTGTGTGTGTGTGTGTGTGTGTGTGTGTGTGTGTGTTAGGTTAGTATTGTTGCAAATACCTCCTTACAAATCAAATGAAATGACTGATGCCTTGTGTTCATTTTCGTATCCACGCGTATGCGTTTTTTCAAATTTTGTCGGAAAATTAGTGTAGGCCACTCATATTTTGCTTTCTTAATCTCACAAAATCAACTATTATAGTTTGTCTCTTTATTAAAATTAACAGTGAAAATAGATGCAAAGAATGTAAGAAGAAATTTCAAAAGAGAATCAAGCTTCAACTTTTTTTTGTTTGTAAAATACTAACAAGAAGTCATCGTTATTGCTTTACCTTGACCCCTCTACTAGCGCACAAATGCTTAACATATGGAGGACCCCAAAGGCTTATTTTTCATCAAATTATCTGTTAAATTGATCACTTGGCAGAAAATAACTATCATCAAATTCACACCGAATTTTGAATGAATCCAAAATGCAAACTGGTTTATATAAAATGTCTTTAAATTAAGCTCACTAGCGAGATGTGGCATCGATTCTTTGCATCAACCTTGCCCTAACATAGCCAAAAACAGGTGTAAGCATATGGGACAAAATTTACTTTAATATTTGTTTAAATAAAGGCCAAGTCAAATTTTTAAAGTCATATCGATGAGAAAAAAATGAAAATTCCTTAATTTCATTCATTTGCCAAAGAAAAATATAGAAATAAAGAGTCCATACGGGTTTATAACATGCATCTCCTGACTCTATTTTCAGTTAACTTTGAAGAATAGGTAAAGAATTTTTTATCTGTATATAGTTTCACTTTCAAAAAAATTAAAAATTTGGCTTCCTGACTTTACGGGCATTTTGATCGAGGGGATAATAATTAATTATGGGTTATTTTTCATGGAAAGAAATGCGTTTATATTTAATCTGAAATATATAAGGCTATTATTCATACTTCCATCTTTGCCTACAAAAGTTAGCCTTTTTGGGAAGAGCAAATTGAGAAATACACATATTAACGCTAGTATTTCCTGTTCTCTTCAACTATGTGTGTACAAGTTTATCCAACTATTTGTTCACTTATTTAATTTATAGTAGCAAAAAAAAAAAGATTTTTTTTACTGAACATCTTTAAAAAGAGAAATGGGTTGACATAGAAAAGTCTACGGGCTTGGACAGGTCACGAACCTCTTTAGGAGGTGCATATATACGCCGAACTGCAGCTTCTCGTTCTCCAATGATCAGTTATGGAATTTACAATGTCGGCGACAAGTATCAAATTCTAGAACTGAAGCTTTTTACCCTAAAGAAATTATTTGGATAGAATTGATTGACTTCTTATGATCCTCCTCCTACTTTAGACCTCATTATCCGATTCATTCTCACCCCAATTCAAGTATATAAACCTTAGTCTCAAAAGAGAGTGGAGAAGAAAGAAAAGTCCTTATCTGAGCGAACAAGTAGCACTTAAGATCTTTTAGGAAAAAAGAAAAGAAAAAATGGATTAAGAATAAAAAACAAAACAAATATAAACAATAGCTTTGAAAAGACAGGGCACAGACAGTCTCTGATCAGAGAAGAGACATTCAAAACAACCGAGATAGGATCCTTATAAAGAGAAACAAGACACGTTATTTATTGGGTGCATTAATTAAGTGTGTGTTCGACCGATGCGCGTTTGGAAGTGAAGAACCGATGGATGCTCGAACACGACGATGTTTTTGATCGTCGATAATGGTGGACTCTGGAATTCAGGTAACGGGAGTGGTAGCGTCGCCCCTCCTCAATATAACAGAGGGAGGCGGAGAGCAGGCAAAAGAAGAAATAATCGAAGAGGAAAATAGATTACTTTAATCCATAGATCATGGAATTCTTATATGGGAAAATAAAAGAAGTCGGTGTAATTAACGGGATTTTTTACCAAATGATGAATGAGAAGAGGAAAAGAGTGATAGCAGATAAAAGGAAGAAGTTTGAAATGTTAGGTAAGTGAAGGCGTGAGAGGTACATAGTTTGAAGAGCTTAAAGAGGAGACTACTAGGAGGACCGGGAACTAGAAGGTCGCTAACTCCTCTAAGATCTCTATGTTGTATACACCAGATTTCTTTGTTTCAATTCCTTCCAACCATTTCCAATTCCCTTAACCTTCCCAACTTCAAGAACATTTATCTCTTTGCAAACTTAAGAGTGGAAATGCCCGTGTTGGTCATCTATTTTTATAAGGAAAAAATATTTTTTCCTTAGCAGTTTTCATAGTATATACATAAGCCATGCAGGAAAGTGAAAGAATGCGGGAGCTCGACATTTCGATCCAGTCTCTGGAACTCATAAACCACCTGACATTCATGTACGTACACCCACAACCTCACGGGCGTATGTGCGTAAATGCATTCTCAACGTACATGCGTAGATGTTTGCTTATGACACAGATACACACGCATTTGGCCGTGGCAGACTATAGCTAGCGAGTGATTAAAATGCCACGGCGAAGTCGTCTGCGCGTAGGAGAAGATCTCGCCGTGCCCGGAGTTAGCGGCCGGAGGGGCACCAGCAACAGGCGGCGGTCGACGACGACGACGAGAAATTAGGCCGCTTCTATTTCAATAATGGATCTGGTTAGTAAATCGCTGTTTGGGGACTTGTGGTGACGGCAGGAAGTATATGCGATGTGATTTTACCATACCAGCGAGTCAAATTGTGTGATTTGCTATATCATCGGGAAATCTGAAATGTTACCGTATCAACGGGAAATATGATGCTGGTATAACAACGGGAAATGGGGGATGTTACTATATCAATTAGATATATGTAATGCTACTGAATCAACGGGAAATGGGTGATGTTAGCATATAAATGGGATATATGTAATGCTACCGCATCAGCGGGAAATGGGTGATGTTAGCATAGAAATGGGATATATGTAATGCTACCGCATCAGCGGGAAATGGTTGATGTTACCATATCAATGAGATATATGTATTGCTACTGTATCAGGGGAAATGGGTGATGTTAGTATACAGATGGGATATATGTAATGCTACCACATCAGCGAGAAATGGGAGATATTACCATATCAATGAGATATATGTATTTGTACTGTATCAGGGGGAAATGGGTGATGCTAGCATATAAATGGAATATATGTAATGCTACCGCATCAGGGAAAACTGGGTGATGTTAGCATACAGATGGGATATATGTAATGCTACCACATCAGCGAGAAATGGGAGATATTACCATATCAATGAGATATATGTATTTGTACTGTATCAGGGGGAAATGGGTGATGCTAGCATATAAATGGGATATATGTAATGCTACCGCATCTGCGGGAAATGGGTGATGTTACCATATCAATGAGATATATGTATTGCTACTGTATCAGGGGGAAATGGGTGATGTTAGCATATAAATGGGATATATGTAATTCTACCGCATCAGGGGGAAATGGGTGATGTTAGCATATAAATGGGATATATGTAATGCTACCACATCAGCGGGAAATGGTTGATGTTACCATATCAATGAGATATATGTATTGCTACTGTATCAGGGGGAAATGGGTGATGTTAGCATATAAATGGGATATATGTAATTCTGCCGCATCAAGGAGAAATGGGTGATGTTAGCATATAAATGGGATATATGTAATTCTACCGCATCAGGGGGAAATGGGTGATGTTAGCATATAAATAGGATATATGTAATGCTACTGAATCAGCGAGAAATGGGAGATATTACCATATCAATGGGATATATGTAATGCTACTGAATCAGCGGGAAATGGATGATGTTAGCATATAAATGGGCTATATGTAATTCTACCACATCAGCGAGAAATGGGAGATATTACCATATCAATGAGATGTATGTATTTCTACTGTATCAGAGGGAAATGGGTGCTGTTAGCATATAAATGGGATATATGTAATTCTACCCCATCAGCGAGAAATGGGTGATGTTAGCATATAAATGGGATATATGTAATGCTACCACATCAGCAAGAAATGGGAGATATTACTATATTAATGGGATATATGTAATGCTACTGAATCAGCGGGAAATGGGTGATGTTAGCATATAAATGGGATATATGTAATGCTAACACATCAGCGAGAAATGGGAGATATTACCATATCAATCAGATATATGTATTTCTACTGTATCAGGGGGAAATGGGTGATGTTAGCATATAAATGGGATATATTTAATGCTACCGCATCAGCGGGAAATGGGTGATGTTAGCATATAAATGGGATATATGTAATGCTTCCGCATCAGCGGGAATTGTGTGATGTTACCATATCAATGAGATATATGTATTGCTACTGTATCAGGGCGAAATGGGTGATGTTAGTATATAAATGGGATCTATGTAATTCTACCGCATCAGGGGGAAATGGGTGATGTTACCATATCAATGGGATATATGTAATGTTACCGTATCAGGGGGAAATGGGTGATGCTAGCATATAAATGGGATATATATATATATATATATATATATATATATATATATATATATATATGAATGTATTGTCCCGCAGGGAAAAATGAAATGGCGTTTCCAAGTACTTTCGAACTTTATTAAGTTCCTTATCAAGGATAACTACAAGAAATAGTATTATATTAGAGGTATATATACGAAAGAAAAGTATGAAGACCGCCTCAAAAAAAAAGAAATCACCAATGAGGAAGACGGAAGGGGGAAGGTAAAGATTCACATTAAGAATGACAAGAAGCAGGTAGTAATGTCAAACTGAGAAGACGGAAAGGGTAACAGATTAAAAGAAATGGAGATAGCCTAAAGAGGGAGATTATAAGACACAGGAGCGAAAAGTAGGAAAAATACAATGTACATAACAGAGCAGTGACAATTAAAAAAAATATATAAAAAATAAAATAAAATAAAATTGGGACCACATAACTAAAGCCTGTATATAAAACACTAATAACAAAAGTCAAAACTAATTTCTTTAAGTATTAGTCTTTTAATTATTGCATCTATTTTATATAAGCCAGGAAAAAGGTTAAAATTATCACATTGGCTTATAAAAGCACATTTAATAATATTCCTTTTTATGCTTTTATAAGCCAATGTCATTATTTTAACCTTTTCCCTGGCTTATATAAAATAGATGCTATAATTAAAATATTAATACTTAAAGAAATTAGTTCTGACTTTTTTTCTTAGTTTTTTTATATATAATCTTTAGTTATGTGGTCCCCAATTTTTTTTCTATTTTTTTTTTTTAATTGTCACTGCTCTGTTATGTACATTGTATTTTTCCCACTTTTCGCTCCTTGTGTCTTATAATCTTCCTCTTTAGGCTATCTCCATTTCTTTTAATCTGCTACATTTTCGTCTTCTCAGTTTGACCTTACTACCTTCTTCTTGTCATTCTTAATGTGAATCTTTACCTTCCCCCTTCCGTCTTCCTCATTGGTGATTTCTTGTTTTTGAGGCGGTCTTCATACTTTTCTTTCGTATATATACCTCTAATATAATACTATTTCTTGTAGTTATCCTTGATAAGGAACTTAATAAAGTTCGAAAGTACTTGGAAACACCATTTCATTTTTTCCTGCGGGACATTGCATTCATTTGCTACCCTCACGTGATACTTTGTGAGTTTTTCATTATATATATATATATATATATATATATATATATATATATATATATAATGCTACCACATAAGCAAGAAATGGGAGATATTACTATATCAAGGGATATATGTATTGCTACCGCATCAGGGGGAAATAGGTGATGTTAGCATATTAATAGGATATATATATATATATATATATATATATATATATATATATATATATATATATATATATATATATATATATATATATATATATATATATATATATATATATATATATATGAGAGGCGGTCAATAAGTTTTGCGAATCAGTAGGGCAAAACAAAGGAAGGGGGATGGCTGTTTGTGGGGGTGTTAGGACAAGTTATGACAAGTCAGGACCTGCACCCGAACGCTCCTGCCTCGTCTATTTAAGAAGCACTAGCTGATCGCAGATCGTCAGTCACAAATTTTTCAACAATGGTTTGGGGACAATGAAGATGTCCAGTTCGCCGTCCAGGAGTGGATTGAACAGAAGTCGGGAGATTTATGGTTGTCGGAAATTCGAAGCCTCAGGGACAAGTCTACCCCGTACTCGTTCTACCCGCTCCTCGAACGCAACGCGCCCAGTCTCCATTCGTGTTCTAAGTCTAAAGCAAGATCTAAGTTCATCCCGTAATAGTCATTGACAAGAGACTATTATTTGAACTTTGCGCCAAGTCAAGGATTACTCCTTCGGACCAAATCTCCGAGGTAACAGCAACGGCGCAACAATCCTGTGCAAGTGCTCTCTCTACTGCCCCCCCCCCACCCAGTGTAAGCCTCCATCGTTGGCTTCGTATACGCTCAAGGTCATTCGAGCGATCCTCGGTCAATATTGTTCGTTTGTTTGTACGGCGACCTTCCCTGCCAAGTCTCCCCCTACCCTTTTAGCCGCTGAGACTCGTATACATCTAATGTGGATATAGCTTGTTTTAAACCATTTTTAACCTTGTAAAAGAATATTAATTTGCATATTAGGCAAGTTATTTTTGTACCCGTTTTTCTATTGTCCCGGAACCTCCAAGATAGTCGACTATTTGGCCAACCCACATTCAGTAAATTTGCACTCTGCTTGTATTATAAATGCCGTCATCGACCTCGGTTGAGAAACACAGAAGGGTTAACTTGACTCTATTTTACCACATATAGTAATATCTATTATATATTAAACTGGTGTCAGGTATGGGGTTAATCTTGGTCAATAAATTGATTGGAATTTGATTAATCTATTGGTTAACCTTGGTTAAATTGTTAATTGTTGGCTAATCTTGGTTCCGGTTCTGGAGTTTAAGAGGTGAGAAATAACCACTGCATACCTATTTGCGAAGTGTATTTGTTCCCGTTCCCATTTATTTTTTTGTGAATTGATTGTTGAGTGACCGTGTTTAACTATTAATTTTATTCTTCCATGGAATTGAATTGTTGCCCTTCAAGGCTTTATCTCGAGTCGTAAGTTGAAGGCATAGTAAAAATAGTATTACTCTTCGTATTGCTGTGCTAGGAGTGCTGTAACACTCGTCTCAATCACAGTGAAATCTCGACCGCAAATAATTTCTCGCGAGTGTTTCACCCTCCCCTTTGTTGTTCGTACTTTTGTTGGTTTAGCAAAACCATTCGCACTCCCGCTCGTGCGTAAAAAAATAAATAATTCTGCCATATTCATTGTCGTTCGTTAATTTAATTCTTGTTATTGTGCCAATCGTGTAAAACCAGCAGCATATCGCCGTTTGAAATTTTCAAGGCCCAAGGTGAGTCACTCGGACTCAGTGGCAAAGATCTGATGGCCTACATCCAGGAAGAAGAAAGAAGAGAAATAGCCGAAAGAAGAAACAGAGAAGAAAAGGAACGAGCAGATGCGAAAAAGAACGAGAAGAAAGAGAAAGGGAAAGAGAAGAAAGAGAGAATTCGTTCTCACGAATTGGAAATGAGCAGAGCGAGAAACGAGACGCTCTCCATAAACTCCTCAAGTTCTAGATTAGACGCACCGCAGTCTGCGACCATAAAACTCCCCGTCTTTAAAGAAGGGAAGACTTCGGGTCTTATCTCACCCACTTCTAAAAGATCTTCGAGGTGAACCAGTCAGACATCGAGATAGACGGCGTAGCACAATTAATGCCCCCGTTGAGCTTCCAAGTCAGAGATATTTTTATCTTCCTCTCATCAGAGGAAACAATTGATTACTCTTCGTTAAAAGCTGAGTTGCTCGCCGCTTACAACATGATCCCGAATTTGTACCGAGCTAATTTCAGGCACTGTCGCGTTCAACGAAACCAGACCTTCCGACAGTTCGGCTAATCTCTACAACGTCATTTTAAATTTGGGATTGATGCGTCCAAGGTGCCTCATAAGTATGACGCCTTTGTCGCTTTCATCCTCAAGGACCAATTTCTTGCGTCGCTTCCTTCGGAAATCAAATCCTTTGTGGTGGACCGGAGGTGCCGTACTCTCAAGGAATGCATCGAGGAGGCAGACGTCTCCGCGGCTAGCCACAACTGCTATCGGAAAGAAGGGAAGAAATTAGAACCTCTATCTCCTAAATCGAAAACCAGCAAGAACAAATTTGTTCCTAATAATGGAAATAAGTTCGTTAAGGTGACTGGGCCCGCCAAACCCAAACTTCTCTTCTCGTCGGACCACCGTGATGTTAAGCCTTTTTATCCCAACCCTCCTGCTTCGTCGTTTCCCAGGAGGACCATCGTGTGCTATCCCTGTGGAGTTCCTGGACACGTGAGGTCCAACTTCCCTCAAAACTCGCAGTTTAGAAGCATCCCTCCTTCTCACCAAGTACACCAGGTAAAAGCCAGTTTTACACTCGCCACCGTCAAAAAATGAAGCCCCTTCTTCAAGCCCGCCGAATACTGCTGGCCACCAGGTAAACTTTTTGTTCGATAAAGGTACCCCTGGGGCCCTCCAATTTGAAACTGGAGCAGTAAATGGATGCCGGATCTCCACCCTCGTCCGTGATACAGTCAGGTCAGTGACAGTTCTATACCCCCACCGTCGCAAAAGAAAGCCCCTTCTTCAAGCCCGCCGAATACTGCTAGCCTGAAACTGGAACAGTAAATGGAGCGTCCGTGATACAGTGTGCACGCGCATTGTTGTATCCGATGCACTACTCCTCCCTTGTGGCTCCGGACCACGACAAGTTTGCCGTAGTGCATGATTACTTGGGGCGCGCCAATAAATTCCCCATTGTTCACTGCTGCATTTAGTGCGCGTATTTTACTGGTCGGACGGAAGTCGTTACTACCCCCATCAAGTTTTGCTCTGTCCTAATTGGTCAGTCCCCCCAGGTTTCTTCCGCCCCCGTGGCTCAACCCGTTACTACCTGTTTCTGCCCGAAGAAGGAACTGAAAGCCCCTACACCTCTGGAACCCCCGTGTGCCCCAGAATTTCAGAGTGCGATGACCCATGACTTTGTCGAAAGCCAGAGGGAATGTGCATTTCTTCGTCACTTGTGGTCCAACGTCCAGAACAAAACCCGCGAAACCGTCAGAGGGAATAAAGTGATCTCCTTCCGCATTAAGGACGATATCCTCTATCGAGTATGCACCGAGGAAAACGACACCGAGTCCCGCACACTATGTGTACCCCGCTCCCACGTCCCTCCAATCCTGCAAACGGCTCACGAAAGCCTATACCGACGAAATTCTACGATATTGTCGTTCGTGCGATATTTACCAAAAGACAGCAATAGAAGGACGAGTCAGATCTGCGCCCTTGCAGAAGGGACCACTAATTTCTCAACCCTTCTCCCGAGTAGCTATTTACCTAATCGGACCGATCCACCCTCCGTCGAGCGAACGCCATAGTTGCGTTTTAATGCTGGTTGACTTTACTACCCGATTCCCCGAGGCTGTGCCCCTCAAGAAAATAGATAATATCTGCGCCGAAGCCCTTATTTACATTTTTTCCCGTGTGGGCCTGCCCAAAGAAATCCTTTCGGATCGTGGTCATCAATTCACCTCTGAATTAATGGAGTACGTTGGTAAATTATTGATGATCCTGCCCCTGTTTACCACTCCTTTTCACTAGAGTGGAAATGGAATGTGCGAGAGGCTAAATGGAAGCCTCAAGGCCATTCTCAGGAAGTTGTGTGCAGATCAGCCCACTAAATGGCATCGCTTCCTTCCGGTAGCCCTCTTTCTTACCCTGAAATCCCCCATCGTAAATTAGGATTCGCCCCCTTTGACTTTATATGGTAGAAACGTCAGAGGCCTCCAAAGTATCCTAAAGGAATTTTATTTCAATAAGAAATTGGATCAAAATATCTAGACTTCTTACTAGTATCTACTGGATTTAAGAAGGAGGCTGGAAAAGTGCGCCGAAATTTCGTCTTAGAACGCTGACATCCATTTTGACAAATATAAGACATACTTTGATTGCAAGTCCAAAGAAATAAAATTTAACCCCAGAGAAGAAGTTTTGCTTCTCCTCCCCACGGACAAAAACAAATTGTTGAGCCAATGGAAAGGCCCCTACCACATAGTCGAGAAGCTTGGCCCCGTCGATTATCTTATTGAAAACCCCCTCGGGAAGAAAGCTTTTCCAGATTAATATGTTCAAGCGGTACCACTGGCGTTCGAGCATCAACCAGATAGTTGTAATCGACGAAGAATCCCCCATTGAATCTGACTACCCCCTGGACCCCTTTTGCGTTATCCAACTCGCGTGCGTGGAGCAAGACAAGGAATTCCCGTTGCATGTCTTGCCCGATTTTAATAATTCCCCGCCTGCGGAAATTAAGATATGCGACCAGCTATCATCTCTTCAAAAGGATCAACTGCAAGCGCTCCTGAGTCGTTTTGCTGACGTCATCACCGAGATCCTCGTTTGTATTACCCACTTTGAGCACAATATCCAACTAACCACCCTGGAACCCATCCGTTCCAAACCATAACCCCTGCCTATACACCTCCGAGAAGCATTCAATAACGAAGTGGATAAACTTCTAAGGTTGCAGATCATCAAACATTCGGAGTCGTGCTATTGTTCTCCGGTTGTCATGTTAACGAAGGCTGATGGTTCTTATCGAATGTGCATTGATTTTAGAAAGCTAAATTCGGTTACCGTATTCGATGCCGAACCAATCCCCAGCATAGATCAGAACCTCTACCTTTTTGAGAAGGCCAAGTTCATCTCCGAGTTGGATTTATGAAAGGCATATTATCAGATTCCCCTGATGGAGGAAGTGAAGAAATTTACTGCTTTCCCCACTGAGAAGGGACTTCTACAGCCCCGACGGCTCCATTTTGGTCTGGTGACGGCTTGTAGCAATTATAACCGGATGATGATGAGGATATTAGAAGGCTTACCCAACGTCATCTTCTATTTTGATAATGTTTATGTGGCCACCCATGAATGGGATCAACACTTGATCACCCTTCAAGCCCGTCTGTATCGACTCCGGGAACACAATTTGACATTTGGTCCCGGCAAGTGCCACTTCACTTTTGGAACTATCGATTACCTCGGCTTCCTTATTTGGAATAATCGGTTAGCCTCCGAGCAAGAAAAGATCCGGGCCTTCGTGGACATGCCGTTGCTCACTAATAAAAAGCAGCTGCAATCCTTCATAGAGTATGCATTGTTCTATCATCGCTTCATACCCAACTTTTCGACTATCTCCGTCTCCCTCTGCGAGTTATTAAAGAAGAAAGCCCCCGAACGCCTCAAGTGGACGCCACTTTCGACTCATAGCTTTAACCAACTCAAGGAGAAGTTGGCATCCAATCCTATTCTCCGCCTCCCTAACTTAGACAAACTGTTTGGCATTCGTAATGACAGTATAAGATGTGTCCTCCTCCAGTATGAGAATTTCGATAAAAGTTTCCCCATCGCTTACGCAAACACAAAATTACTCTCGTCTGAGAAAAATTATGCGGTAATTGAGAGAGGCACTCGCTATCATTTGGGGTTCTGTAAATTTAGAATGTATTTATTAGGCAAGGTATTTGTAGTGGAAACGGAGAACAAACCCCTATCATACCTACGTAACGTCAAGAATAATAATGGTCGGTTGATGCGTTGGAGCTTGTTGCTCCAAGAATTCCAATTCCGCATTTTGCATTTAAAAGGTACAGATAACTGTATGGCTGATAGTTTAAGTAGAAACCCGTTAGATCCTTTTCCAACTAATTCCGAGCCATTTTCTTTTTTTTATCCATGTATTAGTTTTTTTTCATAAAATAAATTTGTATATTCAACCATAATATATATATATATATATATATATATATATATATATATATATATATATATATATATAAGGGTCTTTCAACTAGGACACTTAAGCTTTGTCAGGCGATAGTGGCCATGTTGTTAAACGACATCTGGCAACCTCACTGTAAACTATTAAGTAGTACTTGGCAAGTCACGATGGAAAGTTATAGCATTGAACAGCGTGGTGCAAATCATCAAATGTTATTATCAAAATCAGTGCTCCGTTCGACAAACGTTCCGCGCATTACGTGATTTCTATCCTCGCCACAGCGACGAGGTCCATTTTTGGATGAATGGATTTGTGAACAAGCAAAATTATCGGATTTAGGACGAAAACAATCCACATGAGATACACCAGCACCAATTGCACCCCAACCAAGTCACTGTTTGGTGCGGATTTTCGTCTAACGGAATCATCGGCCCGTATTTTTTTGAGAACAAAGATGGGATTGCCATAACCATCAACGGCGAGACCTACAGATCGATGATAAGCATCTTCTTGTGGCCTCAACTGGTTATATGCCTGATATGGATACTGACAACATGTGGTTCCAACAGGACGGCGCTACATGCCACACTGCGCACGACACGATAGACATTTTGCACCAGTGATTTCAGGAAAGGGTCATCTCGCGTGGCAGCGACGTCAACTGCCCACCGAGATCATGCGATTTAACGCCATTAGACTACTTTTGGGGGGGCTACCTTAAATCGCAGGTCTATGCGAATAATCTGCAAACAGGTGATGTCCTCAAAGTCAAGATAACGAACGCCATCCAGCAAATTCAGCCAGATTTATGCGACAAAGTCATCGAAAATTGGGCCTCCCGAATACGTTCCACCAAACGAAGTCGCGTCGGACATTTGAACGACGTCATATTCCACACTTAATACCATAAAATGTACTTTCAAATTTAAAATAAATTTAGTGCATATATCACACACAATTTGTTATATATATATATATATATATATATATATATATATATATATATATATATATATATATATATATATATATATATGTATATATATATATATATATATATATATGTATATATATATATATATATATATATATATATGTATATATATATATATGTGTATATATATATATATATATATATATATATATATATATATATATATATATATATATATATATATATATATATATATATATCTTGTTTTAAAACCCCTATTAACTTTGTATAAGAATATTAATTTGCATATTAGTAAAGTTATGTTTGTACCCGTTTTTCTATTGTCCCGGAACCTTCAAGATAGTCGACTATTTGGCCAACCCACATTCAGTTAATTTGCACTCTGCTTATATTATAAATCTCCCACGCACCTCGGCTGAGAAACGCAGAAAGGGTTAACTTGACTCTATTATTCGACCTTACCATATCAAGTGGATATATGTGATGCTACCAAATCAGCGAGAAATGGCTGATGTTACCATATCAAAGGGAAATATGAGATGCTACCAAATTAGCGAGAAATGAGTGATGTTACCATATCAATGGGTTATATTTAATGCTACCAATGCCATATCAAAGGGATATATGTAATGCTACCACATCAGCGGGAAATGCGTGATGTACCATATCAAGGGGAAATCTGTGATGCTTCCGAATCAGCGAGAATTGTGTTATGTTACCATATCAAGGATATATATGGTATTCTGCCACATCAGTCGGAAATGGATGATGTTACCATATCAAGGGAAAATATGCGATGCTAAGAAATAAGCGGGAAATGGGTCATGTTACCATATCAAGGGGATATATGTGATGCCAAAATTACCATATCAAGGGGAAATCTGTGATGCCTCCGATTCAGCGAGAAATGGTTAGTTACCATATTAAAAGGGAAATATGTGATGAAACAAATTCAGCGATAAATGGGTTACCTTACCATATCACGGAGAAATATGGTATGCTACCACATCGGCAGGAAATGGGTGATGTTACCAAACATTGGGATATATGTATTGGTACCACATCAATGAGAAATGGGTGATGCTACCTTATCAATGGTATTTATGTCACGCTACCACATCAGCAGGAAATCGGTGATGTTAGCATATTCAGAATTTTTTTTATAAAATAAAATAATTTTCGTAATAACATTCGTGTGAATAAATGGGGTTAAGGGTGAGGTGGGGGGAGAAATGGATGAGGGAGAGTGTGGTGATGAAGGAAATAGCGAATTTAATCATAAATACTATAACTAAATTGCCCCATTTAAAATTAAACAGTGACGTGTTTATTGGGCGAAAGAAGTAATAAACTGCAAAAAATGTACAAATTCGAAGAAGTCGTTGTTATTAAAGACTAAAGGGCTCAGATTTTTGTTCCTTTCCCTCCCTGTCTTCAGCATTAATGGGGAATTTATTTGAGCGCAATTTGGGGCTTCGGAATAAATGTCAAAGCACCACATTCAAGAATTTCTAGAGAAGAACTGAACTCCGTTCTTTTAATCCTTCATTTTCTGTTCCATTTAACGGTTGTTTCTGTTTCCCTTTTCTCTACCCTTACGCAGCGTTTCAATACCCCTTTTAATAGTCCCCCTTAAGCCACGATCAAAGTCTACTAAGACTTTTCTTAATAGGCTCTGCAGCGATAATGATTAGGATGGAATTCATGCTTTCGCTGTTCAAGAATTGGAAACGAAATGTAGGCTTTTCTTGGTTCGATGAAGCGCAAATTGCGCTGATTCTATGACATCCACTTCCTCTCCGGTTATTACTTTCTCTCTCATACAATCATCCACACAATCAGCCCACCTTTTACGCGCGGTCCTCCAGTCCCTCTCACACCCTGACATTTACTCTCGTATATTCTCTTCCTACCTTTTATTTCTTCTTCTTCTCTCTGTCCTATATTCCTTCCACGCCTGGGTAGACCCAGCTGCGGGCGAAAGAGGCCGCACACGAGTAACTCTTATGTGCTTTACTCGCCGCCCCCTCCGCCCCTTGACGATCGACCCAACACCAGATAAAGCCTCCCTTAATCTCTCTTCTCCCTCGAAGTTCCATCGAAAAGGAAAGCTGGTTTAACCAACGATGGCACTTTCAGGGTGAGTGAAGGGAGAAATAAAGGAACAGGCGGACAAATAGGAATAGTAAAAAGAATTACGAAATCTCGTTAAACCCTAAGTGCTGTGGCCCCGAGAGCGTATTATAAGGGCATGTCCCAGGTTCCCCGCAGCCTCGGAAATGACCTAGTCTCTCCCTGGTTATCCTTGACCTAAGGTCCTACTTCCCCTTCAATGGGAGGGCGGCTGTTGCCCCTCAAGTCAACCTTGATATCCGTCCCTCTTTTAATAAATAAAAATAATTCCTCCGCAAATTATAATACAGCGCCACACGGATTAACGCCCACATTAACAGGGAAAAAAAAGAAGCTGCGAGAGTTCTCTCCAAATTAGAATAAAACGTTCAACGAAACGCGTACTTTGGTGACGTGATGACCTCGCGCATGCGCTGACAGCTGTCGCTCTCAAATTTGAAAGCACCAAATGCCGTCACGTCTCGTGCCTTAATTAAGTGACGGGACAGATGAGAAAAGCTATGACTTGAGGATACGGGTACAGGAGCCGTATCTACCATGATAGAACCACCGGCGACCGAGGGAATACGGTTATTTTTTTAAGCCGGAAGTCAGCATCAATTTGGCTTAGAGAGGCAAGATGGAGCGAGCGCTGAGAAAGCCCTTGACTCGCTCTCTATAAGGAATGTTGCAAGGTCTGACGAATACCTTCCCTCAGGTTATCATTATATGTATAGATTTAAATGCATGCATAAAATTACTGTAGTGGCTTGTATATATATATATATATATATATATATATATATATATATATATATATATATATATATATATATATATATATATATATATATATATATATATATATATATATATATATATATATATATCCAATATACCAATTTTCCGCCCTGAAGTAAAGTTTACTTAAGAGGGCTTTGTGGGTTAGACCTTGTTTGGAGTCATTTGGTGAGTCACGCTGACCGACTAGGGGGTAAGGGAGCGGGATAGAGGTGGAAGGCGGGGGGGTGCGAACGGAAGGCGTCGCAGAGCGGCCAATGAATGGAGTGGACGAGGAGGACGTGAGGTACCGTTCAAATCGATGTTCGAGACGTTTTATTCGGATTAAAACTGAGAGTCATTAAGATTGTGTTGAGTCGCTTGACTGCATGACGCCTGCGTCTCGGTTTCCCCTTAGAACAGCGCCACACACCAGCGTGGAGGTCATTCCTCCCACCCTCCCCTGCAGGGGCATTTGGAAGATTGGATGGGATGCGAAGTTCCGGGGAGCCCTTTTGGAGGGACTCCCGTCAGGTTGACGAGATCTTCGTTCTTTCATTATCATTCTTTCCTTCAGTTCCACTCGAAGTTCGATGCCACCACGATTGTCTGTGGGTTTAGTTTTCTGCGTGGTGGACGTGCATCAACGCCGCAATAAATCCCCGTTTTAAAAGAGGGTTTAAGGCCTTTTCTCACACCTTACTCTGGGGTCTAGTCAGTCGTAGCTCGAAAGGATGGAGGCAGGGGCGAAAGGAAGGCCCACTGTAGCAGAGCCTGCCCTGATTGCTGGGGCAGGGAGGGCGCAATGAAACCTCTCGGATAAATTCATACTATGAACACGCCCTTCCCCTTAAAAGGGGTTGGGGTCTAAGTACTGCTCTTTTTTACCAAATGGGCTCAATGCCTCCTCCCAGAGGGGATTCAAATTCTTAACTTGGAGTCCCTTTGCGCCCGCCCCCCTCCTTCTTGACAGTCAAAATGCCCTCGTTGGGTAAACCAAGTAGGCAGTCGCCAAATAGGCTCCTAAAATTTTTAAAAAACAACAACAAAAAAACTCGTTGGTTAACGCCCGTTTCTTTTGATTTCTCAATTTAAACAAATTGATCCACCAATTTACTTCCAGTGGGTGATATTAAATAGTGAACTCAATTTCTCGATTTACAATTTGTGAATACTATTGCATTTGTACTCTATCAACCTCTGTATAAACACCTCTGTTGCATGATTATTTATTTATATTTAAAGTTAAATGAATAAACATTTAGGGGTTTCTTTTTATCATAATTTGTTATTTTGCAGCATTTTTAAATTGCGTAGCGGACATTTTTGTTTTTCTTTAATAATGCCGTCGAATTGCCTTGCTGCGTTGGGTCGTTAGAAATGCGTGGCTTCATCAGTGCTCCCAAGAGCACAAAACCAGTGGAAATTAGTCGATATTTTGGATTGGTTATTCTGTAAAACCTAACTAAGATGGTTCTAATTTTTTCGTCTTAGATGATTGTTTTGAGAGTAACCAAATCGGCTGTTCTGATTACTTAAAGGCTTCCTGGTAATATCCTTTAACCATTGTCTTTTACCTTGAATTCTGAGTTTGGTTCAGATTATGAATCACCAAATAAATATGGATTATACAATTAACAAATTGATGGATAAACATACAAAATCAATCGGAAACTTTCGGGGAATAACTGAGTCACAAGGATTGGTGAGTCATATTATGAAGTTTACGTTTACCAGAGTACCAGTCAAGTGACGTCGGCGACCATGGATCTCCATCTCCCCCTGTCGTCAGCCAGTCTGATTAGGTCCACAGTTCTTCGTCCATCACCGAGATGTTGAAGAATCGTGTCCATAAGTAACTAAATGAAAATGCAAGGATCTGTTCTCTTTCTATGATTCACCAAAATTATTTATTTTCTTTGCCATTTTTATCCATTTTTGTCTCCCTCTGCTCTATCACCACGCCCAGTTCCGTGACTTCATTTGAAGCCCTCGGCAATGCGAAGATTAAGAGTCGGGTAATCTTCGGAACCAACTTAATTCCTTAGTCAAGCAGTCGGGATGTAATTTAAGGAAATTAAATGTTGCTCGTGGGGGTAAAATTATACAATGGGGACTTATAGATGATAATCTTCCCCTCCCCCAATATCTGCTACATCCGCCCGGCAACAAATTATTGTGTTGAAAAATTTTCTACATGTTGATCTGAATCCCCTTCTGGATTGTCATCATAGCGTTCATCCTTTTAGACAGGGAGGGGGGGGGGGGCACTTACAAGACCTAATTTTAGCGAGTGTGTGGCAATTCTACGTAGAATTTGGACACGCAACACGGATTTTGTTTTCGTGAAGGGTGGCTGATTTAAACCCTAATGGCGACAGATAAATTTGTAATTTAAAAAAAAAGAGAGTGAAAAACAGAAAACATTGAGAAGAGAAATTCGGCATGGAAGGGGGATGTTGTGGAAGATACAGAAGCCAAGTAACGAGAAGAGGAATGTGTTTATGATGCAACATTACTGAACCTGGTTCACGTCTATGGGAGGAAGATCCCTTTGTAATGGGGTTAAAGCTCCCTTCCACCTGTCCTCGGGTCTATCCAGGCGGATGAGGAGAAATGGGAGGGAGCAGAGGGAAGGGGAAATAAAAAGGAAAAGAAAGAATTTGAGACGAATAAGGTTGTCACCCTAAATGCTGGGACTAGTAGGGCATATTCGAAACAATGAGGAAAATTGTATAAAGAGTACAATTACTCAGAGGAGCAAATTTGCTGCCCTTCGTGGGGCCACTCGTTAGGGTGCAGACCATATGCGGGGGGTCAGAAGACCAGTTTTGGACATTCTTCGAGGTTTCAACTGTAACAGGTTTCCTCAAGGTAATGTCAGCCCGCATCAACGTCATAAATAACGACTCCCGCCATTAAGCCCAAACGCACCCCTCCACGCTATGTGCTTGGTCGCTATGTGGGCCATGCAGGCTTCATCCTCGGTTAGAAGGCTCCAAGCACCCCCGCTCCCTCACAAAACCCCATCCATGCACACTGACCACACACAATATATCACAATTTCGTGGACCGCATGTAGTAGGGATGTGGAGATTCAGGGAAAAGGGAGATGCTTCTCAGGCCAGTGGCCTTTATCCAAGTTTAGTCGCCTTTTACCATACGAGGATTCTACAAGCCCCACGCCCCGGTCTCGCAAATGCGCCCCATGTAATGGAATTAATTCTGGTTTTGATTCAAGATAAATATTATAATGACGACGCAACGACATCTAAATCCCCCTCCCCCCTCCATCCGTAACGAGCCCTTTATAAACACGGAAAATGCCGCCTTGAACATCCGCGAGTTCGAGGCTAGCAAACATGTCCTGAGGTTAGCAAATATCTGATAAATACTACAAAACTGTAACCAATTTTATATATTCCATATAAATGAGATATGAAAGATATTATGTCAATTTAATATAATATTGTATCAATATTAAATTGCTTTGAATTCGAAAGAAATAATTGGATGTATTTATATGCGCAAAATATTTGGAGGGAAATTATTGAGACACTTTTTTGCTGACCCATTTGCGAAACGTCGCCACACATTTTGTGTAATGTTGCGATAACTTCACTTTTTATATAATAAAAATATTGGTTACTTTAACATAATTTAACGGATGACAAACCACCTTGGCCTACCACTAATCAAGGGTGGTCGAAATGTTTACTCATGCAACAACAATATATAATACTATCGATATTACAATGTATACAATTGCCACAATTACGCTGATTTCATTCCCAGAGTTACAATTTAATATATTATTTGATGAGAGATGGAGTGTTTGGAGTATATTAATACTAGATAGGTAATTTATTAATAAAATAAAGTGAAATAAGTGAAATACGGCATTTCAAGCATTACTACTGAATCATTTTGATTTGGTTTTATTCAAAACAGGGAGGGGGGCAAATTTGCCGAAACTTTGCCTTTTCCTGCTGGCTGAATACTTGGCCTATCATGTCTATGTCTATGTATATGTATATGTATATATATATATATATATATATATATATATATATATATATATATATATATATATATATGTGTGTGTGTATGTGTGTGTGTGTGTGTGTGTGTGTGTGGAAAACTCACAAAATACCGCGTGAGTAAGCAATAAATGTAACAAAGTCCACAGGGAAAATTAATACGAGGATTCCAAGTACTTTAGAACTTTATTTCGAGTTCTTTATCAAGGAATAACAAAAGTATTAAAAATCGTAATATATATAAGGATTATACAGAGGAGAAGGAACGACTACAAAAAAGCAAAAAAAAACATCAACAAAATGAATTAATATGAAATGGAAACATTAGGAGGAGCGAAGAGTGACAGAAAAAAAGGAAGATAGATACAAACTAAGATCATTAAATCAGGGAAATTCAAAAGACTAAAGGTTGACAAGAGGATTTAAATACCGTCTAAGCAATTAGGGAGGGAGAAAATCTGAGCGAGAGAATAACATCAGAGGTCAGGATTGAAAAACCAAGGTAGAATAAGTACAAATAAATACACAGACATAAACATAAGGCTACATAGATGCACAAAAAATTAAAATTAAATAGTGTATTAAGATTAATATAAATATTTAGTCTCAAATTAAAAGTTTGGACAGTGCATTGGGGATTTACTAATAAAGGTCGATTCAATGATATTTCGTGAAATTGTATCGTTATTATGACAGATAATTTTAGCAGAATTCCAATCAATATTGTGATTAAGATATGACATATAAAACAGCCGCGGCAATTTTTTTCAAACAAGTCGTCTTTTTTCCTGTTCAAAGTCGCGAAAAATTGGCGGTGCGACTTTGCTTAGTTAGACTTTTTCAAAACGTTTGTGACTTTGAAATTCAGAGTGCAGCAAAGTCGCAACTCGTTGCCGCAACACCCAGCTCCGCTATTTACCCCTGCTTTTAACCCCAGTCTTAGGGTAATTTGGTCCTGTTTTGTTTGTTCGTAGCGGTCATTTTGAAACCACACCGCTTATCACCCTCTAGGGCCAGAATCATTAAGATTACCAGCTCCTGTTGCTGGGCAAGGGATAACTGAGGAGAGTTGCCCCTCCCGGTTCGCAAGGTCCCAAGGCTCCGCACGATGAACCTTCTCTCTTTTTCCACTTCCCTTAAATTTACTGTTTCCTGTATAGCTACACTTCAATTCATATTTCTTTTGTGTTGCATTGTGCAAACTTGGTCCTGAAATGTATTCTTGGATGAGGATCCACATTTACTTTGGCACTTTTTTTATATTTCTTTCATGAACTCATTCTTATTTTTCTTGGACCCGCTAGATAAATATTTCCCACCCTCACACTCTTCCCATGCCCACCTATCAAACACAAAATCATCCACGTCCTCCTAAGTCAAACCCTTTCTCTTTCAAACACCAATTCACATAATCAACCCACCAATTATGCTGTCTTCCAGCCATTTACAACCTTGACACTAACGTTCGTATCTTCTTTCCACAAGTCTATTTCCATCCATTCTTCTTACATGCCCATACCACCTCAGAACACTTTCATTCACACATTCATCTACACCCTTCTTTATGCCATAAACATCTCTTAACCACTCGTTCCTCCCTCTCTCAACCCTCCACCCACCATGAATCCTTCTCAAGCTGTACATTCGCACTTCTCTCCTTTCTCATCTCATAGCCGCAGTCTCTCTTTCGTACACAATCAACGTTGTCTTCACCATACCCTCCTGCATCTTCCTGGCACATTCCATGCTCAAACCCTTCTAGTATTCACTAATATTCCGACCATTCCCTGAGACTTCATTACCATTCCAAATCTTGCGGTCGCAATCTGTTTCATCTTCACCCTTATCATTCACTGTATCCTAGATACTTAAAACATCGCACTTGTTCAAGGGCAACACTTTCGATCAGCATTTCTAAGTCCTTCTCACTCTAAGCCACCACCAACACAGGTAATCGGAATACCCCAAAATAGATATAACACATCACTCACCATTTCTCATCAATCCCACAACACTTCCCCTCAAACACAAGTACTTTTCACATCATTCATTAGTTTACCCATTATTCTATACCATCTTAACACCTGCTACGATGCTTCTTTATCTATCACAATCCTTCGCTAAATCCATAAACCCTACGTCCACTTCATACCTCTTAGCCCTTGTTTTTTCATCGCAGTGCAAATAATTTCTTCACACACCCCATACCCGCTCTTTACCCCTCCTGTTGATCCCTTATCAATCCCTCAGTTATCCTTTTTAATCCGCCCAATTAGATTTTTCATAGAATTTATCTACAACATTCAACATCCTTACCCCTCCGCCCGTCCTGTAGATATTTCTTGCATTCACCTTTAGCCCTTAAGCAACGGAACTATTACTGCGTTCTTCCAGGTGTCCGTCACTCGTCTACTTTCAGATGCCTTACTACCCAACCACTACACCCATTCCATAACACAATCACCACCACCTTTGTGCATCTCAACACTATATAACACTGGTCAACACACTTTTTGCTGACTTGTGTTTGTGGTTATTTTTAACTAATTTTGACGTGCTGACTTCAAATATGGTATCCATTCTTTTTGTAACACATCAGGTTTTCACTCTACAGCATATTCCTATTTTACGACGTACTGCATGTATTTACTCGGTAAGGATAGTTTCCTAAGTGTTATAGCTTCAAACCATAACTTAAAATGTCAACAGAATTTGAAAGGATAAATGCATTGTAAGATAACATCACCTATTATTAAAGACATACAGGTTATTTTTTTAATATAATGGAGAAAACACAAGCAATCGTACACATACCTATACATTCATGGAAGAAACTTTCGCTTGCGAGAGTGTCTGGAGTGTTTGATGTCTACACAGTCTCGTTGAATACTCCAACAGTAGTCTGCCATCAAGTTTGTGTTCCATCGGCCTTGAAAATTTCTACTCCATAATCATGATATCTTGATGAAAACGCTCTCCGTGTTCATCACTCACTTTGACAAGATTAGCAGGAAATTAATCAAGTTGGCTCTTGAGGAAATGAACCTTTATGCTCATGTTGCAGCCTAAACGATGGAAGCTATCAAGTAATGTCTCTACCAAATCCTTGTAGTTAGAAGCCTTTTTTTCCAAGAAATCCTTTCATAACAACCACAAATGAATCCCATGCTCCTTTTTCTATGTCAGTCATCGAACTCGAGAAGTTTTGGTTTTCCATTAACTTTCTGATTTGTGGCCCATCAAAAACTCCAGCCTTTATTTTATCATAACTTAAGCCAGGAAATATTGTACATATGAATTTGAAACAGCCCCCCTCCACATTAAGAGCTTTTAAAAATTGTTTCATCATCCCTAGTTTAATATGAATGGGTGGAAAGATGATTTTCTCTCCCTCAACAAGTGGTTGGTGTATAATATTCTTCTCCCAACAGTCAAACTTTCTCTAACTGGACAGTTTCTGTTCCCAATGTTTTTCCTTGGCTCGGCTGTCCCACAAACACAGGAAACAGGGATATTTTATATAGCCTCCTTGTTGGCCAAGTAAAAAAATTACCATTTTCAGATCCACACATATGATCCATTTGTGTTCATCATATTTGAGTAAATCTAATACAGATCTTATGTGTTCATGCTTCTCTTTTTAATACACAGAGTGACCAATAGGAATCGCACCGAAAAAGTTTCCATTATGGAGTAACACACATTTTAGACTCTTTTTTTAACTATCTCTAAAAAGTCTCCATTCACTTGGATCATACTCTGAAATACCCATCGCGTTTAACAGTCCTGCCACGTCACAACAGTAAACAAAATCTTCTTCAGTTTTGAAGAATACCAAGAGATCTCTCTCCCTGTTCCGATAAAAAGTTACATTTGTTTTTTTCCTACAACAAATTCTTTTCTTTAAGTCTAGAAGCTAATACCTTCTGCTAACTCCTTTGACAGGCCTAGGCTTCTAAATAAATCATTCATTGCTTACATCAGATTTACGCGCATCACTTACATTGTCCAGTGAAGGAAGTTCCTTGAATGCAGGTACTGGAATTTCATCTCAATGAAGCACTGGACGAATTGCTGAATCAAGATTATGGGTAACTTATTTTATGTTGCGTTTTCTTGCTATAACCAGAAGTCTTTGTGAGACAAAAGTAGCAATTGTTAACATGTTTTTTTTTTTGGCTCCCGCCACATCATAAGAATGCCAAATCCTAGTTGTTTTCTTGTGCCCTTTGTTCATTGGCGTAGATTTTCGACACATAGTTTACAAACATTGTGCGGGACCCACGGTTTATCCTGACCACCTAATTTAATTTTAAAGTAAGCCAAGTATGCTCTTTTCACAAAGATACTACTGTTCATTCTTTGAGTTGGTGCAGTAAAACAACCACATATATAGCAAAATGAGTCACGGAAATTCAAACAGTTCCTTCGTAATGAGTCCATACTACTGAATGTTATTTCATAAAACAAATCTGAAAAAAACACAAAATTATATTATACACAATTGCTTAATATATATATATATATATATATATATATATATATATATATATATATATATATATATATATATATATATATATATATATATGTGCATAAAGAGATGTCTAAATACATAGATAAAATAAAATAAAAGAATACCAAACGCCTCCACTTCCGTTGACTTGGTCGTAAGATAGCCTGCTACTATGAGTGGGACCAATATGGACCAGTGCATAAATAAAAAACTTGACGTGATAGATGAAAACTATTGCCATCTTTAAACTCAGTGACCCCGAATTTCCCAATAACAGGTCTCGAGCTTAAAAAAAAGTTAAAATTTGTTGACCAGAGTGTAATCTACTCCAGATGACTTCCCATTTTCAGACAGCTAACGGTACTAACAACCTTTTGGATGCATCTCTTCCATACCCCGGTTTACACCCACGAAGTCAATCTTATTTACATTTGTATCACCTTCCACCCCAAACTATTCTGCTCATCTACTTTTTACCTCTTTATTCACAAGTACCCTACCATCCTTATCCTGGATGGTCGCACAGCTATTCTTCTCCTGGTTCATCATCCTTCTCACTTCCTTCCAGAATAGCTTCCTGTTCCCATCCCAATCATCATTCATCTTCTATCCGTTTCATTTGCTGTTTAATTTCTCTTTTCGCTTTCCTTTTCATCTCATTACATGCATTCAACTACAACGCCGTGAAATCCTCTTATGCAGTGTTAGGCATTTGCAAGTCCGCCTCCTTTTTACTTTCCACTGAACGCTTCACGTTATCACTCCAACATTCACATTATGCTTCTTATTTCCAGTTCTAGCGCACACACACACACACACACACACACACACACATAACACTCTCTACTACCACCTCCTTAAATTTATTCGACATTTGCTCTATCTCCTCCTTTTCACTACTATCAAACATTCTCACATACTTCCCCCTTTCTCTCCGATTCAATAGCCAATTTAACTTTACACACCTCAATCATGTGATCAGACAGAACCACCCTCATACCTCTTACCGTTTTCACATTAAATAGATCCCTCAGCATATTCTTTCTTACTAGGCATAGATCAATCATACTCTATATTCATCGCCCTCTCTTTTCTCAACACTTTCCTTTCGAGTAATAAAAAAACGGCCAATAAACTTTTCCGTTTATTATTTTTTCAAATTGAACGGCTGGTAAGCCAATTTCAGAGTTCCTCACGCCCAGCCTCAGCAAAGTGAAATTACAAATGTCACTCTCACGTGTACCCTACACTTCTAAAAATAGGATTTATACTTACCTCCTCCGTTTTTAGAATTCGAGACCTCTTCACCGAGTTTTTATTTCAAATGCTTCCTTTTGATCGCATCAATCCGAAATAAAAAGACTGCGAAAAGGTCGTCTGTAATTTGATAAGACGAAGCACACAAGACACGCGCGCCATTTCCGTCAATAAAGCCAGGGCTTGGGAAGATCGGTAGCATGACAACGGACACAATAACGCCTTAGCTTGTGAAACGATAGGTCAGGCCTAGTGCTCCTGGAAGGTCGATGCCATGCAATAACTAATCCTAAGTTTAATTGAGGTAGGACGGAAGAGGTTAATTAGTCATTAGCCTCGTGCAGTGTCTTCATTTGAATTCACTTGAGCCTCCCTTGGATGAACGCACCCGCAGGATTGGCTCAAATGGAGTTTTTTCCCGAGGCGGTAAATGTAAATACCCCCTAGAGAATCGGCACCATTCAGCCCAGAAAGTATTTTAGCTATTTTCACACATCTTTTCGTACCGTATGTACACATCAACGTATGTGTACATTGACTAATGTACACATATGCATAGTTGATTTGTTGTGCCATACCTAGATAATTTATGAATTAATTAGAGGCAGATTATTATTTCGCCCATTGAAACACGGTTCTAAGATAAGGCGCACAATAATACTGGTTTTGGTAGTTTGTAATAAGTACTCTCGATCCCAGTATTAATGGTTGGCGAAGTTTGCCACTGCAGTATTTACCACCATTTTAAGTATTTCATCCACCGTTTTCCTTCATCTGTCTGTCCCTCCCCACAGTCCTGGTCGGTTTCACCAGTTATTTTTCGAATTAAATAATATACATATTTATCAAATTTTCCCCAATCACTCGTTGGGGTTGTCATGGTAACGAATGTAGCAAAAAGGAAGTTTGCACGATCCCGAACGCCTCAATAGTCTCCTCTCCAGTCTACTAGAATAATATGACCGCATGTCACTTCCCCTAACTTCAACATAAGGAGAGCGACTAATTTTAGGATTTATAAGTTTAACACTGCCTGCAATAATATGGGTCAAGTGGGAGTGGGAGGGTATGGAACGTACATATTCGCATGCCGCCAGACAATCGTGGGAACGAAAGAAATTTGTCGTTTGAGTTGACCTTCATCTCCTCTCCCCCCCCCCCGTCCATCCTTTTCCCAACTGGCGACAGGAAGTCTGACGAAAGAAGGCCTATCTCACAGAGAAGCCTAAATTCTATTTGCCTTCTTTATGATACATGGAGATTGTCCAGAAGGCGCTGAGATAAGTGGATTGTCGTGAATGGAATCTCTCTCTCGATTTCCCACAATCCGCGATATAAATAACATCGCCGTTCATCCCTCTACAGCAGTGTCCCAAACCTACTCGCGTAACGCATAACCCTCACGTTGAACGAGAGTCGTTACCGTAACGTATCGACTGCCAACGCACCGCCGAGTCAACTTGGTCGCTGTCTCAAAGTATTCCTGAAGTAAATCCCGCCCCGCAGAGTCTGTGACTAGAAGAATACGCTCTGTTGCTCAACGTAACTTGAGAAAGAAAAGGAACATCCAAATAGTTACTGGAAGTTACTATTTGTTTGTGTCTCATCCAGTTAAGAGTGAACTAACCGGAACTGCAGCCAGCAGCCCCGAACCCGTCGTCTTATCCCCCCCTCTCCCCGAGAACTCGTGTTAACACCACCCGAACCACCCCGTCTGGACCTGAGTAGTCGTCTCTCCAATCCATCACAATTAATGGTAATCCGTAAACCCAGTGTACCTCTATTCTTAAATTACCTATTTAATTAACAGTGATTGATACTCCCATTGAGTCATTATAAATCTAGACGCTTAACGTCAGTGTTTAATATTTAATCCTTAATTTTGCCTGTTAACTATTGCTAATTATTATATTTGTGTAAAGTAAAGTTTATTATTTGCACGTGTGTTTATTTGTCGCTCCTCCCTATTGACGTACCCTTGGCAAGACTTTAATTAAGCATCCCTTCGGCTAATTTATTCAACCTGTATTTTGCACTCTTAGAATTCAACAATCACAAACCTCCCCCCAGTAACAAGTGGGACTTTTATAGTGAGAATCCTGGCCGCGGCGCAACCCGCCTCTAACCAGCTTTCGCACGTTCAGTAGGGATTAAAGCCTATATATATATATATATATATATATATATATATATATATATATATATATATATATATATATATATATATATATATATATATATATATATATATATATATATATATATGATCGTAGATTGATCATAGGGTCAATACCATCGACTTAAACAAAAGCGGTGTGTCCAGATCAAGGACTAGAATAATTATTGGACCAGACTATGAGCAATTCTACGACAGGGAGGTAGGGATCGAATTTGATCTAGTCCTCAGAGCACGTTTGAAGCATTTAACATTTCTGTTTTGTTGAGGAGGATTTTGACGTTGGTGTAGAGACAGATTTACACGGTAAATTAAATTATCCTATTTGGAATAACAACCTCATTAATTCATTAATTGAAGGAGATTATTTTAAAAGGAATGTCAATGAAGCATGTGAGCCCAATTGTATATGTAAGTGGTTCAAGGAAGTATTGAGAGGTTATCATCAACTAACAGAATAATATTTAATAGATCAATGGAGTGTGGTCTTATTCCTGATGATTGGAAACTAGTATATGTAGTTTCGATTTTTAAGAAGGACGGTAAAAAGGATGTTATCAATTATAAACCTATAAGTTTAACATTTATAGTCAGCAAAATGATAGAAATGTTTTATAAAAGCGCATTTTGAGTCATTTGAAAAAAAAAAAATCACGAATCTCGAGCTCAGTTATACGTAATTATAGGTTGTTTGGGAGGAAAAATAACATTATTCTAGCTTCTTCTTGTTTTGGGGGGCTAGTCAGGTTAGGTGGGGTTTGGGACGTAGGTTTATTAGTTCGTTTTGTGGGTTCGTTATGGTTTGTGTTTAAGAGGATATGTAAGGTTTGTAGGTTTTTTTTTGTTAGTGGCTCCCAATGTCCCAAGAAATAATAACCCCAAAGGAGCCACAAGAGAAGCCTATTTGCGCTAAATCTGTCGCCCTGTCATAGATGCAACGTTTGTCTTCAATTCAAATTGCTGATCTTTGCGACAGTTGTGAGACAAGGGTGCTTGCGCTTACCCGGCAATGATATGGCCGCTTCGATACCATAATTGAATTTTGACAAACACACGGAGTAATCGACAAAGAACAGGTTTGTAAACGGTGCCATAGTTACGCTGATTTAGATTTAAAGTAAAAGAGATGGAGATGCTAGAAATATTTGTCAATTCAGAAACAAAAAAAAAGAAGACAAAAACGCAACTGGTCGGAATCAATTTTCAAACTCCCGCTTATTTTCTCTCGTGCGGTTAGCGCACGTGCCATAAATGAGATTGGATTTCGGGCGCTTTTAGGTTCTCTTGGTCGCGACCGCAAAAAGGGTACATGTAGGCGCTAATAGCTCGGAAAAGAGTACTTACCGAGTCGAATAAAAGGCAAGAGACAAGGCAAAAATGCCTAGAAAATAGATTCTAAATATTTTTTCTCCATAAACGGTGGATACGTTAATCTATAGAATTACATAATAAAATAAGGGAGATTAGAGAAATATGAATCTGATTCTCTTTCATTTCGATTAATATTCTTGAATATTAATTACTACGATATGAATGCCATCTTTAATATGGTTTAATACGATCTGACTGCCATCTTTGGTCGCGGTTTCGTCAAACACTTCCGAAACTGAGACGAGGCGATTTAGAACGGCATTCCCGAGGCTTAATTGCGCTCGTCTGGTTTCGGCCAAAATTCAGCCAGGGATTTTAATGTATTAAATCGCGGAGTTTAGGGTTTTGGTTTTGGCAATTCAGAAGAGTTGCGCGCCATCTAATGCCTCTAGTTAATTTGATTATGTGTCCAGCATATTTTCACTTTAACATTTTCTATGGTTTGCCCTCTCACCCTTTTCTATGGTTTACCTTCTTACCGTTTTCTATGCTTTGTCTTATTACCATTTTCTATGGTTAGCTTTCTCTCTATTTAATTTTTTTTTAAAAATATAATTAACCATCGAGGGCGTTTATAGTCGGCGGAAAATTAGGTAGAGAGAGCGACGAAAGGAGACTGGAGTGGTTGATGATCGATGCCGTGGTCAGGACCGGGCACACAAACGGACACACAAACCCACTGGCAGCAGCAGTTCGTAAACAGAGGACGTTTCGGGCTTGCAACCACGACCCCCTTTGCGGCCTCTTTCTTTCTTGAAAAGATTTACTACAAGGACTCACAAGTACTTACGAGGGCAAAGATTCACAAGTACTTACAAAGATCGTTAATTGTTGAATGTTGTTAGTATTAAGCGTTTGATATATTTTTTCTAGGCATCGGCAATATTTGGGTTTTCTAGAACACCTTTATGTCCATGGCGCATTATTTTTAGCTATTCATTTGATCTATTTATTTAAGAAAGCAGCCCCCCCAACATCTCCGGTGCTAAGCTTTTGAAGATTTCTGCGCCTTGAATTTAAAGCGCAATAGCAGCGAGGACATCTCAAAGGAGAGATCTGTAAAGAAAGAGGTGAAGATAGAGTGGAATTGAAGATGTATGGAAGATATAGAACCGCAACGAAAACAGGTTCCCTCACTCAGTCATAGTTCGGACTCATGAGTTCGTGTACCATTTAGCTTTTTCACTTTGTCTTGGAATGCGCCATCGAATTTACTTAAGGATTACCACTTCGGCGCATTTGCTGCAGTAGCTCTCATCAAAATCGCCTTGCCTCTTTGTTTTTCTTCCTCTATTTCCTCTTTACTATATTTCTCTCTCTTGTCCCTTTCATTTTCGACCAGCGAGATTGAGGTCACTGAGGCAAAGGGAGACTCCCTAACTCACATATTCTTGGTAATGCTGTGAGTCATATGGAGTGTCATTGACTCACCTTTTTCTGGTAATTCTGTAATTGAGTCAAATGAAGGGTCCTCCACTGACATTTTCTTGGCAATTCTGTAATTGAGTCAAATGGAGTGTTTTCGCCTCACTTATTCCTGGTAAGTCTGTAATTGAGTCAAATGGAATGTCCTTGACTCACATATTCTTGGTAATTCTGTAATTGAGTCAAATGGAATGTCCTTGACTCACATATTCTTGGTAATTCTGTAATTGAGTCAAATGGAGTGTCCTTGACTCATCTATTCTTGCTATTTCTGTAATTAAGTCAAACAGAATGTTTTTGACTCGCAAAGTTTTTGTGATTCTGTAATTAAGTGAAATGGACTGTCCTTGACTCATATATTCTTGATAATTTTGAAAATGATTCGAATGGAGTGTTCTTGACTCACATATTCTTGGTAATTCTGTAATTGAGTCAAATGGAGTGTCCTTGACTCACATATTCTTGGTAATTCTGTAATTGAGTCAAATGGAGTGCCCTTGACTCACATATTCTTGGTATTTCTGTAAATGATGCCATCGCGAAGAAGTCGACTTCCAGAACAGCGACAACCAGGGATGAGGACGTCACTTACTTATCTATAGCGGAATGTTCCCGGCAGGAGGCCTTCGAAAGTCCACAGACATTTGATAGATTTCTGCCATATCCCCCGCAGTTATGTGTCCTCCAACCTTCCTCAATTCCTGGCTGACCTCTCCACCTGCCAACTTGACCCCTCTCACCTCAGTGTCATTGGTGAAGGTCCCTGGAACAAGAGGACAAGATACAACCGGGTCTAGCTGCAGGTGGTCGACGAGTCAACTTTTACTTTTTATATGGATATATATATATATATATATATATATATATATATATATATATATATATATATATATATATATATATATATATATATATATATATATATATATATATATATATATGCAGGATGGAGCGAGTCCTGAGCCTTTATGTATGTGTATCCACTTTCTCCTTGGCAGCCTTATGCAGCTGTGTGAGTGCCAGCCCTTGAATTGTGACTGTAAATTCGTCTTTGTAGCTTGTCTTCCATCTCGTCTCGCCATTTGGTCAAAGATGTCACAAGAGTTTTTCGGATTGACGTCAAGGTCGCCGAAGCCTCCAGTGACTCGCCGAATTGTAGCGAGAAAATTGTCATGTGACTCAATCGAACAACTGTGCGAATTGTCATCTCATTTTTTTATATATTCATTTTCCTTTCGTCGTAAATACCTCTAATGATAGGGGGGTGGGGGTGGAATTAAGATTAATGAAATTATGGTTATTATCATTTAACCACTAAAATTGTTCCCATCATTACACGACACCAATTAAAGTTAAACGGGAATGTTTATGGAGTCGGTCTAAATTGAACTACGGTTTGGGGCGATTGACACGTCGGGGGTTAAGGTGATCTTCCGCTTACTCATGGATGACGACAGACTGCTAATTAGTCGTAGGAAGAAAGCGAGAGTGTCGATGATTGACTCGTACATACCCCCCCCCCCTCTCGCTACTCTCCATTCTACTCCCACTTCCCGGAATGCCTCGTGTGCCCTTCTAAAGCCACCGTGGGAGGCGTCACAGTCCATAGCGCAAAATGATTTCACACCCTGAGGGAAACTGCATAGGGGAAGGGGAGGTTACTGGAGTCATGTGAATTACCGGAAGACCTGTAAAAGATGCTTACGTCTCGAACCACGGATATACATAGGTGGTCTACGGATATTTATCCCGAAGTCGAGAGGGCCACTGTTTGGGGCCGTTTGTCGACCAGACCAATAATGAATTGCGTGTCGAGGCGAACTAATTCGCCTTTAGTTTTGCTGCAGCGAAATTCTGCAGATTTCCTTTTCTAACTCTCATTAAGACCCGCTCCCCTTCCCCCACTCCGAATCACTTAGAGTCCCCTTAGGATTTCAGGATTATTGGGCATCACTCAATCAATAAGAGGATCATTCTCATTTATGTAAATGGTTTATTACTTCAAGGAGGGTTAGGGAAAAGGTCCCGTTGCGTGTGGCGTACTGTTATTTCTTTAAAATGGAGGAGTGAAAACCAACGAGGGCATCTCCGCTAAGAGAGGAGGTGAGGGTGGAGTGGTAAAGAAAATGTAAGGGTTAGGGGAAGTGAACATGAGTAGGATAAAACCCGCATAGTCTAAGAGGGGACTCTATGGGTCGTTCTGGACGGTGGGAGTGTGCAGCTCTCCTCGATCGGTCTAAACTCCGCAATTAAAGGCAGATCATCCTGGGGTCCATGCAGAGCCGAGTGGAAACATCGTTTCTTAAATCGAACAAAATTAAGCCAAATCGGGTGCGATTAGTGACCGGATGGGATTCCGATTCTGGTCGATTTCGTTTGTGTGGCTGCCTTGTATGACCATCGGGTCGGATGCCCGGTACACTGTAGCTACCCACTGAAATAAGCACACAACGGTGCGAATCAGGGACAAGCCGTGTCCAAATAAACGATTATCTTTTTGTTATTTCCTTAGACCCAAATTTGGGCGAAGGAGGGCGTTAATCCGTCTAAAGCTAAACATCTAGTGGTCACCTTGGTCGAGGAGTCATCGTGGAGGTAAATCTGCCTTTTTTCGCTTGAACCATTTAAATTTGAGAAAAGAACACGCGTGTTTATCGACCGTTGCAGTTTCCGAGGCAAAGAACTAAAGAAAGGGCAAATAAGGTCACATAATTAATAGAGAGTTGCCTAAAACAAGGCCAAGGACAAGAAATCTCGCCTTGTTTCTGTCTTGTAAACAAAAACTCTGACGTGGCTTTATCTAGGATGAGGTTAATACATGCGTCAGATGGAAAATGATAAAAAAGGGGCTTCGCATTTGTTCTTTCTAAATTTGCAGGGGAAGCTTGTATGCTCACAGTACACATGTAATTAATAAGCCTATGAAGTAAAGAACTAAAGGTTAGTTGAGAAGATATGTAATGGCTAAAAAATCTGTAAAATTGAAGGGAGTTTTTTCTCTCAAATGCATCGCCCTCAATGTTATTTCAAATGCATTCAAGATTATCGAGTTTTGGTTCCATTTTGGCCCATTTTAACCAGAAATCTTAAAAAAAAAATCTGTGTCCTTTTAATGTTGATTTTGCACCTTCCAAATGGTTGCATTGTTTCGGAATCACCCAAGATATGTTCACAGAGTACTTTTTTTTCTCTCTCTCACATAGATTGGGCAGTTTTGGTAACAAGGTCTCACATTCCCAACTACCTCAAAACAATGAGATAATTTATTCTTAATCATTCGTTGATCGCTGTGGCTGTGTGTTAAGAAAAATTTAGTGGTATTTTATTTTTATGCTATGCTTCTAGTTAGCACTAGCCCATGTCTATATTGTACGCAGTTAAGGCTCTTGTTACAGGGAGCTTAGCGGTAACCATACCAATACTCACCGCAGCTCTGCAATCTTGAAAAGAACCACGGACCACAAAAGAGCGAATAAAAAGAACTTGCTCAATTGTATTCACACCTATTTGGAAGAACTTCCCAGAGCGGCACTTTATAATTGGGATATGCGAAGGACACCGCAGTACATTATGAAACTTGCAAGTCTCTCTTAATTGCAACGACAACATTACAGAGTTTCCCAACTAAAATGTGCCCAATCTAAAACTGTGCCTTTTGGCTACTTTAAGTAATATTAAAAAAAACATCTGAGTTAGATTTGTTGATTTACACTCAACTGCAATGTTAACGTAAGATCTCAGACCAAGTTGACCTCCATGGAGTGGAAGCGATAATACGAATTATTCATTCGAGACATAATTGTTTAGGCAAACATACAAAGGAAAACAATAACATCAATGATAATAATTTAGAATTGACCAGCATAGTAAATTATTTGTTTTTATACTAAAGTTGTTTCTGCAGTTCTGATTAGCTGTCTCTTCTAGTTCCACTTTTCCTCTCTATATCTTCAACTTTCTTCCGAACACAAAAGTCTTTGCAATTGATAACTCTCCGAAATAAATGGGATTTCCCTCTTTATTGAATTTCTAAAAGCTCCTCCAACACACACGTATGACCCAAACATAGGATCCGAGACAATAGGACCAGTAATCTCGCAGCAGTGACCCCGGGTCAGTTTCCTTGAAAATCCATCCTTGACCAATCTTTGTGGTTCATTGCTTATTTGGCGCCCCCATGTCCCGGTCCACAATGGTCATCTGGAAAATGGAATACCAACGATAAAATCCCGGCGAAAGCCATGAATACAAAAATAATGCCTCGGCAAAGCGTGTACACATTCCCTTTTTCCTCTAGCGGAGGCCAGTTGTAACTAATAATAATTCAACCTCTTGTCGATAAATATCCGACTCATTCGTTGCTGCTTCGTTTCATAATGAGCCGCTGCACGCAATAGTAAGAACAAGGAGGGCGATTGTTTATAAGCGGCATTATAAATGGCCACCTGAACTGATCTTTCAGGGTAGTACTCTCAATTAATTCTTCCTTAAATTGTCTCCTTATTATAAATTATGAATGTTTAGATATCAATGCATCGCATGTATGTTTTTAACTCTTCCAGCTTAGGTCAGTGGGGATGATTTGCATTTAATTTTGGAAAATTGTCCTTCAGGGCGTGATTCCTTCACTGATTACTTAAATGTTTACTCCTGAGTTCCATGATATTTGACTCTTTTATTCCGCTGCTTCTCAAACAAAGTTGAAGTAGGCTGGGGTGGGTGAGAAGGGGGTTTATTAGTCTTGAATTTTAGTAAATATGTGGGAAGGATAAACATCCATTTACTCCAATAATTCAGAAGGAATTTAGTGGAACCACTTTTAATAAATTCGCTATATAACAAAATAGCTACTAAAAAAAACTTGGATTTTCTATCGGGAAAGACTGGCTATTTTTGTTAACTCATTAAAAAAAAGCCTAGGGGTAATATAGAGATGATGAAACTAGCAGAACAAAGATTATTGATAAATAAGCGCTAGAGTAGATAAATAGTAAATTATAGAGGCAATAGTATTGATCTGTAAAACCTGATAAACCCTTCTAATGAAAACGCGCTGGGGCTCAAAAATATTCCTGTGGCATGCCTTGGGAAAAGTGGGATCGGTGCCTTTTATTAAAATCTTACACCCCCAAATGATGACATTTTTTTGTCTGTCACAAATCCTGCACTTTCCATCTGCATCTTTAAATTGGGGTTGGTAAGAAGTAATCTGCGAGAGTTTTACTTAATGCACTTTACTCAAGATTACAGGAAAAGAGAAGACTTTCGATACCTCAATTTTAACATTGTGTGATTGAGTTTAAATCTGTCCAATTATCCTTACAGATGCTACATTCTACTGCAACCTTGGCCAAAACTCCTCTCAAAATGTTAACAACCTTGAAACTCTCGTCAATGATACACCTGCTTCAGCGCCCATAATTTATTTAACCATGTGGGAAAATCAGACAACTGCTTTATAATCTTTTATTCAGCGATTGATCAACCGTTTAATAAATCCTTGACTCGAGGGATTAAATAATTGGGTTAATTTGTTAAAATTGCTAGAGGGAATTTAACGAGAAGTTTTCAAGAGCGGGATTTCTTTAAGGGTCCTTTTCACCAGATGGTCCGACTTAAGTATTTATCTTGGGGTCGGAAATAGATTCGAAGTTTGTACTTTTGAATTTGTATGCTTTCTAGTGCGGTCTTTAAGTGCCACTAGGCCTAATCGTTAGATATAGGAAGAGCATGTTCAGGAGAATTGCGTGCCCGCCTGGTTTCGAACGCTCTAAATTACTTTCCTGACATTTTTTCAACATATTCACTTCTTTCAATCTTCTTTCGACGATGTCTATTACAATTGACTCTAAAAGTTGAGCCACAACCAACGTTAAGCTAATGTGAGATCGCTATTCTCCCCATTTCTAAAAAAAAATGGCGTAACATTTGCTAAATTAAAGGCTTCGGGGGCAATAAATACCCTTTTAAACACGTTAAAATTTTTGATGTATGGCGATAATGATCTCATTAATATTCCTCAGATGAATTCTAGTAGTTTTAGCTGGAAAATTTGAAATTTCCTATATGTCTATACAAGTTGGCGATTCGATCTGTGACCATTTAAGATTGGCAATTATGTTTTCTCCATTGAAATCAATTAAAATTGAGAGGAACAGGAATGGGACTGGTCTTCCAACGTAAAGCCTCAGAAAATGTGCGAATTATGTTTTTGTTGAATACCTCATTCCTGTCTCGCTAACGAGATTTCCCTCCTCATTTTAAGAGGCAAAATAGATTTTCGAAAGTTTTTTATAATTTTCAGACGCATAGAATTGTTTAAGGATTTGTTTGCACGGTTTAGAAAGAAAAATTTCGTTTAGTCTTTTTGGTCGTTGTACTTCGTCTTTTACTATAACAACACCGATGATGAACGTAATTTTGGCGGTTTACATTTCTGATATTCTTTTTGTAGTAAGTGATAAGAGCTGTTTCTTCCATAAGACTATATTTTAGGAATGCAATTTTTTAACACTTTAAATTTGTTCGGATTTTCTTTTCAGTTCGAAAAACAGCCGAGACGGCTGTTTTTTCGTATATTTGAAGCTTTATTAGAGTTCTTTCTAAGAGTTCAGAAAAAAATGATTATCATTATCGAATGATTTGGAAATTTTTAAAACAAAAATAGTTGCAAATTGCGAAGTTCAGAAAATGTATTAAAATTAAGGCGTGGCTGTTTTTTTTTCTTATTTTTTCTTAATTTTAACCTTAGGCATAGAAAATAAGCATGGATCTGAAAACCATAGAACAAGAGCAAATTATTAGGAGACCAGGCAATGGCTTCACCACTCCACCCTACGGTGAGTGGGAGGGGGGGGGGGAGCTTGCGCTTCGCTCTAAGGTTAAAATTTAAAATGTAAAAAAAAGCAGCCATGGTTAAATTTTTATAAATTTTCTGAGCTTCGCCAATTATAATAATTTTAAAAAGGAACTCGAAACTAAATTTTCCCCCTTTCAAAATATCAGGTTGCTAAAATATAGTTATAAAAGAGAAGATAAATAAAAATAAATTTTCTGAACTTCACCATTTGTAATTCTTTGGGTTTTCAAAAATTCACAAAATTTCGATACTTATATTTATTTCTGAACTTCACCATTTTGTTTTTTAATATTATAAAAGAATTATTAGAAATAACTTTGATAAAAAAACATAAGTCATAACCAAACTAAGATGAAATTATTATTCAAATACTCCAAAAAATCCCCTTCTTAAATTATAGAGTTACTGATGATAATGATGATGATATGTACTGGAAATCGTTTAAGTTTTTTTTAGACCAAAATCCAGTTGCTCGAGCCAGATAGGAGGTAGGCCCCATATCGAATGCATTTTTTGGAATGCATTCGTTTTCCTTGGAAAAATTTTCAAAAAACTGTCATACATCGCAGCGATACTGTCTATATTGAGGACATCTCTCCAGTCGCCCACTTGCCTCATTTTACTCCCAAATCTTAAAGGAAATTGCATCTTTAAAGTTAGGATTAGTTGAGTTTTGTTTAAAAGGTCAAATTTAGATTAAATCGACTAAAATTGTCATCGCTTTGCCTATTTGGTCGTTGACGGAGACTACACAATTTTCTTCATTTGTTTACAATCAAATCAAGAATGTTTTGTTCGCGCGTTGGATCCTTAACCACTTGGTTGATGCCCTCTTCGCTTTAAAAGAGCCAACACACGCTTTCCTTCGTTATCAGTTCTTTTATCATTAAAATTTACATTTGCAAAGTACAATCGTCGCACCTGAATGTCAATCGCTGCCGAGTGAGCAAACATTCCCTAGGAACTTAAAATAATTCCTCCTTATTTTCTTCCGGGGGAAGGGGGGTGCATATAGACTACAGCAAAGTTAAATTTACTATTACTAAAATATCTGGGATCTTTTCTCTTATTATGGCTCAATTTCGTCTTCTCACCCAGCCGGTCACTCAAGTGAGTCTCTCTCTGTCTGTCTGTCTGTTTGTGTCTGTCTCTGTCTGTCTGTCTCTCTCTCTCTCGTATCTTGTGACATCTCTAATTTTACGATATCCTTTGTGTTTTTTTAGAAGCATAATCATTGTTTTCACCCTTAAAAAATGACAAATTCGCGAACTTGCTAGAGAAAGAACAATGTCTGGAGGATTTTACCAGTGCAATGGATTTTCAGAGGGATTTGCAGGGAAACGTGAGAGTTTTTCATGTATGTAGTTCCTGATAGATTGGTAGAAACATATTTATATATAATTAATCCTTGCTAGAGATGCGGTATAAAGATTTGACTATTAACCACTCGCAGAACTTTAAAGATCCAGCAACAAGTGCCCACACAAACCAAGGCAAGGCGAAAATGGAGAATAAAAATGAATGTGGAACCGCTCGTTCTCTGCTCGACTCCTTTAATATGTGCGAATTTTTATGAAGGAAACGAAATAAAGGAAAATACTTAGTTGCTCAAATTTACAAAGACATTGTAAAGTTTTATTTATTAAATAATGTGTAGTTTTACTTTTTCTTTAGCCTCCTCAGCCGGCCGTTCAGCCATCTGGCTTAGGAGAGGAAATTGCGCCATAATAAGAGAAAAGATCCAATATCTATGGTACAGAAACTATTTTGTTTAAATTGTGACACAAGATGACCTCGTCGCATCTACTCATACCTCTAATTATATTATGTATAAAGTTTGTTATAATTCGCCCTTGAAGTCTAACCGCCTGAGTGGACCTCTCGCTACCGAGCAGACACGGCGTTAGATTTCTGACGTCACGGCAAGGGTTCAATCTCTGCTCGCGCGGAGACAAAGCTTTCTTAACAGCGCCCTACAACAGGCAAGAAGCTCCCCCGGCTCAGTAGACCTGGTACTTGCCCCGCACAAAGAAGTCTTTTTAAATAATTTATGCTCCAGATGCCCTCGTTAGTGTTCACTTTTATTGTCGAAATGAATATCGCCAATGAATTTCCTTCTCTGATAAGCGAAGTTCTTTTTTCTTTCCTTTCTTACATTAAGATGCGAAAACCAACGTGGGCATCTCCGGCAGACGTTTCTTTGGAATTTTAGTTCGAGGCGAAGTTAGTAAAGATAAGGAAGGAACAGAATTAGCCCGAGCATTCTAAAGATGAGAATAACGGGTGCTCTTGGGGTAGGAGGGTGCTCAGCTCTCCCACACGCTCATTCCCTGTGTTCAGGATTTTAGTTTGACGGAGATTGCCATTCCTCGTCTTTCTTTATTTTCCTCCAGGGTGTCCCTCCCTAAGGCTCCCCTTGACGTCTTCGTATATCGGGCCTAAGTCCTTACCTCACAAACCACCCGACCATAGCCTGGCTACAGGAAACTATTAGGTCTACAAGAGGGAGGATATCATCCCCTTCCCTACTTTGCCAAAGTTCATGTCCCTTTCGCACCTTGTCACTTTCCCTAACTTCACCACTCCATGTCAAATCCTTGGAAAAAACTTCATAGCGGACACGTCCTCGGTAGTTTCATTTTATCTATCTATAGAAAAGCAATTGGTTAAACTTATAAATGTTAAAAAACTTCATAGTAACTAATTTCTATACCAGGAATGTAATGGTATTTTTTATTTTCCATTCAGTGCAGTACTCTTTTTAACGATGAAATTGACAATGGGTGCTTATATATATATATATATATATATATATATATATATATATATATATATATATATATATATATATATATATATATATATATATATATATATATATTAACCAAGGTCCCTTTACTAGAGCCTGATAGGCAGTAGGCCACAGACATATGGTCTGCCTGCGAAGTGCAAGCTCCTCCTGTAAGAAGGAGTGGCCAAGCCGTTCCTCTTGTTTACACTATATTTTAACTCGGAAAATTTTCTGGATTTTATTTTCGTGTTAAAAAAGTTTGTAAGTACAGATTGACTAAGAGCAAATTTCGGAATATGAATATAGTCATGGCTAAAAGATTTGACATTAGTTTATTATAAGAGTTTATTTTAACTTTTGATTTTTTTTTTAAAAAGGGTGATGTTCAGAAAAAATAAATATGATTATCTAATGTTTTGGAATTTAAAAAGAACAAGAAGAATTACAGATGGTGATGTTCAGAAAAATAAATATGATTGTCGAATGATTTGGGATATTTTACAAGAAGAAGAATTACAAATGGTGAAGTTCAGAAAAAATAAGTATGATTATCAAATGTTTTGCAACTTTTTAAAACAAAAAGAAAGTTTTATCGGTTATTTCTGAAATAGATTTTCAATTTAAATCTTTAGCAGAAAGAAATAGATAGTCGCTCTTAAATATAAGTAGAGCAAAATTGAATTATTAGGGCAAATTTAGATGAACAAAAAGCGACAACGAACGTTGAGGTTTGTGGTCAATTCAGATTCTTTGAGAAGTTCCTAAAATATTATTATTATTATTACTTTTTTATGTGGGCGTGTAAAAAAATAATGATGAGTCGTCAACCCTCTTTCCCACATATGAGGAAATACTTGAGTGGAACACATCCCAGCACGAAGAATCTGAGCAGAAATGGATGAATAAACGAATAAAAGACGTGAAAATTATATCGAAGCCAATCTAATATGATTTTTAAAACATTTTAGGAGCCCATCTGGCCAATCTAATGTGAGGGGTTGGGGGGAAGTGGGGAGGGAAGTCTTATAAAAATAGTCGTGGAAATCTTTTCCAAGATTGACATCGTGTTTGTGTATCTGGTGAAAAGGTCTTTGTGTACACGTCCCCGAGGCTGCCCCCTCCCCCCTCTTCTCTTTATCTTCGAGGTGTTTCTTGAAATACTGTACTTGGGGCATCTTTATGGCTCTCGCCCGCTCTGTCGGGGAGAGAGCGCCCCTTGCTGCCCCATTTTGACCTGGCCCCGAGCTCCACACTCGACCCCTGTAAAGGATCATTAATGCACGAAAATCAGCGCCGAATTTATTCCCCATCTCTCGTGGAATCACGATTAATCTCAATGACTAATTAAGAACGGACTCACTCGATGGAAAATGAAAAGAAACGCGAGATTCATTGCGATTCGCCCCGTCTCACTGAGGGTTTATAGTTTAACGTCGGATCCGAACTATGGGGTCGCTACATGGCATCCGCCACGAAGTTAAGTCGAATCGGAAATTCTCCAACCGGCGACTAATCATAACTAATGTAGCTTAACTTCGGAAAAGTTATGGCGGCTAATATAATCTAAAGCCTATTTTTGCAGACGACGAGAAACATTTTTTAGTTGTGTAAGTGTTTATGTATGTATGCATGCATGTGCCCATGTGTGTATGGGCAGCATACTCACGAAGTACTCGCCCCTCTAATTCCAAATAATTATATTACACCAACAATAGAAAAAAATCTGAATTTATTAATATAATTTTGATGGTAAATATTTCTAGCCCGACCTTGGCCACGTTTAAGCTTGCCTTACTTAACTCCGCCTCTCCCCTCCACCCCCTCCCGCTACGAAGGAGTTCGTTGTGGAATGGAAACATCTAGAGAGCTGCGTGCTCTTGCGACCCCTCGTGCCCTCGGCAGATTTTCATTTTCCTAAGCTTCATTTCGTATTCAGGCCCCCATCGATTCCGAAAAGTTATGCCGGAGATTTCTTTGTTGGTTCTCGATTTATTGAATGCGATGCACTATTCCAGCCTTCCCTTGTCTCCCCCCGGATCTCATCCTTATTCCTCTTCCTCTTTGGTCACACGGGCATATCTAGGTAGCAATATAATGGGACTGTGTAGCAGAAATGTCGTATTTACTAAAAAAATAGGAGCATTGCAGTCTAGAAATAGGTAAAAACGACTCTAAAATATATTTAAAGGTTTCAAAGTCTAAAAACACTAAATATTACCTGCAACTAATTAAACTGGAAGAAACAGGTTCTAAAATTTAAAAAAAAATCTTCGAAAATAATTTAAGTGTCACTTTGACGACGTGAGTTGCTCAATCGTGAAGCTTCTTGGTCTACCTCCGCCGGTGACTGCGGATTCAGCGTCTGGAACGGACGGCAGCGGACTACGACTCAGGGAGATCGAGGGGCAGGTTTCGCTCTCTGAGGATCAAAACCCAAATCTCCAAATCAGCGAGAGAAACACATTTTCTGCCTGCCCTCGTAGAGTGGCGCCAGTTAAAAGGCCTCAAATTATTGCGATCCAGAATTGTAATCCGCGCCACCCGGCGGACGGTTAGTGATAATAGGCTTTTCTCAGAGCCGCGCAAGTTATAATAGGCTTTGCTCAAAGTCCCACAAGTGATAATAGGCTTTCGCAAAGCTCCACAAGTGATAATAGGCCTTTCTCAGAGCCGCACAAGTTATAACAGGCTTTGCTCAAAGTCCCACAAGTGATAATAGGCTTTTCTCAGAGCCGCACAAGTTATAATAGGCTTTGCTCAAAGTCCCACAAGTGATAATAGGCTTTTTCGCAGAGCCCCACAAGTGATAGTAGGCTTTTCTCAGAGCCCCGCAGGTGATAATAGGCTTTGCAGAGCCCCACAAGTAATAATAAGCTTTTCTTAGATCTTCACAAGCGATAATAGGCCACAAGTCAGTATCTTTCCAGTGAAAACAAACTAGGAAGTCGAGGCCCTTTGCGCTCTATGTGCCCATCTCTGTTCTAGGCATTTTGCATCCTTTATACGTGATCGGGAAATGTATTTAAAAAACGGAAACTAACGAGAGCATCTTGTGGGGGCGCGATTATGGGAGGTGAAAAGGCATGCGTGGGGGGGGGGGGGGATGGTGATCACGCAAAAAGTTAGTAAGGAGAGATTTATGAAGTGGCAGATATATAGGTGTAGGTCCTCCCTAGGCATTGGATCAGGGAGGGCAAACTACGGGAGTTGGGGCATCGGGGAACTTATGTCCCCAAGAGCCAAGAAGAGGGGTGAACTAGCCTTCCCCCCAACCCGACCAGGGATGAATGGACGAAAACTGGTCCGCGACTAGCCTGCGAAATCAGCCCCCGACCAAGAAAATAGCTGCTAAGAAGAGGCTTGTAAAGGACGGAATGCGGGTACACTCTAAATTTCTCTAAGGAATATAACCTAGGCAGTTTAATCTAGTTTGAGTCTGCAGGTGGCACTGGAGAGAAGTAGATAGCACGAGTAGATGATCCTTTGGTCCGGGGAGAGGGAGGGGGTTACTCTCCCGAACCCTCCTTCGTTCCACAATTACGGCAGCTCCTCCTCACGAGGATTAGTCATACCCCCCCCCCCCCCCCAACTGGTCAGAGTCCGGACACGTTCGCCGATGGTGTCCTTCGAGAATTGGAAACTCCTCCGTCCGGACTCTCTTTGTCCTCGCCCTCCGAACGCGAAGAATCTCATCCGCCGTTGTTTTTGGCGTCGTTCGCGCGGCCGATCGCGTTTAGGGTCAACACGTGACTCATGCTCGGAAGGGGGACGGGGGACAGACGAAAGGGGGTTGAGGCTGCGCATTCGAGCTGCGCAGCTGCCACCGTCGCTTTTTCCCCTCGGCGAAAACAGCCTCCTCCTTTTAGAGCCAAACAAGGAACGTGATCATCACTTTCTTTCAACATCGTTAACGGATAAAGGACCTGTTAGTTTTGTCAATATACATTGCTTGAATCCTTCTTTTCTTTTATTATGGGTGGGAGAAGAAGGCCCCTATGACATCTCTCTCTCTCTCTCTCTCTCTCTCTCTCTCACACACACACACACACACACACACACACATATACACGTATTTCCCTGTCACTGTCGCCGTCATTAAACGGGAATTAGGCTCGCTTGACGCTTCAAACGCATCGCAATCTGCCACACTCCTGGTGCCTCCGCTGCAGCACGGACACAAAATGCAGGAGAGCTGCGCGCCCTTCCACTCACTTCCCCATTTTCTTTGTCACCCCCCTCTGTAGACCCTTGGTAGAGGAGAGGCCTTCGTTGGTCTCACTTTAATTTTTAAATACCAAACAATGTTATTGAAAGACTCGGGTTAACAGCAAACCTCCTCACCCACACGTGTACATCGATGTATCGAAAATAAGGTCTCAAATACACACATGTACGTATATGTGTTGAGAAGGAACCTTGACCTCGTATGGGGAAGGCGTTTTTTTACTACCTTCCTCTTGGAAGCGCCCACCGCTCCTGGGGATGCCCCCGCCCCCATGTCGGATTGGCGCTGTGGCCAATCGATTCTAGCAGATGCGTAAAAGAGGCGTTTAAGTTCCTTAATTCATGTTCATGGGATTATTATTCTTCATTCTCGAGGCCCCACCGTCTTTCTGGCGCTGCCCCGAGAGAACTCTAGTAAAACATTATTATTATTATTATTATTATTATAATTTCCACATCTCTCACTATGCGCCCCCTCCCATTCCCCTAAGACCCCCCTCCCCCGTCCATGTCGTCAATGGGGTTCTCGTCCAGCCATGGTTGATCTCCGGTCAGGAGAACCAGGGAGGACCCATAAATACCCTTCAAACCATACTCCGCGGAGTCTTAGCATCTGCCGTGTCTAACTCCCTCTTCCTAGCTGTTGCACAGAAGGAGGAGGCTATAACATTCCCCCAGCATGCAACAGCCTCCCCCCATTCTATCCTGGACCCCTCAGGACAGCCTCACAGAAGGCGCGGTCTCACTCAATTGTGGTAACGTTGGTGGAGAGCTATAGAACACAGGCCGTAGGGTCAAAGTCTCCCCCCTGCCCCCCCCCCCCGAGCGGTCGGGGGAAGCGATGCAACCACACCCTCCTCTCTCGACTCCCTCGTGAGCCTTGTCCAAATCCGTGAACCAAACCTACACTTTACTCCATCTCTTATGCCCTGGTGGTTTCCAACTAGCACCTAGCATCTCTCATAGTGCAAATAGTTATCCCCCCCCCCTTCCCCCTTCCCCTAAGCACTCTAAACCCTCTCGATACCTCATTTATCCTTATTATACCCCAATCAGAATTTTTCTCTAGCCCTTGCATACCACACTTACTTATTTCCCTGTAGTTCTCACCCTCACAGTTCTCCCCTTTAACCTTGCACAGTGTCACTATCACAACATTCTTCCAGTCCTCATTCACTCTTCCACTTTCAAATGCCTCAAAAGACAGCCACCAAACCCATTCCACAACACACCATCACCTTTTAGCATCTATTCCTTCCCATTTTTCAGAACCCTCACATCACTAACAACCTCTTTGCATGCTTATCCCTTCCATACACTGGGCCACTACCCGGTTTACACCCACAAAGCCATTCAGATTCACATTTGTTTCATCTTTCATACTCACATTATAAAACTCATCATAAGATCTCGTCATCTACCCCCTCTCTCTCTTCACCATTGCTCACAACTACTCTGCCATTCTTATCATTGATGTATATCCAGCTGTTCTTCTCTTAGTGCTTCACCTTTCTCACTTCCTTCCAGACAAACTTCCTGTGACCATCCAGATACTCATTCATCTTCTGTCTAACTGCTTCATTTACTGCTTTTCTACTCTGCTCGATCCTTTGTCTCCTTTTCTGTTTGTCTCCTTCTTTTTGGATCTCCCTGTCATTCTCCTTTGCACTATTAAGCAGTCGCAAGCACCCCTCCTTTTAGCTCTCCCATGCACTTTTAACATCTTCTTTCCACCATTACACGTTTTACTTTCTCTTATCAGTCATAGTACACCCACATGCAGCCCACACACTGCTCACTATCACCTCCCCACATTTCTCCAACATTTTCTCCATCCCCATCTTCACACATCCTCTCTCCTACTCTCAAGCATTCAGCATACTTCAGCTTTGATTCTCCTTTCCTTTCCACTTTTCTCACGTCTTCTTCTCCACGTCACAACTAATTTAATCTTACACAACATAATCATGTGGTCGGATCGTCCCATAATTATTCGTCTCACAGCTTTCACATCAATTACTTTTGGCAGCATTTTCTTTCTTACCAGCGCAAAATCTAGCATACTTTTAACTTCTCTCTCACTCCTTTATCCAACCTATGTGTGTTTATGCACAGAACCACACCACCCTCTTTCCATTTTCATTCTATCACTTGTTTCTCCATTCACAATCCTACAACCATCAACCATATCCATTCCTTCCAACACTCGTACAATGTAATTCCCAAACCTCTCTTTCTCATATACTACAACTACACTAATCTCAGTTTCATCTGCACAATTCTCGAGCTCACACACTCATGGTCAACCAATGCATCATGCCACGCCTAACTCAAAAGAATTGCTACATCTACTTTACTCATACACCCCTGATCGCCATTAATCCCCCACGAACTCTCCATCTTCCTTCATGTTTTCCAACCAGAGATATGTATGTAGTTTTCACATTTCACTCGTCCACTCCTTTAATACATTAGCGAGGATTCACCGGCGTGAAAGGACGTTATTATTATTGCTTAGATTTTATTATCTCGATTGTTAATTATTATTATGGCGCCCACAACATGGCGTTCCTAAGGTGCCAGTATGAGTATCTTTACCTTTTTGTACACGCTTGTAACGGGAGGTTTTGAAAAGCGCCCGTCCCTCCGCCAGCCCCTATTTAGATTCGGTGAGATTTGCTGCAATGCTCCTCCATTGGGGATTCTCAGCCCCTTCCACTTGTATGATCTCCTTTCTATACATTTGTGCCTTCCCCTTCATGTGTATTGCCGTTACCTTTACATTAATGGGCAGTGCCTCTGTTGGCACCACTCGCCATGTGTATGTTCGACACACATTCGCCCCTTAGGACACTTTCAAAGGAGAACGACCAAATTAATTTCCGAATTTACAAATAAACCCCACCAACTCAGAAGGAGGGATCTTAATTTACTTTCACTGGAAAATACTCGTTTGTCCGCTCGTATCCAAATCTTGGACCGGATAAGAAGCCCGAGTCTATGCATAATATTTTAGATGATGCTTAAATAAGAATTATATAACCTACAAATTCCCTATTTGCATTTATTAGGTTTGTTTCTTTCTTCAAGACACTGCTTATGTACTTTATCATTCATTGAGTTGATAACCCCTAAATCCTTTTCTGCCTTAACTTCCTTTGACCAGTTTCTATTCAAATCGTTAAAAGAATTGCCAATATCCCTGTACCCATAAGATTATCTTACACTTGTATGTAATTAAATTTCATCTGCCGCCAATCCGCCCAACAATCTATGAGCCGTTCTAAATATTTCTGAAGTATTACAGCTCCTTCTATATTTGACACTAGGGCAGCAATTTAAGTATCATCAACAAACTTCTAAACTCTGTTGTGTGACTTATTTTCAAGATCATGAACATAAAAACATAAAATATAAACAACACGGGACCCAAGATAGATCCTTGAGGCACCCCACTAAACACCAGCCCCACCTAGATTTAAAACCATTTAAAATCACTCTCTCAGAAGTAGAAAACAGAGTAATTTTAAATGTAGCTCTATTTCTCTTGCAAAGGTTCTTCAACTCAATTGGAAGATTCTTGGATGGTTCACGAACCCAATTTAAATATATTGAAAGTTCTTATACTAAAATCGAAACCTATTCGAAGGTTCATAAACCAAAATAGAAGCTTATTGGAAGGTTTTAAACACATCAAATCCTATTGTAAGGTTCTTGAAACCAATCTATTCCTATTGGAAGGTTCTAAAACTCAATTTGAAGCCTTTTGAAGGTTCTTGAACCCAATATGAAGGTATTGGAATGTTTTTGAACTCAATTAAAACTTATTGTATGATTCTTAAGCTAAAATCGAAGCACATTTGAAGGCTCTAGAACTCAATTTAAACATATTGGAACGCTCTTAAACTAAAATTTAACCCTATTAAAATATTCTCGAACTAAATTTAACCCATTGGAAGATTCCTAAACTCACATCGATGCCTATTACAAGATTCTTAAAACCAATTTAATCCTCCTGGAAGCTTCCTATACTTAACTTGAAGCCTAGTGGGAGGTTCTTGAACCCAATTTAAAACTTATCCGAATGTTCTTGAACTTAAATAAAACCTATTGGAAGGTTCTAAAACTAAAATCAAAGTCTATATATAGGAAGGTTCCTTAACTCATTCTGAATCTTATTTGAAGGTTCTTGGAATTAAATTAATCCGATTGAAAGGTTCTTAAACTTAATTTTAAGCTTATGGAATGGTTCTTAAACTCAAATTAAACCCTTTTTGAAGATTCTTCAACTCAATTTGAAGCCTATTAAAAGTTTCTTGAGCTCAATTTGAAGCCTGTTAAAAATTTCTTGAGCTCAATTTGAAGCCTGTTAAAAAGTTTCTTGAGCTCAATTTGAAGCCTATTAAAAGTTTCTTAAGCTCAATTTGAAGCCTGTTAAAAGTTTTTTTTAGCTCAATTTGAAACCAGATAGAAAAGCTACTGCTCATTTTGATGTGGGTAGGGGGGGTAGGAGGAGGGGGGGGGGGTAGCCGCCAATGAAGGTAACGCGCACGACCGAGATGAGATCGTCTCGTGGCTTTTTTTTTTTAACGAAAGGAAATTTGAACTTTTGTGACCAGAAAAAAATGTTGTAATACAACGAGGGCTCTCCCCTTGACGGGGTGAGTGAAAACACGTATTTTCATTCATGATTGTCGCCTGTGGGAGGCCAGATTCCGAGCGACTTGGCTAGGTGTAGTGACCTTCGGCTCTGAGTCCACGTTAAACTGTGATCCTCTACTGAGATAAGTATGAGACGGTGTGAATCGGAGGCAAAAGCGTTATCCAATTCCACCTGATCTAACCTAACCAAACTTTAGTTTAGGGTACCTAAGGGGTGCAGATAAGAAGGAAACTGGCGTAACCATCGAAGGCATTTCTCCTGTCGAGAGATAGAGAGGAAATTAAGTGGAATGAAACAACCGGGAATAATGAATAGGATAAAGATGACAAAGATTCGTGAATTCAAAAAGATGGGGTTGGTAGGGGACCTTACAAACCTTAAAGAACATGGCGATAGAAAGAAGCAAGTGTCCTCGAGAGTACGAACTTGAAAGACCTACCACAGGAAAAAGAAAACATATGATTCCAAGCAATTTCTTCTTCTTTTTAAATCGAGGCTCCTCCAGGGAAATGACTCGGAATCACAATTTCCTGTCTCCTGTTGATTACTCTAGAGCCTCAAGAAAGAGACTATTTGGAGCATAAGAACTCGGCGGGCGGGTGATTGCCTCGATCTATCTCATTCACTCATAGATGTCCCTCAGATAGGGTACCTAAGCATGAGTCCCCTTATTTTTGCCTCCAACCTCCAACCCTCTCCTTTGCGAAAACAATCCGGTGGCTCTTCCCTGTTGTCCCATTCATCCAGACGTCGACCTTATGCTCTTCGTGCAGGCGCCCACTCGCCCGCCCGTCGCGTCCTTCCGCTGACATTCGGACAGGTGGCCTCGACTAAAGCGCCCCCGAGATGCCCCTATAAGGAATGTCCTTTGCATTGTTCCCGTGAAAGTCGCTCCTTGTCCTTTTTTGACCACGCCGTTTCTAGACCCGCGTCTAGAGGAGGATGAGGGGGCCTCGGTTGACTGAAGAACTGCATTGCGTCGAGGGATACTTCTTGGTCGAGCGCGAAGTCAACCCTGGAGCGGTCGCGCGTTGCTCTCCGGGTCGAGAGAAGCATCGGTTAAAGGGCAGTTTTCGGCTCGTTACTCATATTGAGAGCGAGGCAACGTCTTGGTTGGGGGTTGGTGCGTTGCTCTGATTGAGGGGCGGTCTACTCGAGAGGGGAGCGATAATAGTTGCGAGTACTAAAAGTACTCTCATGGCCCCGCGAGGGAGTTTAAATTCGGAGTTTTTAAGGTTTGGTTTTGGAGGATAATGAGTAGTGTTGTTGTTTTTGTTGCTATCAAGCCAGGCGACATGGAATGGTAGCAATCCAGAACAATCTAGATCTCCTTTTCATCCACTTTCTTTTCTATCCAATTTTCCTGTTTACTCTTATTGTTTCCTTCGTTTCTCATCTCAGTCATTGTTGAAAGAGACCTGCAGGGATGTTGAAGAGGTTCTGTCCAGTAACAATAATTTTACGGATGTTGAGATCGTTTCAATTCTTTGAATTCCTTCATTAGCTTGTGCCCTTGTTGGTTTTGTCTGGTATTTCCGCTTTGTGTCATTTTCCGGGAAATATATTGCACCCTGCACCGACTTCAAACAATGACTGGGGGTTACGCAAGGATTGGGGTGTTTCAGTATCCATAGCGACGAGAAAACCAGTATGCTGAACGACGGATGATGGACAGACTCGTCCCACGCCGTTCAACCCGGCCTTCATCCGCGGCTGCAAATTAGAACCTGTTTGAGCGTTAAATTGAGACGGCCATGACAGGCTGGTGTAGGCAAGCTCGTTCGGTACCACTCGAAGGCTACTGCCATTCTGGTGTCAGAGTAGGACAGTGACTACGGCTCGCCCATGTACGGAGATCTGCCATAGGATGACTTGTTGAACGGCATCCGACAAAGGGAGGATTGCCTTGGCACTTTGATGGGTGCCATCGTCAGGAAGATGGGCCTCCGTCTCAAGACGACCCAGAGAACCACCGAGGAAGACTCGGTCCTCACTTCTATGTTTCGAGAGACACCTCCTCGAGGAAAGCCTGGGGAACAGTGAAGCGGTGGGGGGGGGGGCGACGTCACGTGGTAGTGAACGGCGGCGACATGGACCGTAGAGTGAGCCCGGGAAATTGTCGTTAGATCCGTCGGCGCCCTCATGATATTCCAACAGTCGCGGTTCTCGGAATCGCCAGCAGTGACGAACGCATTATACAGGGGCCCAATTTTCGATAGGCCTCATTTCTTAATTTTCTGCAAGGATTGAATGAAACTTTGTTGATAACTAGTTTATTGTGTTTAAAAAGATCATACCAAAGCATGAAAGTCTTTGGACTTTTCTTCTTTATTCTAGAGCACGTGTTCGAGATCACCTCCATTTAGCTCTGTGCATTTCTTGAGGCGCAGCACAAAGTTGTCCATGACGTCCTTACAAACCGACTGACTAATGGCTCTGATCTCCTCCCTGATGGCTTCCTTGAGGTTCCGTGATGGTCCTGGGTCTCCTTGCGTACACTCTGTCTTTAAGGTAGCCACAGAGAAATAAATCTGGAGGGCTAAGGTCTGGGCTGTGAGGTGGCCACTCAAAATCAGTTTTGAGACTGATCACACGACCACCAAAGTTCTCTTTCAGCCAATTTCGGGACAGGTTTGAGGTGTGAGAGCTTTCTCCATCTTGCTGGAACCAGAACTTCCCCAAAAGCGACGAAACAGGGTTTCCAGCTCCCTCGTGAAGGTTTTGAGGACCTCAACATACCGATCCTTGGTGACTGTCATTGTCGCGCCAGATTTCTCGAAGAAGAATGGTCCGATGATGCCTCTGGCTGAGATTGAAGTCCACACTGTGCACTTAGGGGAGTATAGGGGCTTGGTGGCTACCTTATTTGCTTTGGAGGTATCCCAGAAGACATTTGTATCCGAGTTTACCTTTCCTTCAAGATGGAACTGAGCTTCATCTTAGGTCCAAAGGAGGTTAAGGAAAGTTGGGATCTCCTGAATCTTTACTGCCATAGCTTTTCTCTGCTTCTTGTCTGAGGCTGTAAGGGCCTGTTTCGTCTGTATTCTTTATGGGTAGGCCTTTACATCCATTACTAGCACTCTCCTGCAAGTCTCACGGGATATACCGAGGCACTGACTTCGCTTGCGCACAGAGCGTTTTGGACTCTCCTGAACTGACTCTTTCACGCTCTCGATCAGCTCAGTTGTACGCTTGAACGGTTGTCACTGGCTGCATTGAGGTTCTCCACTTTCCCATAGTTCTCGAAGTGGTCCACCCAGTCCTGAATTCTGCTCTTGGGGGGAGGGGGGGTCACATTCGAACTGATGCACGAAAGTGTCCTGCACTTTCTTGAATGAACCGGTCTTGTAGTAATGTTTGACGCAGTATATTCTTTGCTGGAACTCCCATTGAGATCTAGTTATGCTTACAGACGTTGCTTCTATCAAAGTAAGGGTGATTAGTGAATGAATGAAGAATATATAACAAAAAGTGTGTGCAGGCCCGTTTTTTGGAGGTCACCCTGTATTCCCTCATTTCTCCGAGGAGATCGTGTGCCACGCCCCTTCCTACGTTGGAATATTTTTGAAAGGGGTGGGTTTAATACCCTCTTCCCCCCTGGGTTGGTTCTAGGCAGAGGTGGAAAAGGAAGAGGGGAAAGAAAGAAGAACACTGAAAAATCCTCGACGAAGAGAATTAGAGCATCCAGTCGCCCCAAAATGTTGGGGCCCTGAGGCACGGGATTCCCGCATTACTGTGGTTGTGGTAGGGGAGGGGGCATATTTCTAGAACACTGCTCCCACTCACCTCTCGCCTACATGGTTGAGTGTAAATGTGCTCTAGACACGCAACGGGGAACTTCATGCCAGAGGTTGGGAATCGATGAGAAAGTTATGCCACAAATAGTCTCCTCTTTCCACTACTTGGGCTATATACCTTCCATACATTTTCACTTGCCCTATTTCACCACTTTATTTACCAACCTTTGTTTGCCATTCTTCAAGCTTTAACTAAATGATAATAATAATAATAATAATAAATGAATAATTGTATGATTACGTTTTGATCAACATGGGGTGTTAAGTGGAGATGATAGAACCCTGTAGACGCTCTGACGAGCAGATAAGGATTCGATGACGAATCGAGACGGAGATGCCCCCGGTCAGAGCTCGCGGGTTTTCGTTCAGCGTAGTCTGTCACACAAGGCGCTAACAACTACACCCTGAACCATGCTGCTAATAGCTTAATAGGGAAAGTTAGGATTTCTCGGTTTTCATTATGCTGTGTTATGTCCTTCAATTTTTATTTCAGATTCGTCGTTTTGGGGTGAACCACGCTAATAGCTTTTGAATGAAAGTAGCTCATCTAGACATATTTTGGAATAAAACGAAGGATAATTAAACAAATTAAGCATACCTTGCCTATACATTTGAAAGAACACCTTAATTATAATACAGATAGATGCAAATAATGAATTATTTGCTCACCTGAGCGTCATTTCGAAAGATGACTTCAAAAACCTTAGCATGCATGAAATCTGTCAATTTCTTTATAGTAGTAAGTTAGACTGCCTCTGCTGCAGCTTTGATGATCGTCCCTAAGACTTCTTTAGACGAAAATTTACGTCCATCGAGATAAACATCTTGGACCATATGATGGACCACAAATTTTCGATTAGGTTGAGATAACCTCGAATGTCGTGAAAAATTAGGAACGCTTTGGTGACCCTGGCAGAATAGGATGGTGCGTTATCATGTATGGAAACTAGTCTTTAAAGTGACAACGGTATGTTATCTTACCAGGGAACCAAGACCTCCTTCAAGATATTGCAGTAGGTGGCTGCGGTCACTTTAACCCCATAATTCACCCTTACCTGGTCAATAAGTCTGCCCACAGCATGACTACTCCTCCCTGTTATTGAGGTCACAAATGTTAGTGACGCTCATCTCAGAAATAAAGCCGACCATTCTTCCAACCTACAAGTTCGTCAAGGGTCACCTTGGTCTCATCAGTAAAGAGAAACCAACTCGTGCCCAACGTCATGTACTTCTGAGACCATTTAAGCCTCAAAGTCTTGGGACTGTGCATTGAAGGAGACAGTTTTAGGGGAGCTCGCACGGAAGCCATGGTCTGTAGGTTTCGGTTCCTGGTTCTCTTTGGTACACAGGGTCGACCAGCCCCGGTGAAAAGGATTTGCCTTTTTGTCCTGGTTTCCACGTAACTGGTGGCCAATATTCCTTAATTTCCTAGCTGTCACAGTCTTAGAAGTCTCACAATTGGATCGTTTCTCCCTTAGTAAAGACTCCTTCAGAAATCGCCTAACCGTTTCCACATGGCGAACTAACTTCGCAATAACGAGAACCAAGGTGCCTTCAGCACTTTCTTTGATGATGAAAGCCTTTTTTTTCATCGTTGAGACCTCTGCAACGCCCTAATGTTCTTAAAGAGGATATATGCTATTAGCGTGGTTCACCCCGAAAACGGCGAATCTGAAATAATTGAAGGTCGTAACACATCACAATGGAAACATAACAATAGTGTTGCTATATTGTGGAGACCAGTTGGGAAGAGTTACATCAAAATTGATTCGCAGAGAACCGAGAAATCCTAATTTTCTCTAACGAGCTATTAGCGTTATTCAGGGTGTATTATTATTATGTCTGACCAAGTTGCCACCCTTCTGGAAAAGTGAAATGACAACCGATCCTAAGATATCAGAATGAAAACTTGTTCAAGAAAATGACAACAAAGAGAGAAAAAAATTCCTGCAGTTTATTTTTTTAATCAAGAAGTCAGTCAGTAAAATTAAGAGGCAAAATACCTAAACTTTGGAATAAAAAGAAGTTTTGAACTAACTAAAAATTCCTTAGTTTCCCATAATTCACTAATATCACGAGGATGGGGGGTATTTTACTGTGTGCTCGATGCAGGTATTGAACCCCTTACTAACCCAACAATTTTTAAATCTAACCTTCAACAGGTGGACCAGATGCATGCCTAGTAGCACGCAGAGCATGGTACAGCTCACCGAGAAAGGCATGAACAAATTATGTGTAATGTATAGAAGAATCTTATCTGCAACGAACTAATTTTAAGACGAACTCAAACCTAAAAGCTGATAAATCCTTGTCAGAAAGTTTAAGATAACATTTTGTTGCAGTTAAACAAACACGTTAACATTCAAAGACTCTAAGAGTACAGGATTCAAAGTGGTTCACCAGGAGTGAGACATCCTAAAAAAATAGAAAGACTTTTCCACACAATACCAAATTTATGATATCCAAGAAGCAACTCTATGCTGTCCAAGAGTTAGTTGCGCTCACACGCAACCGAGAATTCAACAGAATCATAAATAACGAGAAGAGAGATAAAACAAGAAGGCACTGATCCACTAGTGCCAGCTCGAACACACTCAGAATGAAAGGACGACTCACAGGAACAAAATTGATTAGACTTAATGTTTTACTAGAAACGCTACAAGCAAAAACAATATAAACACAAAATAAACACGAGTAAATCACCAATCGCTCTGAGTAATAATGCATTGGTGCCGCAATCAAGAGAAGAAGGTGAATGATGGAATCTATAATAGCGAAATATATTAGGGACAACTTGATAAACATAAATTGATTAAGGAATCTCAACACGGCTTACTAGGAGCAATTTACTCTCTTTTTATAGAAAGGTGTATGATGCTGCCGATAAAGATGAGAATGACGATATTGTTTATTTGGATTTTAGTTAGGTCTTGGACAGGGTGCCACACTTACGATTTTCTAATAAAGTTAAAGCGCATGGGATCGATGGAAGGATTTTTAAGTGAATACAGTCGTGGCTTTGGGCCAGACAGCAGAGTTAAAGTATTGACGGGATTAAATCTGAGTGGAGCTTGTTAACAGTGAGGTTCCTCAGGGGTCGGTTTTGTTTCTATTATTGTTCTTGATTTATATTAATGATCTCGACATAAATATAAGTAGCGACCTGAGCAAGTTTGCTTATGAAACTAAGTTGGGTAGGATTATAATGTTAGATTCCGATGCGGAGATATTACAAGATAAATTGAACAAACTATTTCAATGGGCAGCGAAATGGAAAATGGAATTTAGCATAAGCGATTTTAATACTCAGTATAGGTAGGTGTAATGCATGAATAATTTAATTATAAATTGAAATGAGAGAGTTTTATTTAGGAAGGCCAGAATGCGAAAGAGACTTGGGTGTCCTTATAAGTTCTGAACTCCGGCCTATAAAGCAGCAGTACATAAGTGCTAGGAATAAAGCTAATAGGGTATTAGGGTTTATTGGAAGTAACGTGAAAAATAGGAGTGCTGGTGGCATTCTAAATCTTTACTTGCCATTAGTTTGGCCTCATATGGACTATGCGATGTAATTTAGTCACTATATTTTTATAGGATGAATATTGGTTTACTTGAGTCTGTGCAAAGAAGGATGACCAAGATGATTGATGGGGGGAGGGGCTTTCGTTATGGTGAAAGGCTTAGGAGACTAAATCTTCACATTAAAAAAAGACGAGTGAAAGATGTCTTCAAATGGGTAAAAGGTTACAATAGGAGAGAAATAGATAAGGTTCATATTTTTATTGAACCTGATATAGGATACGGAGCAATGGGTTTTAACTGGGCAAGTTTACGTTTAGGAAAGTGAATGGCAGAAATTGGTCTACAAATCAAGTGGTAGATAATTGGAATAGGACCATGTGATAGAAGCGTCTTCCCTGCGCAATTTTAAGAATAGATTAGATAGATTTATGGATGAGGATTCTAGGTGGGACTAAACTTGGCTAAGGGAACAGTAGCTGCCTCCCATAGGCTATTAATTAGACTTTTTCAGACTCTTTTTCTCATGTTCTTATATAATACCAAGGTCAGGGCGAAGAGGTTTGCGAGTTCAATATCGATTAGTAATCATAGTTTCTATCTTGAACGGCTCAGCTTTATAGTATAGTATATCCAGGAACATTCACTAGTTAAGAATCCTTTATGATCTCAAAATCAAGGTTTCAAGATCTATTCAGGGACTGAGCCACTAAAACCCTATTATCACGAGATGGGATAATAGAGATCAATCAAATAGATCCATTTTTCACTGTCCAAGGTTCATTTGAGTCAAATTTCATTAACAAAGAGAAAATAGCGTCATGGCTAAGTATAAATGGCACTAGAATAATAAGAATCCGAAAATTTCAGGAAAGATGATTCAAACTCGTATGTTCTGTTTTGATAGACTTTGTCTATCTATGGAGGTTTGGAAGGAACTCTTCTGTTCCCAACATGTAGGGTGAATAAAGATTGCTTTGGCAGTTGTTTCTACGAGTAGCTCCTACCCGTGACATTGTCCTCTGTGCACGGATTATGCCTCGCTTCCTGTTGGCGTTGAATTGTAGATCGCAGGAGTTCGGCGTCACGAGTAACTGTGGTATGTTGTCGCTTGAGATAGACAAGACGAAAGCGAGGAATTAGTTCAAGACGTATTTAACTCCCGGGATTATTTTGAGTTGAAGATAGAAGTTACTTTATCCTCATTACTAATGGTTAAGTGGTGAAGGTAGAACCTACTAATCCCCTTTCAATTTAATAGTTACACCTCGAGGGCACTTGTGGTTGGCCATGTAAACATTTCCCCGCTCGGGTTCGGGTTTATCCGAACCCCTTTCGATGGACTCGCTAGTGCATGCGGCCTCTGAGTGGTGTACAATACATACATATGTACTTCTTGGTGTGGTACCAATGGTTTTTACACTGATTCGCACCGTCCGTCTGATGCCTATCTCAGTGTGGGCCTACAGACGTGAGTAGGTTTCGAATCCTCCCCCTCCAATATTCGACAATGGCAACCATTTATTTCCAGTTGGATTCAAGTCAGCGTGGCCAAAATAAAATGGGAATCGAAGTAGGTGGATGTGTGGTCACTGACGCTATCCACTTCACTAAAGAGGCGTGCGTGCGTGTATGTCTTTTTGTGTGAACACAATGCATGGTTGAGCACAAAACATAAGTAATATAAAAAGTTTCCTTTTAAAATTATCACATGTAGTTACTTCTCCCTCTCAGGCAGAAACAAAGGGATTTGGGATGTGAATATATATATATATATATATATATATATATATATATATATATATATATATATATATATATATATATATATATATATATATATATATATATATATATATATATATATATATATATATATATATTATTCTTCCACCCAGGCATTCGTTTTCAAGTAGTGGGGCCCCATTTAGATAAAATAAATAGTTCCGAGATAAACTGTAAATAAATCTTAGCTACATTGTAGATAAATCTTCAAGCCACTTTAGATACATCTGTCACCGCCACCCTGACACTGACTGACTCCCCCTACCCCCACCCGGGCATCTCTCGGACAATAGTAGGATTGCCCCAGTGGGTATTTATCACTCTTTATTTACTATTATTATATGCTCCATCTTATTATGCGTGGACGGACCTAACAGAAGCATAGGATTGCCATTAGTGTTTTTGGAGCAGATAATAATATCGGTGATTACATTAATGATTTATTGAAATTGGATTTCTCAATACAATTAAAGGTTCGAACAATAGAGGCAATGTCACCCCGTGTATAGGGAGTGAAAAGAGAGCAAAAAGGGTGAGGAGGGATGAATGGTAGGAATAATAAATAAAGTTAAACATGACAGACTCCAAGTTCGTTCGTAAGTAGGAACTTGAATCCCTTACGAGGTATTCAGTGAATTTAAGAGAGGTCAGCTGAGTAATTAGACTCCAGTCAAAAATATTGCTATAATGAGAAAAAACCGGTATTCGAACAGGGGAGCCAAATTTCCTCGGGGAAACGACGAAAAACAATGAATGAATAGAGAGGATGAAAAGTACTTGTGTAAATGTAATAAGATGTGTAATGTTATGCAATGTAATGTAGCTTCTTATTCGCGAATGTAACTAAACAATGCTTATTATTATTTCTTTTTGTTGTGTTGATTTGACTGCGTGATTGAGAGCAATTGCGTGTGTGTTCATACATTATAAATTTATGCCTATTTTTATCTATTTTCGATGTCTATGTTCGCCACGTGCCTTAAGAGGGCGTGATAGGAGGCTCTCCTCTTTTAATGGTCTCCTCTTTGAATGGGGAAAATAACCGGCGTTTGAAAAAGGAAATGTGTTTGTCGTTTTTCAACGTGGAAGGGCGAGGAGGCCCCTGAAGGCGTTTCTTTATGTGGACAGACACAGACAGAGGAAGTAGGCCATTGTAAAGGGCCCAAGTTGCACAAGCAAAGGGGAGGAGGATGTGTAGTGGTTGTGGCAATGTAATCCTGATAAAATTAACGGACCTAACTATTAAAATTGATGCCTCCACAAGAAAAAACATATCCGCAAAGTGGCACAAATCCTCTCAATTACTTTGCCCCTTATTACCCACTAATGCGAGACGCAGCGCCATCTGATGGAGCCCTCCCCAAAACCTTAGTGCGATGACTTCTTGGTCGGTCCTTCAGACTGTCTACCACATTCGGGTTGAGTTTCCTGGTCCTGGGGAGCTTTCTGCGCGGTACCTGTCCAGGAAATGTGACAAGCCGAGTCGCTACCGCTTGTCCCTGGTCTGGGTCCTGGATGGATACTGCACACCAGATTGTTGTGCGTTCATGTTTTGAGAAGTGGACCTCTTTACTTTTCGGTTGTTGTTATTTTTTAATTGTTAATTATGCGATTGTGTCCCTATGGAGGCGGACCTTCCTTGGTTGATTGGGGGTTTATTTTTAATGTGCTCCATGCATTTAAAGCCGGTAGGATTTTTTTTTCTGTTCACTTATCAATAATTTTGTTTTTTTTTATCAAGGCTTATTTTTTCCTATTTTATTCATGTCTATTATCCCTCTTTCTATCCTCGGGTCTCTTTTACGACATGACCCGGTTGCTGAAGGGCTGCTTGACTGATTCCCAGACTTGAGGGTCTCCCTCCTTCAGCCACTTCTGCGCCACGATTTTGGTAGAGCAAATATATCGAGATATTTCTCAATTTTTCCCTGTGGATGAAAAATAAACAAGTTAATTAGGCATTTAATAACAGAATGAGGCTCATTCAATCATAAAATGACTATAAATAGTAAATAAAAGCATATGAACAAAAAAGTAAGGCGAGTATTATCGCGGTAGGGTGGCATGGGCAGCCACCCACCCAAAACCTTGCTGCGTGGAGTCAGCCATTCAGCCACCATCGTTATGTTCTGAAAGAGAACTTTATTCATTAAGTTATTAGGTCATCGGGAAAGTTCGTGCAGCTTTGTAAAAAATATATATTTTTCACTAAATTTAAATAATTAAGTAGTTACTAGTTTCTTCCACACCCTTTTCTCATTTTATTGTTTAAAAAACCCCCCGAATTTCTTTAAAAAAAAATAAAGACTTGTTATGCAAAGTTTTTCGAGATAAGGCTACAGTTTACGGCGCTACATAAAATATTTTCCATTTTTATTTAGACCACAACAAACATTTTCCATCTTCATTTGGACTACATAACAATTTATTGAGTTTCTTTGCGTCACACTTTAAAAAAAGTGTCAAATTTACATACGTAAAGTAATTAATTTCTATTTTAATCAAAACCTAAAAAATTCTATTACTCGGTATATTATTAATTAGGGAAACCAAAGCCATATTAGTTTGTTAATATAAAGGACAAAATTTATCCCCTGGGAAACAAAATATAAAGAGGATTATAAATAGATGGCCGAAATTGGGCGACGAAAAATGTTAAGGTCTAGATCTGGCTCACGGGCCTAGGTTGCCCATGGCCTGTAAGGTCTGTGTCGCCTGAGGATCTGCTTTTGTTGTTGAAGGTGGGCAGGTCCAGGGAAAGAAGTGCCCTGCTTATGTGTTAGTGGCGACTTGGAGACTCTTTTGGCTGCCTGGTTTCTCTTTCTCTCTTACACACAAATTTACACCCCCAACTTTAGCACTTTCTTAACGAACCTTTAAAAACTTCCTCCATCAGGTGCCCACGTTGGTTTGAATAACATAAAAAATGATTATGCCTCAATGCGAACATCGGGTCGCCTTCAGGGGTTTTTATCCCACTTTAAGATGTAGGTCTCCACTGAGATGGGCGTCAAAAGGTATGGTGAAATCGTACAAAAAGTGAACTATATACATATGAGTATATACTGAAAATGACCCGAAGGAACACCCCCACACATACATTTTCGAACGCTTCCGCCCTCATTATAAAAATCTGGGTAATAAAAATGAAAGCGCTTGCAATAACCCTTTTCTTTTGTGATTCCTCCATTATGAATATACATAATGCGGGGGTGGGGGAAGCGTTTAAAGGCCTTAATTTACCTTGGATTTGACTACTCACAGTCGATGAGGACAGACAGGTGAAAAAATATAAGAACTACAATCCCTAAATGCAGGTCCGGAAAGGGACAGGGGGGAGGGCATTTGAAACAGCCAGGAACTCATTTGCACAGGATATGTTTTGAGTTCTCTTTTGTCTCGAAAATCATGAATTGTAAGGCCGTTGCGAGGGATGTGTGTGTTTGTGTGTATGTGTGTGTCTGCATTGAATTGTGATCTGACTGTTTTCTTCTTCTTCTTCTTCTTCAGAGTACCTGCGGGACGCGCGACGCTTCTCCCTCGGCCATCCTTCGGAGGAAGAGAGGCAGGTGGGGAAACCCCCGTCCAGGAAGTCCTTGACCGACGACGTACTTGGCAAGGAGAGCCGTCGAGGAGGAGGATTCATATCCAAGGACGACGTAAAGGTAAAGAGAAGAAAACGAAAAACCGTAGAATGGGACTCGTACGACGCCGCTCTTCGTTATTCTCGGGCCGACGATGATATAAGGACCGTTACTCAAACACTTGTAGAAAGTAGTAGTAAACTCCTAACTACCACTCATTTTGTCAAAGGTAAAACCGGTCCCACCAACCCAGACCTCAAATCTCAGAGTAAAACCGACTTAAAACCAAGACACAATCTCCCTCCTGAAGAAGAACCGGTAATTAACTTCGAGACCAGGAAACGACACTCACAACGTTTCAAGTCAGACAAACAGCCAAGTATCGAAGCTTGGCACAACATCTACGCACAAAATCGACTTTTTCATCCTCGCACAAATCATGATGCAACTCCTTTGCACGAAAAACCCAAACCCCGACTTCAGCACGATTCACCACTAATATTTTTTGCCGAAAAACTAAACAAATCGGAGGAAAAATTCCTTAAAGATACTCCCAAGTTTTCTCTTTACCGAGAGGTCCTGAACAAGAGTATTTCCGAATTTACTTCATCCAACTGTGAAGGAGAATCTTCAAGAACGCTCTGGGAGACAATACGACGACGACTGAGTGAAACCAAAGGTGATTATCCGCCTTGTAAATATCGCATTAATTGTATTCAATGAGAACACGCAGCACGTAACCTTTCTAAAGGCATTCTGCGAGGTACGTTAAGTAGTTCTATGCATGAACGGTGAAATAGGTAGATTATCCTATCCACTCGGTGAAGTCTACCTCCCGGCGTTCTTTTACAGCACTCTCGCTTTGCTACTTTATATTATTTCATCTAGTAATAATATTCATAAGGATTCAAGGTATACTGTATAGGTGCAAAACAGCATTGTTTTCCCACTTTACGTCAGGGTGCTCGTAATAATTGATGTGTATGTCGATTCGCTTTTTCCTCCCTCCCAAATTTCGGCTTAATTTCGCCGTTTATTTACCCACCTCCCGCGAGGGGAAGGGGGGGGGGGGGGACTCAAACCCGTATTCTCAGGTGTTATGCGCATTTGCTCAACTCATTTTCCAGCTAATTGCCATTGTTTATGTCCGTCCCTGGAATACCATGAGTAGATTGAACGCTCATTCGGGTTTTTGTTTTTTCGCCACACCCTGGTTTGATAATACCATTTATTGTTCTCTTTTGCGTAATGGGGACATATTTAGGAGCGCTGCGTGTCTTCCCGGGTTCCAGGGCTCAAGTTTATTTTGAATATTTAAAATTAGCACATTTTTATTATCTTAACTTAACCATTTTCTTTACAAAGCTTTTTTCAATACTTCCTGGCAGAGATGCGTCGGTTGGTTTTTGTCTATTTTTAATAGACGACACAAATCCCAGAATAATTTTATACTCTCACCACATCTAACAATACTGCTCAACAAACCAGGCAACTACCTTTACCTACGCATAAGTGTACCTCACCGGACATACCATTCTTCATTATTCAATTACTCACCAGAACATTTTGAACATAATGGCAGGCCTCTTCTCAGAGCTCCTCCCCACCATCATAACATTCCACTCCGCCCCCGCTCATTCTCAATCAAAACCCATACACAAACTATAAATAAAGTAAACTAAACAAATTACACCAGTTGCATAGAAGAAACATTATACAACTTCACCATTCACAACTACTCATCCGTAGCAAAAGCACTCTCACACAAACAAAACAATCGACGTAGCCAACGAAAAAAAGACATTCCTCATCGGTCAAAAGTTTTCGGACACCCGGAATTTTTCTGATTACTTGGGTATGTTTATGAATATGTCGGTGTATGTCTACATGCATGTATCCAATACATCTGTAAAGCAAAATTAAAGTTCAAGCTTTCTTATAACTTTTTTGGAAATATCTAAAATGGCGATGCTATTTAAATGTTTCATACATTTCATTTTGACTGTATGTTACAGTCAAAATGCCTTCATAGAACATATCATATGTGTTGATAAATATGGTATTCCATGTCGAAAGGATCTGATAATTATAAGAAAATGACAAAAACACTTAAAAAAGTCGGATACGCTCACGGTGCAGAGGAAGTGTTCGATGAGCCGTCTACACGCTAGTTTCCCCTCGTCCAGTATTTAACAGATCCTAGAAAAAAAATACTTAGTACCAACAACAACAACAAATGGCTAACAAACTTCATTTTTGACAGAATAAGTTATACACACAAAATCACGCATACTGCCACTTCAGAACCGCGTCCCACAGAATGCCACCCTTACTCTTCACCTTATTCACTCAAGACATTCCATAACCAAATTCCCCAATTATCCAAACATCCACCTCCGCAGACAATATTTCGACAACAACACAACGTCCTAAATTCACTACAGCAACCGCAACGCTACATAAACACGCTAAAAAAATGGCTGAAGCAAACCCGAATGGCAATCTGTGCCCTAAAGTCAGCACCAATAACACTATTCTCACCTGAGTTTCTTGAATCAACAAAACACCCGAAAACTTCCACCCTCCTGCGAATCACACTCACAACACCTTTGCTCCACACGCAGCTAAAATAACAAAGTTACAAACAAACTCAGCTCTAAAACATTACTAGCAAACGCCACTTTAGGACAACATAAGGAGTTACATTATACAAACAATTCATCCGCACTTTCATCGATTACACAGCACCAGCATGGGACCCAGCATTATCCAAAAGCAACGCAATCTAGTTAAAAAAAAAACAGCGCAAAACAAAACACTCAAAATCCCCACACGACGCGCACAAACCACCACTCCTACATCACATCTACTACACGCCGTAACCAAAATCATACCAATTTGAGTACATCTAAGTATGATAGAACCCAACACTTCAACAGAGCACTAAACCAATCCCACTAATTACCACCTCACAACAAAACCACCTTCATCTGGACTCCAAAAAGTACCTCCAGCACACTACTACCAACCTGATGAAACACATCCGCACTACTCTCGCCCTCACACAAACAAACAACCTCCCGCCAAACAACATCGTAAATGAACCCTAAACAGACGACTCAGAATACTTCCTCCCTCTTGACACAACACCGACCCGCACTCCATGTAACCTAGACCCATACAGAACACTGCGAGGCTTTGGACCGTCAAGGAGAGATCCTCGACGGTTCAAAGCCTCTCACAAACACGAAGCACTCAGTCCATCACCTTTCAAATAAACCTGTGGACCCGCCCGTGAAACGCGGGGACGCCCCCTCCCTCCTCGGCTTACAGAAGAGAGGTAACGAGGGCACAAAAGAAAGTTTAATAGATATGATCCACGGTCTGTAATTCTTAATATTTCTTTCTTACAAACACTGTCTCTATTTACACATTCAGCTGAAGTCACCCTTTTCAATGAAGTCTCCATCAAGGTTAACCGTGGTTACAACCTCACACCTGACAAACAAGCAGTCAATTTTAACCCTCCGTCCTTTTATTCCTAAGCTCTTCTTCAACTACACCACATGGGTGATGCATGAAACAAGAACAAATCTCTAGCACACCAGAGCCCAGAATTGTGCTCAAAGGACGCTGCCCCCATTGCGCTGCTTTTAAGTTCACCTTGTCTAACCTAACACAACCTAACCTGAACCTAACTTTAAACCAAAAATGAACTTAATTTAACCTAACTTAACATAGGCTTCCACGTTGACTAAAAATAGGCGTTTCAACAATGGCACTTCTTCACGATATTGAATCTCACTTTAACTTTTCGACAGTCATAATCCGTTCTTTCTATTTCATGCCCACCCCTCTTTGCTCAGCTCTCTGAAAGGGGCACTGCCAGCCTACGTTGCACAACAAGAACTCGGTTCCTCGTTGATTTTCGCTTTGTTTATTCTAAACTCAAGATTCTTTCCGCGCACACCCTGGAGACATGCCCTTCCCGCGAGCCGGAGAAATCAACCAAATCTGCTCTCTCCACACTCTGCCCTTTCCCACTCTCGCAAAATTCAGAATTTACGTACATTTTTTTTATTATTATCGGGGTTAACTCTTAGACCGGATTGTTTTGCTCGGAGGAATGTCACTTGAGGTAGGGGAATCGTGTAACGCGCGCGCACACACACACACACACACAACCTCGTATATACAGGAGTGATAATAGAGTTCCCGAATCTGTCTGCAATTATCCTTAAGTGTAGATTAAAAAAGGGAGATCTAAATGGGAAGTCGGGCAGCTGTACCAACACTCGTTTGAGCGCTTTTGGTTCACAAAGGACGCCATACATTTCGCCATTTTCTGCCCATAGAAATCCGAAGAATGGAGTTCTGTCGCCTTCTCTCACCGTCGTGCTCTTTTAAAAGGTCGTACTCGGCTTTACCCTTCGTAAATGGGCATTCGAGGGTTAAGGAATATTGTACTCTTGTGCTCTCCAAGTACTCAGCCCTTTGTGTACCCCTTTAGGTAACTTTCACGTATTTTAACTTATTTTAACCTTACCATCTTTTGTATGAACTTTTAAAAGCTCTTTTGGTGTCGATTCCACCGTTGGTTTATGGACAGTTGCGCTCCCTCCTTGCCTCAAGCGACCCAAGAAGTCTCCGCTACAAACCATTCGGACTGGGTATTCTCCACACGTTTTCACTTTCTCCAACTTCACCGCTTTGAGAAGTCCTACCCTACCAAACTCTCCGCCGAACATGACCTCGCTGCTTTTCGCTCTATCGGTCCCATGTGGAGACCCCCCCCCCCCGAGGTGACCGCCTTCTCTTCCTATGAACCGGAGGAGTATGGGGGAGTAGGCTCCGATGTGGGAAGCTGAGGGATGCCCGGTTCTAGGACCTTCGCATCTTCACCAGGGATCCCGGACGCGCCTCGAATTACCCGCGATCCGGGAACAGACCTTCCATCCTGCGCCCGGGTTTGGGGGGCCCTTAATGTTCCCTCCCTAGCCTCGTAAACACGTTACCATCGTGTCGGGATACGGAACCGCAAAAGGTCGCGCCTTATAAAAGAAGGGCATAAATAGAAAGGGCGCAAAATAGATGTAACCCCGACTCTTTTTACACAGGAAGGACTTGAGAGAGGCTCGCAGCTCTCCTGACCATCCTCCCCTTTCCACAGGGATGAATGACTAAGGGGCAATGCGGGTTTCTGGCCAAGGATTATTACTATCACCATCTTATTATTATTTAAAAGTGAAAATAACGAGAGCATCCAAGACGTACGAACCCCATCCAATTGGCGAACCCACTCCGCTGTTTGCCCCCCCACCATTCCATTTGAAGTCCGACACGACCGCGGCTCGAGCAACTCTCTCACATCCATCCCTCGCCATTTAAAACAAAATCCAACGATGGCATTTCGTCGTTTAAAGATTAAAAGCGAAACCAAAGTGAGCACCTCCATAGAAAGGTCGTAAGGAGACATCTGTGGAAAAAGTGCTGAAGATGGAGGAAGTGAAAATGTGTGGAGAATATAGAGCTGAAGATCCTCCTGCAGACAGGGGGCCACAGGAAAGCAGTCAAACTGGCCCATGTTATACATCACCCGCCCTTTGCAGAGCTCATCCTGGGGCCTGTAGGGCATTACATTCATTTGGAGTTTAGTTGTAGCAGGGGATTTAAGCCCGCATCACACCCCCTTTCCTAGCGGGGGGTTGATGAAATATAGCGGTGAGGTTTGGGTAAGTGAATATGGTGGCGGTTTTTCTCGGCCGAGCGAAATTTGCCCTCCGTCGCGACTGGAAAGTGGGGCTGAATTTGGTTAGGTTGGGTTCATTTTTATTCGCGTTAGGTTTTCTTTGGTTTGGTTTGGTTATATTAGGTTTGGTTAGGTTAGGTTAGGTCTGAGTGGGGTATGAATTGATGCTCGGGCCGCAAAAATGGAATTATCCTGTTTCCCAAGCAACTTAAACCCCGACTCCCCTTGTTTAAGTATCAGTCATAAAGTTTTCACCGACCTCTTTCACCCGTTCTCAGTTTCATCCACGCAAGAAATGCGGCGAAGACCAGACAGGAGAAAAAACAATGAGTGAAGAGGTTAGATTAATACTGAAATAAATGGTGGAAAGAAATTGGAAGGGAATGTAATGGTAGGTCTCAATTTCGCCGGCATTTTGAACCTCAAGGAACAAATTCGTGGGATGATCATAGGTGCCCAGAATTGCCAATTCAATGGTGGTCATATGTTTAAAATCCTAATTAAAACAGAGCCAAATCCCTCAGCATTATCGGTTCCCCATTGGATGACAACAAGATCAGGTTATCTTCTGGCGATCCCTGGTTCAGTTTTCAACTAGTTAAACTACGAATTGAATCCTACCCTGAAAACTGAATATGTTAATTAAGTTAACTAACTTAATTACTTCATTATTCCTTTTTTTGTATTCATTCTCTGCTGAGTGAAATTATTAGCTTCGTTGGCTACATCAATTCATGAAAAATAAAGCTCTCCCTAGATTGATTTGGCTTGAAACTCAATCAATCTCCAAATGATCTTATACTAACAAAAGGCTTTTTAAATCGACAAAATGAATGAAATTGACGTAACCAACGAGTGCAGTTTCCTCCCTAGAGAAAGATCAAGATAACAAGGACTTAACCAGCAAACAGCGTCCTCCCAAAATATAGGTTGGGGGGGATGCGTTTTATATAGGTACCTGGAGGGTCAATCGGTAGAAAGGAACAGGCGTTCCAAAGTACGACTCAGACAGAGACTCGAGACTTTAGGACGCAACTCTCAGATAAATGATCGAACCCTGGTCGCCACTTGCGCAGGCGCCGACGAAGCGGAAAATACCTTTATATTTATCATCATCTTTACATTTATCATTATCCTTTATATTTATCATCATCTTCGTCATCATCATTGATATGGTCATCTTGAGCTCCCTGTGGATTGAGAACCCATTTGTCGACGACTCTTTGTCTCGCCCTTCGCCGACAGAGGGCGGCCGCTGCCTCGCCCCAAGGCCAAACGAGGGCGCGGCCACGCTGTCTCCTATTTAGGGCTCAGTTACGTAACAATAAAAAAGACGAGAGCCAACGAGGGCATCTCTACCAATCTGAGAGGGGTGGGGGCTGCAACGAAAATAGGTGGAATGCCCAAAATAATCTAAAAGAGGAGAAGACTTGGAGGAACTCGGGGCAGGGCGGATGCGCAACTCTCTCGATCCTACCTAACCCCCACCACGAAGGCAGATCTCCATACGGTTGGGGTTCGGAGGGCATGTTTACAGTTGTCAGCTGTCACGTGGTGCCTCATGCTAAACCTAGCGCCCTCTTGAGAGCCAAAGACTCCTACCTTGTCAGTCCAGCTCCCCGTAGCCAGGGTGGGGGAGGGGGGGTATCTTCCAAGTCTCCGAGGCTTATGTGTTATTTGGAAACCAGAGAACTCATTAGTACGAACTCGAAACCCATTGAAGGCCGGGGAGGGGGGGGGGGGTGAACAGCGGTGGACGCTGATGTAACAAGCAAAAGAAGAATGATTTTCTTTGCACTGGGGAAGCCTGTACGGATTTATAGACTAGGGCGTTCACAAATCGTAGAGAATCTTAAAGTTTAAATATATATATATTCGCTTGTAGGACTTTTCGAGATACAATTCTCTGACGATTTCATATGTATGACGAAAGATTAGATTAAATACAACGTACGAAATTAAAGCCTTCTCTTCCTTCCTCATAAAATCTAAGAGTTTAAAACAAATAACAGGTAATTCAGAAGAAAAAAATATAATAATAATAAAAATCGAGATGAAGTCTTCTTAAAAGCCAATAGAACAGAACTTACGGACTCCAAACATTAGTACTGCCACCAAGCGATGTTAAGCAACATCGGGTGAAGTTCGAACCTCACAGTAAATGCTCCTACTGAAATGGGTATCAAACGGCAGCAAGTGATGTAAAACCATGTAGGAGTGTTCCCCCATCCTCCCCTTGTCAGGTGTGTTCTACTGGCCTAGACGGGGTTTAAAGTCCTTTGTCAATTTGTGCTTATTTGCGGCTGGATCGGCCGATGCCATCGTTGCTCGCTCCAATGACGAGATCTTGCCTTGGGAGCCATTTGAGAAGGCGAATTAAGGGGGAACAGAGGCGCGGGAAGGGGGGGGGGTGTAATTGTTAAAACGTGGTAAATGTCGAGTGGTGAGTGGCAATTGAGAATGCTTGTTTATGATTGGCAATCAGAGGGGAGCGTTGACACGGATTTCCTAACGACAAACAAACGAACCGATTTCGTTGAATAGGGGAGAGAAGTTAAGAGAGTTGCGCTCCAACATCATTTGTACTCGCCCTAGCTTTACTACTTTCCGACGACCTACCCTCGTTGGTTTATGCTTTATATTTTTCTGTATGGCTCCTTCGGATCTCCAGTGGTAGAGTAGTTTCAATCTCTTGGTAATTCGGGTTACGTACCTTCCAAATATGTGCCTCCCCCAACTACCTCTACCACTTACGAATCTCTTTTGTTGGCTTTTGCCTTTACTAAATCCCATCATAGCCAAACATCACGCAACTGCATAACTCCAATCAACACGGATTGATCAGAAAACGACTTCCTCCATCTTGAACGTCCCACTTCCTACAGCGCCTCTGTAACGCCTGGATCCTCTCAGAGGGAAGAAGGAAATTGAGAATCAATTTAAGGCTTAAACAAGGTTTTAAAAGAAAAAAAATGTCCGAAAGATATGAGAGAGAGAGAGAGAGAAACTGCTATGGCTCATCTCCATGCTAAGGTGTGCTGTTTCGAAACACCTAGAATGGAATTGCGTTTATAGGACCAATGCAACCTATCCTTCTCCAAATTTACAACTCCTATCCCTTCGCTTCCCCCGTTATGCTCACTCAAGCCTTTGAGTTTCAACATGGTCATTGACCATAATGAAGCCCTAACTTATCAACCTTGATGCACGCCCCATTGTTAAGAAATAGGCCCAAACACTCGGTCTGTTGATCAGTTGCCGTAGGCTTACGGTAGCTTCCGTAATTGTGTTTGATGAAAACGAATTTCTTTGCCCTGTAATTTGCTATATATATAATTTGTGCAACCTGAAATTACTATATGAATTAAATTATAAAATTACTGTACCTATGATTGATTTATACTTCTACTGTAGTTTGGAATGACGTGTGATTCAAGATATGCGACAGTCCAGAAAGTCAACGGCACTCCTGTTAGTGCAACCAAATCGATTTTCTTCCTTTAATCGATAAAATACCCCAATAAGACAATTTTATTGCCAGAGTGAAGGATTTACTGCACCATCTACCCGAAGATGAGACTTTTATAGTTCAAGTTAATGGAGGAAGATGGCAATCTTCATCTAACCTGTGGAGCAGACGTTATTTTCGACATAGGCTTGGTTGGGGCTAATGAACTTAGTCAGACCAGCGACATCTCGAGCTCGGATTATTATAATAATTATAATTAAGTTAGAGCCAAGAGAGTTACGTGGCTTTGCTTTCTAACATTTTCACTTCCTTTAACTTCACTAATTATTTTATTATTAAGTTAAAACTAGTTTTTCGACAAATAAATAATTACCGGTCTTGCGCCCCATTTTTATGGAATTTTTACTGGCAGGCCTAGGAAAACTTCAAAGAGAGATGACCAAGCCATCGTACCTCTCTCAATACATGATAGCTGCCTGGATTTGCCCGAGAAATAAATAAAACTTTGGCCATAGTGTCTCCAGGAAGAGTATCACACCGCCTGACAGCAAGCTCTTTAAAATCTCGCAGACCAGCAGTCAAACCATTGATCAGTCCCAAGAACAAGATAGCTGGATTATCCTTCGCCACTAAGCACGTTCTACGAACAGAAGACCAATGGTTTAAAGTAGACATCAGGGATAAATCGAAGTGCAATTTGTTTGGTTCAGATGGCAGGAAGAGGTTCGTCCGTCGAAGACCTGGCCAAAGATTTATCCGTGAACTGCGTGAAGATCAGCGTCAAATCTGATTGATGAAGCGTTATGACGTGGAGCATAATTTGGGGGGAAGGTACTCTCCCACTTGTTCGCTTTTAGGGCAGCGTGAATGCTCAAGCGTATACAGAACTTCTGCAAGCATATGCTGTGCCCAATATGAGATCCGCTTCTGCCCAACCTGTCATTTCTATGCAGGAAAATACACCTTGCCACATGGCAAAGTTGGCGAAGAACTTCCTAGATCAGGAGGAAGTAAGTGTCATAGACTGGACTGCTCAGAGCCCGGACCACAATCCGATTGAGAGGTTGTGAAAGACGTTAGGAAAGAGAAGTAAGGAGAGAATTCCAAGCACCGTCGAACTTTGGGAAATATTTCAAGAAAAATGGACAAAAATCACCCCAGAAGAATGCCTTCGGTTAGTGTGCTCCTGTGATGTCACTGCTTAATTGATAGTAAATATCTACATACCAAGTACTAATATTGTCTAACAACCGAAAATGATTTGTTAAGTAACATCATTGTACTTTTTCATCTACGTCTGTTGTGTTATCGGCCCGGATCGTTTTGACTACAGTGTTTTTGTAATAAAAATGTTCTTTTGCACTTAACTTGCAGTTTCATCCATCCTAAAATGTACAAATCTATGTGGACAGCTTATAACTATGCTTATTTTATATCTTTAATTTACCATGCATTACTTACCATTATTTGGTTTGAAGCTAATATATATATATATATATATATATATATATATATATATATATATATATATATATATATATATATGTGTGTGTGTGTGTGTGTGTGTGTGTGTGTGCAGATTTTGTTAAAGACGATTATATTTCGCCTTTATTAATTTTCTTTGGAAACTTTCTATTTTTCTTATTATCTTTTTTAGTTCATCTTGTAGATGGTAAACAACTTCTTCTACGTTCATCTCTTTTTTAAATGAAATGTGTTTGGTAAAAACCAAATTGACTTTAATTGCTGAGCTTTCGATCTCTGCGATCATCTTTAGAGTGTCTTTCCTCCTTTTTCGGTGAAGAATGGTGGAGTCAGAATGAAATAAAAAAAGATTTTAGAGGATATTTATTCCTAAAATCCCTTTTCTTTTCATTTTGAGACCACCATTCTTCACCGATAAAGGAGGAAAGACACCCTGAAGATGATCGCAAAGATCGAAAGCTCAGCAATTAAATTCAAGTTTGGTTTTTACCAAACACATTTCATTTAAAAAAGAGATGAACGTAGAAGAAGTTGTTTACCATCTACAAGATGAACTAAAAAAGATAATAAGAAAAATAGAAAGTTTCCAAAGAAAATTAATATAGGCGAAATATAATGGTTTTTAACAAAATCTGCACACACACACACACACACACACATATATATATATATATATATATATATATATATATATATATATATATATATATATATATATATATATATATATATATATATATTACTTTTTGGAAAACAAAGAGAATTACAAATAGTGTGGTTCTTAAAATATATGAAATAATTGATTAAAATTAAGGGATGGTTGTTTTATCGAACTTCTTTCTTAAATCAATCTTGAGCCATAAATAAATTATTAGAGCAAATTTAGATTTGACCAACACTGACCTGCGCGGTGTGATCAAAAGGCGGACGAATTGTGATGGAAACGTGAACGGGGAAGAAATATAAAGGGGAAGCGGAAGGTAGAGGAAGATAATAAAGATCAGAATGACAATCACTGGTAAGCCCGAGAGCACCAGAGGTCGGTACTTTCAGTTAGGATGGGGAGAGGGGGGGAGGCAGTATTGTGTTTTTAAACCCAACCAGCGAACAGAGAACTCTTTGTGGCCCTGGGAGTTTTCAAATGGTGAAGTTAAAACTTAAAGGGAGATAACACATAAGTGAAGAATTGTGAGAGTAATTAATCGTTTCATTGTTCCGGCAGGTGGAAGAGGCAACGCAAAACGGCACTCAGCATCATCTGAAGACGCTCCAGATTCCTCTCCGAGCCGACTCCGTGCCAAGTTCCCAGGCGCTCAGAGAATCGTCCAGGAATTAATAGCCGTAAGTCACCTGTGCGTCTGTAGATAGCTATGTACGGGCCCTTTACAAATTAATACCTGTATATAGTCTGTGTGCGAGTAGATATCTATGTACGTGCTTATATGTGATAGTTTATAGCTTGATCAATTCCTTCCAGGAATTAATAACTGTAAGTCTCCTATCCAGTGTAGGTATCTATGTACGTGATTGTATGTACACTTGCTCCAGAAAGTATTCACGCCCATTCTTAATACCAGAATCTTTCGCCATAGTTCATGAACCGTTTATTGTAGGCTAAGGAAATTTGGGGCCTAAAGAATAATTTATTAATAGCCACCCACGAAAATGCAACAAGTTTGATAGACATTTGTCTATCAAATGTCTATTTAATCCTTTTATTTGAAGGAGTAAATAACCTTTATTACGAAAATTCTCAACTAAAAAGTATTCATATGATCTCATTTTCACATCATTATGTTTAATTTATATGTTTAATATTAGCCTCCTTCTATTTATAATTTGGACTAGTTAGGACTAGTGTAGAACGTTCTAACAACCCTTGATTCGGCATCGTAAACTTGACTCTCTTATTCTACAAGCAATCGTCATAGCGAAAGGTAGTGAGTAAAGAGTCTTTGGATATCAAATCGAGAATAATTACGAAATTAAAAAATGAGCTACAAGATGATTTGTGAAAAACTAAATGTCCATAGATCTACAGTGCAGCCATTGATAGAAAAATTTAGGGAATTGGGGACGACTGCGGATCTCCCTCGTTCGGGTCGTCTTCGACAAATTCTACTCCGGACGGTTCGGAGGATTCTTAGATCTGTTAAAAATAATTCAAAAGTTAGTATAAGGAAGATGAAGGATCAGTTAGGAGCGTAAGACGTCGATGTTACTTTGAACACATTGTTGGGTGTGCTGCATAAATCCGAAATGCATGAACGTCGTCCGAGGAAGACACCTTTATTGAAAAAAAAATCATTCAAAATCCCGTTTAAGTACATACACCAACGATCATTTAGAGGAAGACTTCAATTTGCGGAGCCATCTGGTATGGTCAGACGAAACGAAGATTGATTTGTTCGTTACAAACGTCAGGGAGATTCGGCGTAAAAGGGGTGAGGCTGGTCTTCCAAAGAACACTTCACACAGTAAAACATGTTCTGTCGCAGTTTCTATGCAACAAGTGGTGGTACACTTTATCGGATAAACGGAACAATGAATAAAGAATAATACTACAGAAAGATTATCTGAAGAGTGATGCTCACAAGCTTGGCGTAGGAAGAGGATGGGTTTCTTTCAACACGACGACTCCAAACACAAATCGAATTTGGTTTCTGCCTGGTTGAAGGAGGCTAAAATAAGCGTTATAGAAAGGCAATCAAAGTCGCCGACATCACCTCGATAAAAAGTCTATGGCATGAACTAAACGGTCTGCGTCCATACAAAACATCCCAAAACACATCAAAGGATTGAAAAGGTTTGGCAAAAACAAGAGGGGCGCAATTCCATCCGAAGTTTGTTTGAACCTAGTCAAAAGCTATAATAATTGCTGTGGGGAGTGTCATTAGGCAAAAAATGTCATTTTTTATTATTATATACAAAATTTGTATATGTTATGAATACTTTTTGATTGGAAATTTTAGTAAAAGGGTTATTATTACTTTATTTGTATAGCAAACATTAAAATTGTACGTGCATTTCTATTAATATATTCACCTTAATGTTGCCAAATTTCGTTACCCTGCAATAAACGGTTCATGTACTATGATTGTGGTCTTCGATAGGAATAGAAATACTTTCTGGAAAAAATATATGTGAATTTTAGGGGCGTTCTCATTTCTCTCAAGTAATTAATATCTGCAAGCCTCATGTAATTGCCGTTATGCAATTTTTACAGGCGTATTCGATTCCCCCACGAAACTTAAAAGTGTGTTTAATTCTGTCAAATATTAAATAGCTGTAAGTTACTAGTGTGTATAAGAACCTATTGTATGTAGTTGTATGTAGTACTTAATATCCTGCTCAATTCTGTCAAGGAATTAATGGCTGTAAGTCTTCTGTTTGCGTGTATGGATCTATGTATGTACCTACATGAATGTGCTATTTAAAAGCGTGCTTGACGGTATGAGTATGGTCTTCTTAGGAAATTTCTCAATTCTCTCAAGAAATTAATCAATGTTAGCCTCCTATGTACGTGTAGCGATCTATTGTACATTAGTCTGCGTTTATGTGATCGTGCTCAATTCTCTCAAAGATATATTGGTTGTAAGACACCTGTGTCACTATAGGAACAGTTTTTCTGTACGTATCTGATTCTTAAGATCGCGTTCAATTCTTTCTAGGAATAACCAGGTTTAAGCCACCCGCGTATCTGTAGGAATCTTTTGTAGGCGCATGTATGTGATTTTTAAGACCGTACTCAATTCTCTCAGAGAAGTTAAGTATGTAAGTCACTTGTATGCATGTTTGGGTCTAATGGACGAGTCTGTATGTATTTTCTATGAGCGTGCTTAATTATTTAAAAGAATTAACAGCACTACGCCACCCGTGTTCGTTTAGGGATTTATTGACGTGCCTATATGTAATTCTTACGAGGGTGTTCAATTCTGTCAAATAATTAAGATGTGTAAGCAACGCCTGTGTGTGCATGATCCTTGTACGTGTCTGTATGCAATTCTTAAGATAGTGCTCAATTCTATGAAGGGATTAACAGCTGTAGGTCACCTAAATGCGTGTAGGGATCTATGGTACGTGTCTCTGTGTAATTGTTAAGAACGTGTGAATTCTTTCAAAGAAATAACGTGTAACAAATCTACGTGCTTGTAAGGGAGCTGTATGCAATTCTGAATGGCCTGGTCAATAAATTAAAGGTCGGAATCCACCTGTGTCGTCCGCGTTCGGATCAAAATATTTGCCTCTATTTGTGATTCTTAAGAGTGTTCATTTTTCTCAATTAATTAATTGTTGTATTTCATCTATGGACGTGCGTGTGTATTTTTTCTAGAGCAGTAAGTGGTCCTTGTTCTTACTTCCGAATTCCTCTTTCATATGACTTGTTCCTGCGACGCTTTCAACGCGCCCTCCTGTCCCCAGCCAACGTTTGGGATTTGATAGGCTTCGTATATTGCCTCTCTTTTAACCCTTAGGCATTTGATTTTCTTATGTATGTCCTTCCCTTGCCTCGTTGGATTATTTCTCCCTTAAGGTTCCCTCCTCTCGCTCCAGGGCACCTCTCCACTTGGCGCCGTCCGCCGCCTCAGAGATGCGGGTGCGTCCGGTCTGATCCTCCAGGAGCTCCAGGATCTCCTCGCGCACCAGCACCTCAAGCCCGTCCACGAGTGGGTCGAGGAGTTCGTCTCTTTAGGGGGGCTGAAGCAGCTCCTTGACAACGCCACCTCCTTTACATCCAACCCATTACTCTCTTTGGGGGGCCATACATTGATCGTGAGTCAAAGACCCCCACCTCAGTCTAAACCCCTGGAAGGGGAATTGTTTCTTTTCTTGGGGGTTATGAGTTTTACCACAGATTAGCGCCGTGAGAGCCACGGTTCTGAAGGGGTTCCAACCCACCCCATCCGTAGATGGTCCATTACTTGAAAGAAATACTATCAATAACCGCGTGGTGCGAAACAACCCCAATTACGAGTCACAGGATCAAACAACCCCAATTACGAGCCAAAGGAACAAAACAAAGACACAAATAAGGGCCATAAGAACGAAATAGCCATGATTACGAACCACAGTAATAAAACAACCACAATTACGAACCAAAGAACTCTTGTGTTCGTTTGGGATGTGAGAAAGACAACTGCGATCCGGCAGATCCCTTCCTTCTAGTACGACGGTAAGATCGGGCTGTAGGACCCCCGGCAGAAATTAGTTAGCAAGACCAGGAATGATGATCAAAACAGACCCCTCTCCCCCCTCCCGTCCATTTCTACAGTCGATCAGCCCCCCTCCCTTTCCCGATTCGATGATATATTGTGTATGCGAAGAATGGAAGGGGGAAGGGGGAGATGTTGCGATTGACTCTGTGTTCGATCGATGACATATTTGGATCGAGTTGACGGCGCGCAGACGATAGACGATGCACCGCCAATTAATGATTTACTCCTCTACCCCCCCCCCATTTATTTATGTCTCTTCTCACCGCGAATCGTACATAGGTGCAAAAAATCACCCAGAACTCATACTATTTAATATTTTTAACCTTAAATGTCGGGGCAAGTAGGGTCCCATTCACTCGAAAGTAACAGTTTGGAGCACCTTCGGGGGATCGGGAGGATAAAAAAAAAAACCCAACAAAAGTTGAGAGGGAAAAAAAAAGGTCTAAGAGCCCCCTAATGTAGGATAATACCTCTGCCCCTTTGAAGTAAGAGTAGGACGAGAGAAGAAAAAAAAGAACAAAAAAGAAAACAAAAAGAACTTAAAACAAAACTTCCTCTCTAAATAAAACCTTGGCACCGTAAATCCTTTTCGCCCAAACCTTCGTATCGAAGGTCCTCCACGAATTAAGGGTTGGTACTTTTCAACGCCACAAACAACCTGTCTTCCTTGCAGAACTAGGGGTCGTTTAGGAGAGCTGCGCACCATTCCGGTCGCCAGTCCCTTAGTCTACTCGGCCTTATTATCTTCCACGCATTTTCACATCGGACTTCACTTTCTTAACAAACCTCTCCTCTGCTATAATCTTCAACGGTGACCTCTTGTTGGTTTTCTTATTTTTAGTAAATCAAAAAAATAATTCAAACACCACGTTCACATAATGGTAGTAAAGATAATAATCATTCATGTCGATTATTTTCATGCGTTTTGTTGGACATAACTGATGGGATGAAACAGCTAAATGTCCTAATTTATAATCCTCCCAATTGTAATCAATACCAATAAATAATTAGGTTGATCCAGAATTACCCTAAAATTCTCTCCAGACAGAATACGCTGTGACCATCAGAGCAATCATGGATTCTCGCTACGGGCTCGACTATATCGTCGAAGATAAGGAATACACATCGAAACTGGCCTCAGGTGAGTTTAATTCCGCCCACTTCAATTTACTTTACTGTAGTAATCAGAGCTCGTCATCTTGCTAATGAACTTGCGCACACTGCAGTTTCCTTAACTCTTGTTACGGTTTTCTTATTTTTAGATTACTTTCTTAGCTTCTGTTAATGTTTCATATTCTTAATTTTTCTCATTAGCCTTTTCATGTTTCCATATTTTTAGTTACTTTCTCAGGTTTTGTTGTATTCATATTTTTAGTTAATTTCTTAGCTATTGTGCGTTTGTCATATTTTTAGATTAGTTTTGAGCTTTAATTACAGTTTCATATTATTAGTTAAGCTCCTTAATCTTTTTCATGTTTTTTTTTAATATTATTAGTTAGATTTTTATCTTTTGTTGTCATAATTTTTAAAGAATAACAAAAACAAGCAACACTAAGTGATCGGTAATTTAACTCCTATGTTGATGATATTTTTGTATTGACCCATAAATTAGATGTAAATAGTTTCATAGGACAATTGAATAATTTCGTACCTTTTGTCAACTTCACTCATGAATTAGAAGAAGCCGCTAAATTACCTTTTGTGCATCCCCCTCGTCCATCGTGCGCTCCAAAGTTTTAATTTTTTTCTCCGCCAGAAGCCTATCCCCCCTCCCCCACTATTCTATCCATTTCTCCTCAAACTATCCTAAAACACTAAAATATTGGTTTTTACTCTTTAAAATTTGCATCTCGTCGAGTTTCGATCCCAAATTCGTTGATGAAGAATTTAAGACAATATTCGGATTAAAATTCAAATATCGGCTAAATTTCCCATAAAGTAATTTTAGGGAAAAAATAAGAAGCACTACTTGCCAAATAGCTGAATCAAAATTTCAGACATTATTTATTTCACGTTACTGTCAATCAAGTTATGTATCTACTCATCTGTCCTATTATTCAGTAAAATTATAAGTTATTTACTAATAGATTTAGATTAGTCGACAAGAATGCATCACTATTTAATATCAATTAATATTGAAGAACTGACTGCATAAGAAAGGGATTTTATGTTTAATTGTTTATATGCGTGAAATGAAGACCTGCTCAGGCGTCATTTTGAACAGCTGATGCAATTCTAAGATGTTAGAGCTTTGTTCAGCAGCGCTGCCCAAGTTGGTACGTTCGTACAAATTTGGTACTCTTTTGCCGTAAAGAAACACTTCAGATACCATGATTGGTACAAATTTGGTACTCTTTTGCCGTAAAGAAACACTTCAGATACCATGATTGGTACAAATTTGGTACCTTTTTGCCGTTAAGAAACACTTTTTGATACCATTTTACTTTTGTTTTATGTTTTAATTAGATTTGGTACAATTTTACCAAATTTGTTACGTTTAGAGAGTAAGATTTGGTACTATTGCTAAAATTCCTTCGGGCAGCAGGTGACTACCAGCTACCGCATATGTAAGTTATGCTGCGGGCGCTTCCTACTCCCAGCCTATGTTAAATGTTGATTAACAATAGCTGAATATTAACAGTATTTAATACATTAGTCGTTATTAGTTGACATTATCGAATTAGTCTGATTTGAATTACAATTTGCACATAAACTCCATTATTCGCTATCAAAGTTCTAAATTCACTTGGTTGTGACGACTAACGATACCAAACTTCCAGCATAAGGCACTACTATATCAGAAGATTAGTTGTTAGCAGATACTATGTAAACTTGGGAACATTGTTCATCTTACATTTATTTGTTTACTATATTCTATTTAGTTTATGTAACAACTAACTTTATTAGTTATTATTGAAGTATCGAGTATTATTATTACACGGAAAGAATTATGAATCGATGGTACGTAAAGAAATTAAATAAGTTTTATTATATTTATTATTTAATGATCTTTATTGACAATTACTAATAGTAAAGCTGCAATACATAACAAATTATAATATGTATCACATTTGTTTTTTAACAATATATATCATATAATCAATATTCTATTTTGTTAAAGAATCGGAATCGGCATCGGAATCGGAATCGCAATTTTTTTTTAGAATCGTCCCATCTCTAGTAATATTGTTATTTTAGCAATATTTCCATTTAAAAAAACATTCGAAATATTTCACCATAATGAAACAGCTTGTTTTATTGGTCCCCAAAGGACAAACCACTAGAGGAATAGAAAATAGAATTATAGTGCATAAATGCATTTTGTAGGAAAGGGAAAAGTTTCAAAGCACTATTTTTTCATCAGTCGACTTTACATCATCAAATGAATTGGTCTCACTTGAAATCATTCATTATCTTTCCAACTGTTATCGAAAGAAATTTTGATGTCAGCCATCATTAAATTCCTGCAAAAAAAATCAGATAACTTCTTAATTAATAGAATATGTTCACGGTATAAATTTAAATTATCGGACTAATTTCGTATATAACCATTTTTCTGATCGTGAGGCTTTTCATACATCTACATATATTCTGACCTAAAGTGTTCCTTCGTTCGTTTGTTTAAGTGATGTGATATTTTCCCTTAAAATTTGTGTTTTCCTCTGCTTCAAGAGGTGGAAACACGAAAGCGCTTGGGCTTGCCTCTGCGTTATTTTTCTTGGGGGTATTTAATCCCAATATGTATGCCCCATATACACGCCTAACAACCTTCTGGACTCTAGAAAACAAAGACGTATGAGAAACATATTGTTGTCATTCCCATCGCCCCTTCTATCAGTCATATGAGCGATTTGCTAAGGTTTCCGACATGACACCCTTTCATAAGTCTCCTCCTGCCACCCAATTTTCACTACTTTATGCTAAATTTAAATTGACTCACCACTTATGAATGGGTTGCCTATCTGTTTCAAAGTGTATTTCGTAATGATAAATGTAAGTGATTATAAATCTGGCCATCTTTGTCATTTTCATCAGAATAATGGAAGATCTCTTTCACTTTCCCTCGTGGCCGAAATTCGTCTGATTTGTCAAAATGTGAGATTGGGTTTCGCAACTTCTGGGTTTGAACTTTGATGACCGATACTCGTACAATTTACATTCGAATGCTTATTCATGCATACATTTCTTGCTTTATTTCATGCATCCAACTTGTTTAAAACTGGAATTCCACGTTCCACGTCGAATATTATCGGCCTAACAAGCCGTATTGGGAAAATTCACCCTCACCCTTGTTATTACTAGAGAAATAACATTTTACTAGGTAATTAAACGAGGGCCAGTCCGACTTTGAAGGCCAGGGACATAATTTTGTTCCTCATCACATTACCTTTCTATTCTTGCAGACATCTTCTGACCTTATCTCTTCATCTATGAGATTTTTATGTTCGCTTTGTCTTATCGCTTCGTTCCATTGGCTATTTTCTGCTTTGATTATGGCCCTCTAATGAGACACTTGCAAAGAAATAACTCGGGATGTTAAGTTTAAAATATTTTTGAGTTAAGAGGCGTACATCATATACGTTAATCATTTATTGGTATAACAAATATTTCCTTTTTATTTTGTCATAGTCTTATCCGTCAGCTTTGATAGCCAAATGAGGGAGGGATTCTCCTACAAACATTTTAAAAACTAAAAATGCTATTTCGAATATATTATGTAAATGGACGCCTGGATAAGTGATTTTGATGGAAATCGTAATATTAAGTAGAAAGCCAGTTAAATCGGCATGAAACTCGTTTTAATAGACAAAAGGCATTCCAAACTTACATCACTTTCATTATACCGTCAAGATTCGAGTTTATGAGAATAAAAGTCTTCTAAAGAGAAGTTTTTGTTTATTTATCGTTTGCTTGGAGCTTCATATGAACTTGGTTGTTTGTCTAGATATCTTATTTATTTATTTTGTTTCTATCATTTGGCGGATTTCTTGTCAAAAAAAATCCCATTCATCAGTTTTAAAATTTAATTAGTATTTTAAATTCCTTTCAAAATTCGAAGACATTACGGCGTTGGTTAAAGTTGATCGTTTATCAATTTCGTACTAGTCTGATGGTAGCCCTTTTATATTTTGGGCTATTTCAGTCTAAATTTGGAAGTTTTTTAAAAAAAGAAGCTTAGACTTCTTTTAAATTATACATATTGCCAGTTCTAATTCTTCTATAGAAGGAAACTTTAGTCGATTTTCTAATATTTCTTTTATCAAACACTTTTAATTAAAAAAAATGATTTAATTGTTTAAGGCCAATAGTTTTTTGTTTCCTTTATGACCAACCTCTCATTTACAATATACATATATATCATCACTTAGCAACTAGAATTATGTATGTACCCTCCCCCATCTCACGAGTCCGCCAGCGATTTAATATTTAAATATTTAGTGAATTACACGCACACACACACACACACACACACACACATATATATATATATATATATATATATATATATATATATATATATATATATATATATATATATATATATATATATATATATATATATATATATATATATGTATATATATCTCAAAGTAGCGCGAGAGAATGATGAAAATGAATCCATTAAACCACATTGAAAGAGAAAACGGAATCATTTTTCTTTGCAGTTAAAAGTATGCCGTTAGTACACTACGCTACGCAGTGTACTAACGGCCTACTTTCAACTGTGATCAAAGCGGTGCTCGCCGCCTCAGTGTGCCTGGTTCGAATCGCTTCCCTGCACGGATTTTTCGAAAAAAACAAGGTAATAAAAATATTACTGCAAGGAAAAATTATTCCGTTTTCTCTTTCAATGTGGTTTAATGGATTCATATATATATATATATATATATATATATATATATATATATATATATATATATATATATATATATATATATATATATATATATATATATATATATATATATATCCGTTGGTCCAAAGTATAAAGCATCCCCAGTAAATTTTTATATATAACATAATCGATTTTTTAGAATAGGTTGCAGCGACGCAGTCGAGGTATGCGGTTAATCTCTCGCCCCTTGATCTCGCCTCGGGCACACCCGGTCTATTGGATTTAGCCACTTGTTAATCCGTCAATTCATTAAAAATGTAACGGAAGTTAACGCTAAAGCGTTAACGTTAATTATCATTAATATAAAACATTGCAACCTATTTCCATCTGTGCACCCCTTGCAAAACACCAAATAGTGATGGCCCCCTATTCCCGCTCTCATAAAGGAATAATATAATGGATATCGATGACAGATTCATCGTGGTTTTAATTTTTATTAATATTTTGCATATTTGGAAACTCATTTATTTGGACGCGTTGGATTACATTTGCTTCGCCGACATTTGCGCGCGAGTCAAATGAACAGAAATATCGATAATGGCGCGCAAAGAAAATTCTGTGTAACGATAACTGAGCTAAATTTTCTTAACTCAACCTATCCTTATAAAAATGCTAAAAACTATTAATAAAAAAGTTAAAAAATATTTATTGATTTAAATTTCAGGTATTTAAAGTTCTTTGTTTAGAATTTATTAAACGGCAATTATATAATCAATATTATTTTACTGCTTCACTTTATTTACGCTCAATTATTGTCACATTCATTTTTCTGGGGGCAAATTTTCTTGTCCTCGATTGTCGGCTCACGCGTTTATTTATGGATTTACGTCATTGGAGTCAATCAACCAATAAAATTTATTTTATTTATTCATTAGAGTCAATTAACCAATCAAATTTCTGTCCACATCCCAAAGATCAACCATTTTGAATGCAACATCGGCAACCCCTGGGAGACCTGCTCTACACCCCTTAGGGATATAAGCGACCCCGATTTAGAGCATGTTTATTATCCCCACTGGATGAAGGAACGGATTTTACCCGCAAAGGACCGAATTCTTCGGAATCGGTCCTTATGAGAGCTGCCACCGAGAGAACGCATGGGTCTATTTTCCCAGCTAAAACCGTACTGGGGCCGACCAGTGAATGACGTTCTCGGTCACGGTCTTCAAATGGACAGTCTCTCGGGAAGTCGGTCCTTTGAAACGCGGTCTTTAAGCCACCGCTTCCTCGTTCTCAAACGAAGATTTTTCTTTTCTTTGCATTAAGGAGTCTTTATTTTTTCTTTGTCACTTGCTTTTTTGTTTGTATTTGTTCTTTGCATTTGTCGTTCCTATCTTTGTCCCTGCTTTATTCGTAGGTCCCTGTTTTGGTCGTTCACTTCTCAGCCATTGTATTCTTTGTTTCCCTTTATCCTTCTCTCCGTATTCTATTCGTCGTTCTATCAGCCCCCCCCTCTCCCCAATTCCCCACTGGCTCGGATTACGCAGCACTTCTCCTTCCTAAATGCCTCCTCTCGGGGATTCCCCCCTCAGTTGCAAGCGAAGCCCCACCCCCTCCTCTGATCTGTGTAGGATGGGGGGGCGGTTGTCCTTGTCACGTTTTATCCTATTCCACTCTTTCTTTTTTTCTGTATCTTCTCTACCTCCATTTCGTGTGGACGGAGGTGATGCTCCAGCAATAAATTTATTACTTTCATTCATCGTTTGAAGTCATTTGGCGGAGGATTCGTAAACATTCGGGCGACTTCTTAAGCAACTCAGGGGGAGAGAGGGCAGGGATAGTGCCGGGATGGCCTCGCGTCACAGAAATAAAGGTATATGTCTCCTTTTTCCCCATACCCTCCTCTTCCCTTCCCTTTCCTTTGTCTGTTTATACTTTCGGGGTCTGTTACATTATTTGCGCCGAGTGGCATTTGTTTACCTGAGTTGACATAAATGTAGTGCTAATTAGTTTTAGCGTATTTGAGCAATACACTTTATATATATATATATATATATATATATATATATATATATATATATATATATATATATATATATATATATATATATATAATTAGGTATAAAGCCATGTTGTATGCAGGTTCTATTGAAGTCTACAGCTGTATTTTCTTAATATTTCTTACAAGTTTTTTAACGGGGTCTTCGAGGCGAGAAAAAACATCCGCAAATGTCATTCTTTATTCCTAGACGTCTTTCGACCATATTATGTCATCTTCAAGGAATGAACAGAAATGGAATTATTAAAAAATTGCTACATTGTATATATATATTAGTGTAGTAGATGGGTAGCAGTCTTTCTTGAATGCAAATTTTGTTGAAGACCATGGTGTATTTCGCCTTAATTAATTTCCTTTGGCAACTTTCTATTCTTCCAATTGTCTTTTTTAGTCCATCTTGTACATGGTAGATCACTTGTCCTATATTCATCCCTCTTTTAAATGAATGGGTTTGGTGAAAAACTAAACTAAATTGCTGAGCTTTCGATCTTATTCGATCATCTTCGGAGCGTCTTTATGTATTCTTTCCTCCTTTACCGATGAAGTATGGTGGAGTCAGAATCGGACTGAATAGGTGAGACAAGAGTGGGGATAGTGAGAATATAGCATGAGAGCTTTATTATTATTATTATTGAGCGAGGGGGATGGGGTTAATGTGTGTGAGAGAATAGAAAATTAAAAATGCCAGGATACTGGCTGATCTCTTTTTTTCTTTCTTGTTATGCTCTTCTAATTGCTTTTCGGAGTGTGTTTTCTATTTGGTTACTTCTAGGTTTTTTGTTCTGTCTTCTTTATTATCTATGTCTTTGTTTTCAGGCATTCATGCCTTTGTGATAGTTTTTGCTTGTTCGGTTGTTTTGTGTTGTTTTTTCTGTTTTAGATGATTATTGGGTCTTCCTCTCGCCGTAGGCGGAGCCTACTGCTGGGAAAGACTTGACGGTCGTAATTCTAGAATTCTTTTAGTCTCCTGGTTATATACCTGAATTTTTTGCCAGATTTCTTTGACCCGTTTCTCAATCATTTTATTTATTGGGTTCAGCCCTGCCATATCCATTATTGGGAGGAGTCTTTTTCTTTTTCGGCGCCTTGTATTAGTTATAAGGTAGGCCGCTTTATTTTGCACTCTTTGTAATTTTTGTTTGTTTGTCTTAGTTGTTGTGCGGATGGGGATCGGTGGATACACCAGCACCGACTCTACAAATGCTTTGTCGAGCGTCTTTTTTCTTTTCTACTCCAGATGTTTCAGGCTGAATATCAATCTCAGGCCTGATTAAGCCCTGGCAATCCTCTCCTTTACATGGGCGTGGTATCTCTTTCCCCCTTCTGCAGGCCCAGCACTTTTCCTTCGGCTGTGTACCTGTATTCTGTGCCGTTGATGGTTATCCTGTCCTTTTTTGCTCTCATTATTGGTATTATTTTAAATTTGTTCAGGTTGGTTTTAATTTTCCATCTCCTTTCGAATTCATTTATATTTTGAATCTCTCGCTCTGTTGTCCTGGCTTGCCATCTTGGATTTGTGGCCCGAGTGGAGATCACCTGGCTGATGTCCTCGGCGTATTGCACATCCATGCAGCCTGGTGTTAATGGAGGTGGCATATCCGCTGTGTACATCGAGTACAAAGTGAGGCTCAGGCACCCCCCTAGTAGGACCCCAGTTTTCAGCTGGAATTTGGGTCCTTCGTGGTCTTCGATGACAATGTACGCCTCTCTGTTTGTTACGTAGTCAGCCAGGATTCTCTCCATCCGGTTGCCGAGATCGAGTTGGAAGAGTTTGTATTTTAACCCATCCACCCATATCTTGTCGAAGGCCTTCTCGACATCCCGGAGTACCACGTCCACATATCCTTTTTCAGATTTTGCCTGTGCGATCTTTTCGGTTATAATCGCGAGCGCCATAGTTGCGTCTCTTCTTAAAATTCACTTATGAATTGAGCACGGGCAATAAACTCCCTTTTTTGGACGTTGAGGTACAAAACATCAATGGTAGCTATATCACAAGAGTATATAGGAAAAGTACGGATATGAGAAGATGCCTCAATGCGAATAGTGAATGCCCTGAAAGGTACAAAATAAGTATAATTGGCTCATACATCCGCCGAGTATATAAATTCTGCTCTACGTGGGAACTTTTCTACCAAGAGATCTCAAGCGTAAAACAAACGCTCGTGAACAACGGTTTCTCGAACAGCATGATTGAAAAATAACGCCAATCATTTTTAAATAAGCATTTCAAAGATACGGATAAAACGAAAAGTAATCAGGGAGCAGTAAACAACATCAAACTGTATTACAGAAATCAGAAGTCCACAGCCTATAAAATAGAGGAAAAAAATATCAAGGAAATTATTTACCGTAACATCAAGGTTAAGAATCAAATGGACAAAATTCAACTTATTATATACTATAAAACGACAAAAGCCAACAATTTCCTTATGAAAAACAACAGCTGCCAAAACTCCTCGAATCTAAAATCAACCCACATAGTTCACGGGTTCATCTGCCCCAATAAAAACTGAAAGCTTTATGATAACTCAAAATATATTGGCACGCCAACTACCACCCTTTCGAAACGTTTAACCATGCATCTGCAAAGCGGAGGGCCTAAAAATCATATGGAGAGCGCGCACAACATCAACCTAACGAGAGATATTCTAGTTGACAACACCGTAATTAAAAGAAAAGAGCAAAATAAAGCTAGGCGGAACATCTTAGAAGCCATCATAATAAACGAAGAAAAGCCGGCCATCAATAGTCAAGCGTTAAGCTGGAATCGAACATTAAAGTTGTTTTGAAATTCCATTCACCGGATTGGCTCGTTTCCTTTAACGTTGCACTCAAGCCAGATAGAGTAAATATCCCATGAAAACCGTTTTCTTTTCATGACAATTTAAGATCCTCCCGCTGTGCCGTAAGTTGACGTGGCCCATTGTAATTGATGGGAGGAGATATGGCTACTCCGCCGAAGGCACCTTCCTGGGCCTAAAAATCGCTGAACACGGATACTCGAGTCACTACACGGTGAGGCAGAATATGTCGAAGAGAGAAATCTCTAAGCTATATAGGTTCAGTGATCTTAGCTCGGCGAATATCAGGAAATTACACCTGTCGTTTATCCGGGCTAAGCTCATCTACCCTGCAGTAGTGACTCAAGCGGCCAGCAAGACCGCTATGAGGAGGCTCCAAAGAATGCAGAACTCTGCATCCCTCTGCATAAACAAAACCAGACGAAGAGAGCATCTTCGACAGGCAGAGAGACCTGCACTGCAGGCAGAAACTGGAGCCAATAAACGTTGCAACCCATAAACTGGCCAAAAAGGTCTGGTCTACAATGGCCAATGATATCATTCCAGAATTAAGAAGAACTGGAGGCAGAATTAATATCTCTGCCAGATTGCACAGGAAGGTCGCTCGAAATCGGCGAATCCCAAGCACTAAACTCTGTTCCGAGGAAAATACATTACCAATTTACACATAAACATCAACAACACAGAGGATGACATAATAGACTACGAGACAATACTAAACTCACAATAAAAAAATAACAAGATAATACGTCAGATAAAAACACGAGGTAAAAAACTAAATTCGGACACTAATAAAGGCTCGAAAGCTCAACAAAAACACTGCACGAATACAAAGCAAACGAGACGAGGAGACAAATAAACAGAAAAACACAAAGAAGAATACACACTAAGACAAACACTTGACAACATAAATAAAACAAAAAGGAAAAAAATAAGTATTAAAAAATAAAAAATGCCTGCGATGCCCCTCAAACAAGGGCGACCCTACCCCGCTTTAACCATCTATCATCTATCACTATCTAAATCTTCCACTATTGAGTACATCAGCTTTTTTGGAAGAAAACTTGAATTATTTTACGCTCAACTAGAAGTCACAGCCGGCAAAGGTGGTAAAGTCGAGGTAACACATTCAGGAAAACCTCAACGATCTTTGCCTTTTCCCTACGGGGATTATAAGAACATTTTTGTAAGGAGCCACATATAGCCAACTCATGTCTGGCTAATTCCAACCACAGGCCCCTCCCCCCTTCAGAGCAGGGGGGCTGACGTTAACTGAACTGCCACTTATCAATCTCGCCCCAACTTTGTCGGTCCACTTTTATAGACATAATTGGAGACGTAAAGGAAAGCATGTTTGACGATTAGCCCACTGTGGAACTCTACGGAAGAGACTACCCGGTTACGAGGCGATGCTGAAAGCTTTGGGGAAGAGTACGCTCTAATCTCTAAGGGTCGTTTCCGGCCAAGATCACAGGGAGAGATGCAACCGCCCCTGTGTAAGTTGGAAGCAACATCAATAATCAAAGCCCAGACGGGGCGGCACCCCCGGGTGGTGTTAGTTGATTCAATCACCACCCATCATTAAGTCCGCCACATATCACCCGTCTGAGGGGCCTTCCCGGGTCCACCCATCATTCATCCACCCCATTCCGCAGTTCATGTTTTCTGAAGCTCTCTTGCAATGGGGAGGGGAGGGGGTTGCCCCCCATTAAGAACTCTACAAAAAGATCATAATTTTACAAGAAGGAAGAATCACCTGTTACAAGTGCTAGGAAATAAAAACATCAACAAGAGGACAAGATGAAATTTAACCCAGGGGGTCTTCCCCCGAGGGAAAAATAGAGCTCAATGGAACCACTCGGATCCCGCTGTGCACCATCAGTGAAAGCAGCAGGCCTAGTCGAGAGAAGGTGTTCGAAGTGGTCTTCGGGAAACTGAAGATCACTATGCTCCGTTTACTCGAGGTCCCCGCAGGGTATGTGGCGGTCTGCGAGAAAGAAAAAGACGTGGAGGAAATAACGAAGGAGGAGGCAGTAGAGACACTGGGCGAAATAGGTCTCCAACCGGCAATCCTGCCGCAAATACAGAAGCACAGGAGCGTCATATGCAGGAGACTAGATCCTTGGATTGGACAGCACTCCAAAGAACAAACAAAGGAGGAAATTGCGAGGAACCAACCATGGGCCAAGGTTTCAGAAATTATTAAATTCTGGAACAAAAAAGAGAATACAGAATACTAATATGTATTCAAAGTTGCCCTTACGGACACATCAATGGCTCAAAAAGCGAAAGAAAATGGACTTCTGTTATTCAACGCAAAAATCAGCGGTGAGCAGATAGAAAGGGAAGAGTTTACTCCCATACAGTTCTTCTTCCGCTGTTACAAAATGAAGAGCCACGCGACTAAAGATTGCCCCGAACCATAGGAGATCTGTTCAAGGTGAAGTGAGGCGGGGTACCACTGGAAGAATTGTGGCTGTCTGAGGAAGAAGTGTGCCAACTGCGGTCAATGACATCGCTCCATAGCTATGGCCTTTCCTCTTAAAAAGAACTAATAAATAAAAAGTCCAACAGAAGAAAGAAGAGCACAGCAGGATACAAAACGCAACGTACGCACAATCAGTGAAGGCAGTCCTTACGGAAACGGAGGCTAAGAAAACTTACCTAAGACTGGAAAATGAAAACTCCACCAAAATACTGACATGCATCTTATCTTATATGCACATGTCAGGAACCTTACAACCCCAGGAACCTTTGCAAAGGAGCTCAACCAGATGCTCGCGAAAAACGGCATGAGCGAGATGTGATTCGCTGATAATGCACCATCGGGATACGTACTCCAATTACAAATGATCCCCAAAGAAATAAGTATTAAAAGTCAGGAGACAGAGAAGAAAAACATTAAAGAAGTCAGGGGGCCAGATCCAAGGATCGAGGCCAGAAGAGAGAGAGAGAGAGGTGGCCGCTAAGGTAGCTCAACCAACTACACAGTGTGTGGAAAGAGAAACTAAGTCCTCCGATACCATGGACACTTCGGAATCAGAGGGCTCCGTATGTGAGGTGAAACCCCCAAAAGGAAAAATAAAAAGTAATAAGAAAATCGACGCCGACAGAGTAAATCTTTACCTCTACGCCACGGAACAGTTCCCCTTCCCGAAGGACTGGGACACAAATAAAATCTGTGTGGGGATAAAAAAGAAGTTCTACAATTGGGACTTCGACGCTCAATGCGACGACGAAACGGTTGAGGAGGCATTGTTCAATCAAAACATCGCCTTCCACTGAGAAACATTTGTGGAACTGTCCCCAGCAGAATACAAGAAGAAAAGGAACGGGAAACGTAAGTCGACAACCCGTAAACACTAAGATATCCACATAAGCCAGAACAGAAAATGGAAAATCAGAACAACAGGTTAAGAATCTTGACACTCAACGTGAATGGATGGGAGGGAAAGCCACGGTATACAGAAACATATTCCGTGTGCTTGATCCCGACATCATATTAATCACGGAGCATGGTATCACTACGACCAACAAGCAGTTAAAGATACCAGGCTACAAAGTGATCTAAAAAAAAAACATTCTCAGGAGAGGTACGATGGTGCTACCGTTGCTGTCAGAAGGAATCTCTCTGTTTCAGACACCTTCTGGATATGGACGGGTCCTTCGTGGCGGTAGAGCTGCACACTTTAGTGGGCAAGCTCATAATCGCGGCGGCATACCAACCACCTCGACGAAAGTACCTTCCTCTCACAAACTTCTAAACCCTGTTTGGCCACGGCAGAATGGTATTCCTTGGGGCAACCTCAATGCCAGATGCCGAACGGCTGGCTATGGTAACACGAACGAAAGAGGCCATAACTTGGAATTGATTATGCGAAGGAAAAAAATCCAGCGTATAAGTCTGGATTTTCCGACCTATTTTACCGTAAGGCCAGCAACAAAGCCCGACATAGTCATTACAAGCGATGGCTTCCCCTTCAATTACCGTAGTGAGCCATGCCCAACAGTCCACAGCGACCACATAGCGATTTTGACGACCATTTCTCTCGTGCCAATACAGCTCCCAATCCCTCGTCGAAAAAGCTACACTTCGGCCAACTGGGAACGCTACAAGGAAATCCTTGCTAGATTCGAACAAGAGGACCTAAACGGAGCAAGGCTAGAGAGGATCGATGAGGAGCTGGAGACGATAACTGCCCACATCATCGAAACAGATTGTGAGAGTGTAGCGATGAAGAGATATAAAACTCTCCCACAACCCAGATGGACCGAAGAAATGAGAAAAATCGCTAGAGTGCACAGGGAGGTGTACGATGGAATCAGGAGAGAAGGTACAAATCGGGAAAGAACCACGCTGCTACGACGCCTGAGTGAAGAACTTAAGCAGGCTATTAACCAGCAACAGGCTGAAATCTGGAACAGCTTGATTGAAAAAGTTGACAGCGAGGTGCGACTCAATGTGTTCGGCGACTTGTGAACAAGTTGAAAGATCTTACAAGTAGAGAAAAGACCCGCATTAAGGAGGGCGATAACTACTTGGAAGACCCCGCGGTATTGGAAGAAAGATTCCGCATATTCTGCAAGGATGTCTTCAAGATAACACCAGAAGAAAATGCGGAATTCAACCAGGAATTCGAGGGCCAACTGATTGAAGATCTTAATCAGATTGTGCATCACACGATCCCACATGCCTATGTCGATGATGGGAGGATTTTGGCAGACCATGGCCGCCAAACTTCACCTGAAGAGGTCATGTCAGTCATAAAAACCTTCAAACAAAAGGCCCCAGGCTGGACGGGCATCACCAAAAATAACTTGGTGCATGCCTCCCGGCAGATCATTCAGGAAATCACGAACATCTACAATGCTCTCCTGAATACTGTCTACTTCCCCAACGGTTTAAAGATAGCCAAATCATCTTTATACCTAAAGGGAGGAAGCCTGATCAATTGGTGGACTACAGGCCAATATCCCTCCTAGAGATTATAGGCAAAGTCTACGAAAGCTTCTAGCCAACAGGTTACAAGACCAACTGACCGAGTTGGAACCCACAGCCCTCAGCAACATGGGTTCCGCAAGAGAAGGGAAACTGACACAGACCTTGCCCTTCTCACCGAAAAGCTCGCCCGCTGTAAAGCTGAGAGGAAATACGTAGACTTGGTGATAAGAGATGTACAAAAGCCCTTCGATAAGGTTTGGCTAAGAGGCCTACAATACAAGATCTTAGGCCTCCAGCTGAACCCAATCCTGGAAAGAGTTCTCTGCGACTACATCATGCGCAGAAAAGTAAAGCCCAAATTTTGATCGAGGGCTACAGAGGACCCTAGTTTGAACTTGAGGCGGGTGTTCCACAAGGTGGCTGTCTGAGTCCGCTGCTGTACCTTTTTTACGCACTGGACTTACCTGATCCGGTAGAGGAGTAAGTGATGTACCTGAAGTTTGCAGACGACATCACACAAATCGTCCCCAGTTATTACAAACATGCTGGATATCAAGCAAGGCAGCCATCGAAATAGATAACATCAATCGATACGAACGAAAGTGGAAAATCAAGACTAACCGCCGAAAGTTCCAGATCCTTGCAATTAACCGCCGAAAACCTGTGGATATCTTAGTGAACGACGAACTATACCCATACGGAAATAAAGGCAAAGTCCTAGGTCTGCCCTTTACATCCAAAGAATACAAAGTTCACATTAGCAACAGAATCTCCCTAGCCAAAATACAGCTCGGAAAACTGTATAGATTTAAAAACCTCAGCCCCCAAAATCTTAAAAAGCTATACACTGCTCTGGTGCGCTCAACCTTAGTGTACCCGGCAGTGGTCATGCAGGCTGCGAGTTCCACCTCTCTCAGACAAATGCAGAGAGTGCAGAACCAAGCAGCCCGGCTTATAGTTGGAGCACGAAGGATGGACTATATTCAGCAAACAGAACTGCACTCAAAAGAAGGTCTAACCCCACTGAATATGGAACTCCAAAGGCTAGGGAGAAGACCTGGGACAAGATAGAAAACGAAATACTCCCGAACATGAACCTCGATATAGAAATTCCAAGAGCAGTTAGGGGACGCGCCACCAGGCAAACCCTATTCCCGAGTGGAAGAAACTGCTCCCGAGAAAACCAAATCGGAATATATACGTGAACAGGTAAAGCACAAACACCTGAGTGTAAAAAAAACCCAAAATAAACAAACAGAAGAAAATATACAGAAATGAAATAAAAACCTAAACCCCGGCAGAATAAGTAATAAACTGTTAAATAAAATAAAAGAATATATATATAGCAGATAAAAAAACTTGAAAGGCTTGAATGCCACGATGGAGGAAAAAACAAATTTATTTATCTATTTATTTAATTAAAAAAATAAAAATAATAATAAAACAAAAAATAAATAAAAAAACAAAAAAAAACGGGAAAAAAATAAATGGGAGGAAAAATAAAAACCAAACTAAGAGAAAAAACCTGAGAGATGCCCTATACACCAGGGCAAAACTCAACTTCTTTTTATCTTTATATACCTACCACACATTTCCCACTTATTACATCAATTTCAATTTTCAATTTCTTTTCATGACGGCTGAAGAATTCTTTGAGAAAACTACGCTAATACCACATCTCTTAATCGATAAAGGAGAAAAAGGAAGGGGCAAGGCTGCCTCAAAAATGTCAACATCCTCTTCACTTTCCCCACGGGGACTCTCCAGAAGACATTTTGAACCTGCTCCTAGGTGACTTTATGTCGACCTAACACCCCCCTTCCACTCCCTCGACGGAGTTACGAAGCTTAAATGAACTGAACTTATCTAGTCTCGCTCCAACTATGTCGGTCCACTTTGATAGACATAATTGGAGAGGTAAAGGAAAGCAGGTTTGGTGATTAGCCCACTGTGGAACTCTACGGAAGAGACCACTCGGTTTCGAGGCGATGCTGAAAGCTTTGGGAAAGAGTACGCTCTAGTCTCTAAGAGTAGTTTCCGGCCAAGACCACAGGGGGACATGCAATCGTCCCTGTGTAAGTTGGAAGCATCATCGATAACCAAACCTCAGACGAGGCGGCACCCTCGGGTGGTGGTAGTTGATTCGATCACCATCTATCATTAAGTCCGCCACATTTCACCCGTCTGAGGGGCTTCCCCGGGTTCACCCATCATCATTCATCCCCCTTTTTGGCAGTTCACGTTCACGGAAGCTGATTGACGAAGTAGAGGGAGTCACCACAAACAAATAAAGAACAAGAACATCATCGTAAGAAGAAAGGGAGCACGAACTTTTACCTGAATCCTGTCACCACTAACAAGAGATTAATGAGAAGAAGAAGAATACAGTCCAGAGGGGCCACTCTCTCGAAAAGATGGCCCAAGAGAATACAACCAGAATACCTATGCGGGCAGTCGACGGACAGCCCAAGCCCAGCAGAACACGCGACTAAAGACTGCAAAGAGCCACAGGAAACCTGCTCCAAAAAAAGTGAAAAGGGACACAATTAAAGGACGTGCACTAATAATTTCGAGAAGTGCGTTAACTGTGGGCAAGGACACAGATCAATGGCCATGGCCTGCTCTGTAAAAAAAGAGATTTTTAAAAGGAAGCATGAAGCGAAGAAGAATGAGGAAACGCGTAGAGCGAATACATCCTACGCTCAAGCAGCAAGGTAGCCCTCTCTGAAGTGGACACAAAGAAAACTTATCTTAAGCTTCAAAACGAGAACTCGACGAAGATTATGACGTGCATCCTTCACGCGCACGTCATGAATCTCACGCGCCCTGGCACGTTCGCTAAAGAGCGGAACCAAATGCTAACTAAAAACGGGATGGACCAAATGTGGTTCCTGGGGATGTCCTGCAATTGCAGATGGTCCCAAACCCCAAAATATACGGTCAAGAAACCTTCAAAACAGAAAACAAGAAAGAGAAAAAACAAGCAGTTGAAGTGAAAACTCCTGCCCCTAAACAAAGACAAGAAATAAACGAAGAGAGGGAAAATGCTGGGTCTGATACCAATGGTTCCTCGGAATCCTCAGACTCATCGGACAACGAAGTCCCACAAACAAAAAAGGCCAAGGGGAAGAAGCGAAAAAGCAAAAGATTGCGTGCGGACAATATCAATCTTAAAGTGTACGCATGCGGCCAGTTTCCCTCTCCAGAAGAAATGGAGCCCAGGGATATATTTCATGGGATTAAGGCAAAATTGTTCGAATGGGAATACAACTTTGAAGTCGACGCTGAAACGGTAGATTTCAAATGTAGATTTCAGAAAGAAGAAAAACGAGAGGAAGAAGAACATCACCCCAAAACACTAAAGAGACAACATGGGAAGAGTAAGCAATATAATGAGGATTCTGACACTCATCGTAAACGGATGGGAGTGGAAAGCTACGTCATATGGAAACATATTCCGAGTGCTTGACCCAGACATTATTCTTATAACGGAGCACGGTATTGACACTACATCTGGTCAAATTAAAATACCGGGCTACAGAGTGGTCATGAAGAATCATTCTCAGGAAAGGTTTGATGGTGCTGCAATAGCTGTCAGGGAAAAATCTCGTTCAAACAACTACCAGAACTCGATGAATCCTTTGTGGCGGTTGAACTTTACACATTGGTAGGAGACCTCGTGATAGCCGCAGTCTATCAACCCTCTCGTCGAGCCTATCTCCCGTTAAATAACTTCTACACACTGTTTGGGCACCGCAGAATGGCAATCTTAGAGGGCGACCTCAATGCCAGATGCCGTGCGGCGGGTTATGGTAGTACCAACGAAAGAGGCCGAAACTTTGAACTGATTATGGGAAGAAAAAACATCCAGAGAATAGGGCTGATTTTCCGACCTATATTACTTCTATATCAGCAACCAAACCTGACATAATCTTAACAAGTGAAGGCCCCCCATTCAACTACCATAGCGAGCCAGGCCCAACAGTCCCAAGTGATCACATAGCGATCCTCACCACAGTATCTCTCGCTCCGATCCAGCTTCGAGTCTCTCTCCGAAAAAACTACGCCTTGGTCAACTGGGAACGTTACAAGAGATGACTCAATCAATACGCCCCAGCTGACCTAAGCGACGCGGCTTTGGAGGAGATAGACGAGGAACTGGAGAGGATAACTACTTCCATACTAGAAGCGGACCGCGAGTGCATACCCAGGACTGGGTATAAAACACCTCCTCAGCCCAGATGGACAAAGGAGATGAGAGAGATCGCCCGTGTTCACAGAGAAGTGTACGAAGAGATAAGACGGAAGGGTCCTAACCGGGAAAGAAGCTCACTTCTTTGGCGCCTAAGCACCGAGTTAAAAGAGGCTATCAACCTCCAACAGGAGGAAATATGGAACAGCCTGATAGCCAAAGTCGATAGAGAGCTCAACCCGGCTAAATTCTGGCGTCAAGTCAAGAACCTAAAGGGACTTACCGCAAGAACTAAGGCTCGAATAAAAGAGAACGGAGACTATATAGAGGACCCAAGGGTTCTAGAAGACAGATTCAGGAATTTCTGGAAAAACATCTTCAGGATCACCCCAAAAGACAACGAAGAGTTCGACCAGGAATTCGAAGGCCAACTGATCGAAGAACCGAATTAGGTTATGAACCGCACGCACCAACAACATCAAGTAGACGAAGGCAAGGCGATGGCGGACCATGACCGTCCCATAACACCATAGAAGGTCATGGCCACTGTAAGATACTTTGAACAAAATGCACTAGGCTAGACGGGCATCACCAGAAACAACTTGGTAAATGCACCACAGCAGATCATTTAGGGAATTACATACGTTTCCTTCGCTTTCCTGAATACGGGTTACTTCCCTGAGGGTTTTAAGATCGCTAAAATAATCCTCATACCCAAGGGAGGTAACCTCCCTGATCAACTGATCAATTATAGGCCAATCGCCCTGCTGGAATTCGTTGCGAAAGTCTACGAGAAGCTCCTAGCTGACAGGCTTCAAGAACAACTAGCCGAGCTAGAAGCAGCACGGGTTCTGCAAGGGAATATCTTAGGAGCTTTTTTCATTTTAATTTTTTTCCCAGACCATCTTTTTGACAAACTTACTTCCAATTTCTTATTTAAAATGTTCTCTCCAAAACCCCTCTAATAACTGTCCCCAAACAAAAACTATTCTTAAAACTGCCTTATCTTCCACTTGACACAAAATTCAACAAAGCTTTACTCTCGACTCTTTATAAATACTTTCCCCAATGCAAGTTTCTCCTAATGAATTCTAATCCTCTTGCTGTCTATACTTTCCTTCGGCACAAAGAATCACTCCCATTATGCCTGCGTTCCTCCATCATTTATCAATTCACTTGTGCGACCTGCCAAAGTCGCTATGTAGGCCAAACAAGTCTACAATTAAGATGTAGGATCGCTAAGCATATCGGAGTATCATACAGAACCAACATTCCCATCTCCAAACCCGAACACTCCGCTATACGAGAACATTCACTACAACTTAACCACCCGCTTGACCCTGATTCCTTTAGTATACTCTCTTCTGCTTCCTCTTCTCTAAGTTTAAAAATTCTTGAATCTCTTCACATCAAACAAATTAACCCAGAACTCAATGATTATTCATCATCCCTTAAATTATTCACTATATAGACAAATGTACAACCAACCACATCCCCCTTAATAGTTTTCTTTTTGCCTAATTTTGTCTGTACTATCAGTTGTTACTCCCAGCTTAACCGTTATAAGGTTAGTCTCGTGCAGAGAAATTATTATTTCTATTTCAGTTTGTCCCATTAATATCTAAACGATCTGGTTTATTATTGACTTTTCCTTAATTTAATGTTTTAGTCGTCCTTTTGACCCCTCCATTATTGATTATTTACTATTTAAACTTTCATGCCTTAGTCTACTCATATTATTTGATGTTCAATCACTTAAAATTTAACTTAATTGAACTACTTGCTTCGCTCCATTTATTAATATCCGCTTCGATTACATACCCCCTGTTCTAACTTATTTTCGATTGTTCGCCCTACCCATATAATTCTCTCTTGCTGTGTTTTATAGTGAATTTTTTGTATTCCGCTTGATTCATGTTTACTATTCATATTTGTTGCTCATGGTATTATTTAATTTTTTTCTCTCTTATTAATCGATTTCTTCATGCCTTGCTTTCGACTTTATTGCTATAGTTTATAATTTTTTGTATTTCGATAGTCATTTAAGTCATGTTTATTATGCATATTTAAAAACTCGTGGGATTATTATTTAATTTAGTTAGTTATTTTTTTTTAAGATATTACATCGATTTCTTATTAATAGATTTTCACTAATTTGATTTCTGTGTTTAGTTATTCTTATAAAAATAATTTTTGGTATTTAGAATTCGCTGATGATGGTCATCGTCAATGACCGAAACGTCCGGAAAATTAAATGTTCAAAACCATCGCATATGTCTTCATATTCCTGCTACGAATAAGGTTCCCAAGGAACGACTCCATCACTAATATATATATATATATATATATATATATATATATATATATATATATATAAATATAACAATGTAAGAACCTGACTGTCATCGACGGTCAGCAACATTATTGACGGAGGAATAAAGTTTTTGAAACAAACAAGAAGAAAGCATGTGAGTGAGGCCATAACACCAGGGCAACCTAGTAAACATTTTCGCACTTATGAAAACCTACCACACATTTCATCACTTAGATAAATTAATAAATTTCTTTCCATTCAGTCCGATTCTGACTCCAACGCATTTCATCGGTAAAGGAGGAAAGAATACATAAAGACATTCCGAAGATGATCGAATAAGATCGAATGCTTAGCAATTTAGTTTTGTTTTTTACCAAACCCATTCATTTAAAAGAGAGATAAATACATGACAAGTGATCTATCATCTACAAGATGGAATAAAAAAGACAGTTAGAAGAATAGAAAGTTGCCAAAGGAATTTGCATATATATATATATATATATATATATATATATATATATATATATATATATATATATATATATATATATGAGTAAAAGAACTCAATGACGAGTTATGGTATATGATAGTGAAACCACTGTATAGGAGCCAAAAGTTTAATTTACAGGACTAGTTTCAGTATGTAGTTTATCATTCGTATTACTAAATTTGTTTTTATCCCTGGGACGGTAATGAATAGATTTTGCTTTAGATAAACTTTTAGTGATCACGTGGAGGGGATAATTTAATTCAATGAAACTGCAGGTTATATACGAGTGTAATCTCGTCTTCTAGAAAGCGAGTCGTTGCATCAGGTATGTTTTTGAGAGCACTTAGGATATGTGACCCTTGCTTTCTAGAAGACGAGATTACATATATAACCTGCAGTTTCATTGAATTAAATTATCCCCTCCACGTGATCACTAAAAGTTTATCTAAAGCAAAATCTATTTATTACCGTCCCAAGGATAAAAACAAATATAGTAATACGAAGTGTCTATCCCTCCCCTTTTCTCCCCTCCTCAAAGGAGTGAACAAAGTTATTTCTCCAGGCCTAACCACATTTAAATACCCTTCTTCTATCCTTAAATCTTTCCCTGCGACCAAGCCCGTGGATAAGACAAATGAAGCAGGTGTATATTTAATCCCGTGTGGCTCTACAAACTGTCCCTCATTTTACATAGGAGAGACCGGAAGAACCTTAACAAAACGATTTTAAGAACATAACGGTGATGTCAGACGAGGCAGTATCACATCCAGTATTTTAATCATACTAGCAATTTCAACCATCAAATTGACTATTCAAAGGCACAAATCATATATAATTGCAAAGATTTCCGTAAAAGAAAAATAATAGAATCTTTAATAATAGGAGAAATTTATAATTTTAATTTGTCAGATGGGCAATTGAAAAGCAGCCTCCATTCCCGTAACCCTATTGTAAACAGCTTAGTCAACGATCTAGACTCGCACCCCTTGATTAATGACCTTTCTTTCTCGTTTTGTGGTTCTTTGAGTTTTTTTCTCTTTGTTTTTTTCTGATGTGTACGCTATTTAGAGACTTTGGTAACAATTGCATTCTCAGTATACGACTGAAGAGGGTATGATAAACTATATACTGGAAATAGTCTCGTAAATTAAACTTTTTGCTCCTATACAGTGGTTTCACTATCATATACCATAACTCGCCATTGAGTTCTTTTAATTATATATATATATATATATATATATATATATATATATATATATATATATAAATAATTTTTAACCCTTTATTAGTTCAGTAAATACATGCAATTTATTTGAACCGCATTAAGCGCATCAGTTTGGCTAGCGCCATGGTGTGAGCTCATTTTATCGGTACCAAATATGTCTCTGAAGTCAAACAGAGAAGTGATTCGGACCCACAAACATCAATTCTTAAATGCATAATGTCCATAGTGGGATTATTGGAGCGAGCAAAGCCATCACCGCTATTTCCTCTATTAACTCCTTCACTGCGCACCAGGCCATTGCTGCGTGTGATAGCGGCGGCCTGCATAGTATTGGGCATTCCCACCCATCTACCGGGTCGATTGATTCTTAAAAATAAGTCTCTCGGACTCCACCTATTGAGAAGAAACCTGACAGTGCACGAAAGGGAATGGCATCTTATGGACTAGGAACGAATAGAAAGAAATAAAAATGAATACACTGTATTATGGTATTATTCCATTATAAATTTAATTGCTAGGACATATGCCAGCGACATTTTTAGGTACTCCTGTTTGCTATTCCCACATCGCCATTTGCGATAGTCAAGGTCTTTGGTTTATTTACTGTTTTTATTCATTTCTGCTCCTTTACTTTCTTTTTTAAATTGTTGGTTAGCTTTTCTCTTTCATCCAGTAACTGTAAATTCAAAATTTTAAGCCTTGTGTTTGTGCTAGGGACCGAAGTCTTTGAGGTCCAATATCATTGGGTCATATGTTAAACAGTTTGTGTTGTCATATATTTTTTTTTTCTCTTGTGGTAATAATGGAAGATGGTTAGATTAGGAGAACACCTAGGGACGCAGCTCTTGCCCCTAGGGTACATCTATTTCATTTCCATTCATGGGAAGGCGAAGCCTTCAATTCTTCGCACCCGGGTACAAATTTTGTAGATTTTATTAATTTTAAATCTGGTATGATGTAGAGGGGGAACGCCATGTTTATGCTAAAATCAACAAGTACTCTTATTGCCTCTCATACGCAATTTCTAACGCAACGTAACAGGTAAGAGATTAGAGTGTACCCGTGCATAATATTGTGTGATTTCGTGTGTATGTGTGATATAAGTTCAAAATACTGAGATTAATTATACATGCAAATCATGTTTGGGGATTTTGTGGCAATCCACCTGTCTGTTGAACGTCGATGTTATCTCAGTGAGGGCTCTCATTATGCACGGTAAGGGCCTCTCTTTACGCACAGTACGGGGCCTTTTATGTTACGCTCACCAAGTGGCACAAAGAAAAAATATGGAGGAAAACAAAGATGCCAGGAAAGGCTCGGTTTGGGGTTTCGCATTTACGACCTCGTCTCTGAATGCAGTTGGAAGAATGAATAGAATCAAACTGCTTCAATCGCCGAAGTTATGACGATAATGTAAACCTTTCATCCCAAGGGACCTTCAAATGGCTTGCCTTAAAGTTTTGCAAAAGGACGAGGATATTTTTGGAAATATTTAATCATTCAATTGGAGAGTATTGGCTGTGGAATTTGTTTTGTCGTGCTCAAGCAACGCTGGGGAGATTACTATAACAAGAAATTTGCATTTTTCTTTTACAGCTTTGGATACCTCTAATGTCACTATCAAAAAACAAGTATTTGAATTGCTCTCCGCACTCTGTGTCTACAACGCTGAAGGTTATGCGCGCGCCCTTGATGCTCTGAAGCACTACAAGGTAGGAGGAATTCCTGGTTGCAACCAGGATCATGTCTGTTGCTCAACTCATTTTTCAGGTTGTCCTTGTATTCGAGTACCACTTCCCAATGGATATGACCCCCTCCTCTTCAAGTTTAGAATGCTGAGCGGTTGTTGCAATTGTTCTCTCAAGCTTAATCTTTATGACTACTTTTTTTTCTTTTGTTACGTTTGCGTTTCCATCCCCCCCCCCACTTCAGGATGCAAGATGTCGTTTAAGGAAGGTGATCTCAAAAAACAGAAACTAAACCTATTCAAATGCTGGTCTGAGACATCTTTTTAACTTGGGACAGACCATTAATGAAAGTCTTTTTCCAATTTACTGACGAATCCAACAGGGACGCTTCCCGTCTACTGTTTACAGGAACATTCATTGACAGTCATCTGTTTGCAGAGACACTCACTACCTCAATCTACTGTTTGCAGTGACAATTACTGACAGTTACTGATTACAAGGGCAGTCGCTGCGTGCCTCTATGCAGTGTTGGCCTCTTGATATTAAATAGTTAAATTTGTACACTTTACCTTTTACTCGTTGAGGCTATTTTGACTTTTGCCCTGGTAGAGGTTAGTCTACAGGAATAATCCGCATAATAAATGTCATGAAACCTTCTTCACAACCGCCTGCATGATGATGCTTGATGTGGACGAGAACATAAACATTTAATGTTCAAGTTAATGGCCAGTAACTCCTTGGTATGGAAGGCACGAGCTAGTGTTCTGGGGATGGCCTTAACGACTCTCGTGTTTGTTGATTCTGCTCCTATCTGACCTCCCGGATGCATCCTACCGGCAGAGCCGAGGCTTCTTTGTCTACCGGCAGAGCCGAGGCTTGTTTGTTTAAAGCAGGCAACTTAATTTGCCTCTCGGCCGCACCTCAGACCACATATTGAATTTAGGCAATAATATAAGGTTATGAAAGCAATAATTAATATAAAGTATTAAGTTTTATTTTTTCATTCAAAAGATATATATATATATATATATATATATATATATATATATATATATATATATATATATATATATATATATATTATATATGGATAAAACCACAGTAATAGGACTAATTTTATATGCGAAACCAGGTTTCGACGGAGACCTACGTCATTGTCAATCGCTCGGAAACTTGGTTTCGCCTATAAAATTAGTCCTATTACTGTGGTTTTACTCTTATAGTTACACGTACGCTACTGTACTTTTTGGATATATATATATATATATATATATATATATATATATATATATATATATATATATATATATATATATATATATATATATATATATATATATATGAGGAATTAAACCACATTCTCCGAAGACAATTTAATTCAGAACAGTTTCGGTGTATCTCACAACCTTTTTTCAACTGACACTGGGCAGAAAATATAAGATAAATGCATAAAAGCATAACACAGGATCCCCTCTTTTTTCCCCCAATCCCCTACTCGTGGCTAATCTGGGGAGGGGTTAGGCCTAAGCATATTGAAGGGCTGACATTTTACTATTTTATTTATTTGCGATATTATTACAGGATTAAAAGAAAATTGACCTTCAGATAGATTTAAATTAGGAACTGACGATATCAAGCTCGATTCTACGATTTTTCTCTTCACATAGTTAGCCGATTTAAATAACATTTTACTTCCATTAAAACGATCGTATGATTCTTGTCTCTAACATGGCAAAATATTCCACTACTTTCGCTGCCCACTCTAATATCTCTTTTGTGTTCGTACAATCTCTTGTCTAGATTTCTCCCCGTTTACCCTATATAAACTTTATGGCAATCGTTGCATGGTACTGCATATACTCCTATGTTATGATGTTCTTTGGGTTTCCTGGCCATCATCAATTGGTTTAAGGAATTATTATATTTAAAGGCTAGATTAATACCCGCTTTTCCAAATATGTCCTTTAAACTATTTAATTTATTATTAAATGGCAATGTTATACATTTGTTGAAGTCGTTAGTGCGGGAAGGCTTATTACCATAGAATGTTTTCCTAGCTGCAAAATGGGCAGACGATATGAACCAATCGGGGTAATAAATATAATAATTCCTTAAACCAATTGATGATGGCCAGGAAACCCAAAGAACATCATAACATAGGAGTATATGCAGTACCATGCAACGATTGCTATAAAGTTTATATAGGGGAAACGGGGAGAAATCTAGACAAGAGATTGTACGAACACAAAAGATATATTAGAGTGGGCAGCGAAAGTAGTGGAATATTTTGCCATGTTAGAGACAAGAATCATACGATCGATTTCAATGGAAGTAAAATGTTATTTAAATCGGCTAACTATGTTAAGAGAAAAATCGTAGACTCGAGCTTGATATCGTCAGTTCCTAATTTAAATCTATCTGAGGGTCAATTTTCTTTTAATCCTGTAATAAGATCGCAAATAAATAAAATAGTAAAATGTCAGCCCTTCAATATGTTTAGGCCTACCCCCCCCCCACCAGATTAGCCACAAGTAGGGGATTGGGGGAAAAAAGAGGGGATCCTGTGTTATGATTTTATGCATTTCTCTTATATTTTCTGCCCAGTGTCAGTTGAAAAAGGGTGTGAGATACACCGAAACTGTTCTGAATTAAATTGTCTTCGGAGAATGTGGTTTAATTCCTCATCTTTTCTTGCGATATTGCATTAATTTTCATCATCATATATATATATATATATATATATATATATATATATATATATATATATATATATATATATATATATATATATATATATATATATACCACCTTTGTAAATATTTTCGTTATTCCTTGAGAATGAACTGAACAAGTTCGAAAGTACTTGGAATCCGCCTTTCATTTTCCTGTGGGATATTTTGCATATATATATATATATATATATATATATATATATATATATATATATATAAAATGTATGATACAATGACTTATCGATTAGATTCCAAATTTAACAACTTCAGTAGAAACTTAGCATTTTAATGTCAAATTTATTGTTGCGATTCTTTACTACAGAATCTCCAATGCTTTGGGGGATTTTAGAGATGGCGACGCTTGAATCAATTCCAAGGTGGAAACCGATCAATCTGGATCTCATTTTCGAGTTAATGAAATTAATTTTCGAGGATCATTCTTGACATTTAAATGAGCTACAAGGCTTCTTAAAAAAACTAGGAAGTCATTTTCTATTATATTGGGACCTCTTGCTAGATATATTATTCGATTATTTCATTTAAATAGAAAAACCTTAAAAACAAATAATATAACATCCGCGGACCACACAAGATCGTCTGGACGACCGCAGTGCATGTTTAAAAACTTCATCGCCAAGGCCTTAGACTCAGATGCGCGTCCATCTTTTTTTGGAATTTACTTCATTGTCAGGAGAAGAAGCCTGGGATTTAAGCCAGTTTCTCTCCTGGATACCAGGACGCGCTTTCTCGTTTGATTTGCGTTTATTAATAGTGGCCTGGTAAAATCTGCACACGCGCCTCTTTTATCTCTCTTTGCGGCGGTTGCCAATCAGGTTGGGCCGGCCGGTCCTACGTTAAACTAGGTCTCCACTGAGATGAACGAGACGGAGCAAATCCGTGCTCAAAACGTTACCACGACGACATTCTAAAAAGACTATCATTGTGTTGATAGTAAAATAGATGTATGGCAAATTGCCCAGCTACTTGCTGCCGTCACACAGGCACTAAGGTGACCATCGATACATCCTTTGTGCCAGAACAGTGATTCACAGCCTGGTTTGGCCCCTTGCGCCCTCTTCATCATACATCACTACCATGGGCCCCCTCCTTCTCTACTAAATAGTTGCATTCTAAATAATATTAATGTAAATCTAAATGGACCATTTTCACAGATAAAAGGGTAAATATGTATCTTTATTTTTATCACCACATTCAGTAAGGTGACAGGTTTTGTACAATCTGTAGATTGTATTTGTAGAAAAATCCCTATTTTACTATTTAAGTCTACCAATCTGTGGTCCGATCCCCCCTTCTGCATTTTGAAATATACCCGTTTGACAACCATTCATCTTAGATGTGTATTACAATTAAATGAACATAATATTAGTCTATATAATACTCAGAATGGGGTAATTTTATCATGGATTTATTAGCCTAATAATTTGTTGGGTGTGTGATTTATATTAAAAAGAATTAAAGGGATTCCTAATGAAATCCTTTTAATTGGAATTGGTGCGCGAAACCTTTGCTCCTTCTCTGTAGTTTGATTGCGCCATTCCTCTTATGTTGATCCTGGCACTGAACTGCGCTTATAAGGCGAACTCTGTGATCATCATCATTAATGCGAGGCCATCATTATCACATGGTCAAACTTGTTATCTTTGATGAACAAATGATTATGTAAACTTGTCTTATGTTAAGTAATCGGAGAAATGGCGCGCAGATATGTGCAGTGACATTGCCAGAGCACCTGAAATCATCATCGCTTAAGAGCATTTGGTTTCAAATTATACACACGTTCTGATTTCTAACAAAACACACATACAATCGGGGAGTTACGGTAATGAAATTAGCCTATTATTCACATTGAAGCTTTAAGATGTTGTTGAAACTAACTGCCTCTAAAACTTTTGAGCAAATAAGATTACTTCCTACAATTAGCGTATGCATTAGATGCAATTTATCAGAAAATTATCAAATGGAGTGTTTCCATAATAATCAAATATCATTGAAAACTCTGATATATTAAGGTTTTTTAACAAAGTAAAAATATATTTTTTATTAATCATGTTTTTAATCTAACTTTAGGCTTTCATCAGTGATAAAACGGAATCTGCCTATGCCTTCAAATGGAAAATGACGAACCCAAATTTGTAAACAACTTGGCTGTATTGTACGAATTTAAAATATAAACTTGCGCGTAGATGAAATAAAAGATATAATTAACTTTTCTAAGGATATAATTTAAAATGATTAATTTTACCTTATAAAAAATAGAATATGATTTAATTGAGAATCAATGGTTTCCTTTTTGGATAATAATTCGCGCCTGGATAAAAACGATGGATCTATTATTCGGCTGATGTTCAGTAATGAATTTAAACGAAAGTTCCCTAAAATATAATAATTTTAAGATCTTAACCATCCCCCAAAATGATTGTTGTCTGTTAAAGTTTCTAAAAAAAACAACAAAAAAAAACAACCCCAAGAAGTTTGTATTTTATACTTTTATGATGGGCACGAGCTGTTTGAGATGCATTGTAACATATTTATTTTTCCTTATTTAGAAGCTATTGTAATCAACGAAGAAATTAATAGAAGCAATATAAAAGAATTAAAATTAATAAAAAAATTAGAAATAATGAAAAGGAAGGCCAAATAAATCTCCCCTCCTCGTATGCTATATCCTGAAGTCATCAGCACGCAAATCCGAAGAGAAAAAATCCTTTCTCACAAATCCAGGGGATTGCCCCCTGGCAATCTCCCTCCATATATACAAACCTGAGACATTGGAAGAAACTCCCTGAAATTGCATCAACTTCCATACCCGGGTTTTCTGTGTATACGTGACAGAGAAGCGGTTGCTTCTCGCTGTGTGCAAGAGGAATTACATCAATACACCAACAATATGAGTATGGAACCTACACAGGCGTTAAGACTCTCGCATATTCATTTATTAATCAAAGATTGAACTCTTCATGCGCACAAAGGATCCGTTCTGAGCTGAATGAGAAAATCTCAGGGTTTTTCCTTTCTTTCTACATTTTTTTAAAATTACTTTTCTGGAATAAAGAAATATTATCGTTATATTACTGTTTGCATTATTTTATATTACTTTTTTATTATTGGTTATCAGGAAGTAAGGCTTTGGTTATGATGTTTTATCAACGGTGATTTCGGATGATTTCCCATTGAAGGTGCTCTAGCCTCGCACAGAAGGTTCAGGCATTTGAGTCCAAACCTCTCATACCAACGATTGTTTTAACCAAACCTTTGAGGTTAACGAGGTTTGCTAGTAAATTCCGAGCTGTGAATATTTCTATTTAACAGTTCCATTTCTTTTTGTTATTTTTATTTTCTCTTTCTTCGATTTCCTTCATTTTTTTTACCCATCTCGTGAGCATAGTTATACCACATAAGGTATGTTTAATCTTCATATGGGGCAGAACCGAGTAGATAGACTGCTTCTCCCCCACATTAGTGTCTATGCGACGCTGTCATATGTTAGTTCGACCGTTGATTCGGAGGCCCCCACGTTAAGCTGGATGTTTTAGCACCCCTTGGTTCGGACCCATGCTAAACTCCAGCTCCTAGATCCGCGACCCGTGTGGAAGGGCACACACACACATACACCACCCGCTGGCCATTCACGCCCTAACCCTCGCTGCCGCAGATCCTGAAAGAAGAACGCTATCGGTTCAAAGTGGTGGTGAACGAACTCCGCGAGGCGACAGCCGTCGACTACAAAACGGCCCTTGTGGCGTTCGTCAACTGCATCATCATCTCCACACCGCAGCTCAAAGACAGGATCCGAATTCGAAATGAATTCATCGGTAAGGAATGAAGTGGAATGTGCTGAAGCATCACAATGATATAAACAATGGTCGTACGTAAGAGAAAGAGCGTATGAAACTAAATAATCAGAGAAGGAAAGCGAGAAAGACTAATAAACATGGCATACGAATGACAAACGAGGAAAGCTACAAGCAGTGTGCACTTTAGACTGGGTCATAGCTGTAAAATGTATGAATGCGTCGAGTAAATATCTTGCTTTATTGATCATTCAAACAAAAGGCATAAACACCGAATGAAATAAATATTGAAAGAAATGACTCGTTTTTCTTGCAAATATGGTAGAATATTACATTGCCATCTTGGTTCATGGACAGAACTGGAAGCAAAAAGTATGAATTTATTTTGGGCGCTCGGTCCACATTTCGAAGCAACCTAAATTCAACCTTGATATTTTCCTTGTTAGGAATTCATAAAAAAACACATAATTAAACTTGGTGCACTACTTCTTTTAAAGGTACATTCTTGCGCTATAAAAATACAACGGGCCAGAAGGTAAAAGGTGTGATAAGGAAAGAAGAGAATTAAACCTGCCTTAATTAGGGACCACAAATATCAGCCGAGAAGGCGATTCGCATGCGCGCATTAAATAAACGAGTACATCTCCAAATCGTTAGATCCGGGAATTTATTTTATGCTGAAGCTTATAATGTGCTTGGCTCTTTTCATAAATCGAGAATGACTCTGTCCCCCGAATCTCAACGAGCTAGCCGTTCTATTTAAAAAAATCAAGTCATTATAGGAGTATTTATGGCGAACTCTGTGGTAAAGATTTAGCGAACACCCTTATCCAGTTTCTCAAGGCGCCGTTGAAGTTATGAATAAAATTTAAATTTCGTTTTTTTTCTTTTTTCAGGCTTGAAGATTCTCGATGTTATCAATAAACTTCGGTATGTTTAATTAACCTTTAACACTGGCGAACATTTAGATCGTTATGGTTCACTTTATTTTGCTGTTCGTTTATTTTTGTCTTTATTTAGTTACACAATATCTGTTTTCATATGGAGTAATGAGATTCATCTTATGCGCGGGATCGAATAAATATGGCCTCCTCGCGCACATTCATTCCTCGCATTAAACATACAAAAGGTGACACCTAAAACATTATTCTTAATATATATCCTAATAATTTGTTGGGATGATCAAATAAATATTCACACGCGCGCGTCGGGTGATGTCTCTTGCACACTTTTATATGTAGATGATATGTTGGGATATCTCTCTTTCGCACCTTTATATATATGTGGATGATATGATAAGAACAGGAATTTTATTCTGGCTCAACAGGACTGATGCTGCCAATGATAGCGACCTGGCCGTCCAGATCGACGTGTTTGAGGAGCAGCGGGACACAGACGAAGCCCAGATCTCTGGTCCCTCGGGTATCGACCTCAGCTCCCATGTGGACATCTTCTACGCGATTCTCGGGCGGGTAAGGCGACAGGTGTTTGGGAAACACAACCGAGTCCCTCGTTATGAAATCCACAGGTATAAAATTTGCTATGGATCTTTCAATGTGTTATTTATTGTTCTCGTCTGTCTGCCTCCCCCCCCCCTCCTCTCCCGAGTATAATCCTCCGCTCGATTATCTTCACAAGTTCCCGTTTTCTTGGTACTGGCTAATGATCGCTGGTGGCCGCAGGTAGCAGAGACCCCGCAGGACATCCCCTTTCTGAGCATCCTCCAGCACCTCTTGAGGATCGACCCTAAGGAAGCGATTAGCGACGTCATCTGGGACACGGCGGAGCGCCTCCTTCACAGAGCTACCCTCATGGAGGACGCCAACGACAGCGCCAGGCTACTCCGCGCTCCCTCTCACAAGTCCCTCTCTAAACTCAAGGTCTCTTCCTCCTATTTCTTATTATTTCTCTTCTTATTCTTGTTTTTCTCTTTTGATTATGCCGCCACATATTGTGATATCTCCCAAGCCTCCACAGATCTACCCCTTACGCGTGGTTTCACGGTTTATCCGCCCGTTGCTCATTAGCTCTTAGTAATAAAAAAAGGTTAAGACAATTAAATTATTATTATTTTTCAGATGGGTGAAGGTCGGTGCCTGTGTTCGTGCCACCGCGATGACCCCAAATCCCGCAAGCACTCACTCAACCTCCAGCTGCAGGCGGGAGACGGCCTTCGGTCCCCCCCAGTCCTCTCGCCTTCGGACGGCGCACCTCCTCCGCCTCCTCCTCCTCCGCCGCCTCCGCCCCCTCCCCCACCTCTTCCCACTGTGGGGGGCGGTCCTCCACCCCCGCCTCCGCCTCCCGGAGGAAGATTAAGTAGTGGTGGGGGCTTTCCCCCGCCTCCCCCACCCCCGTCGACAGCCAGAGGCGTGAACTCACCCCCGAAGCCTCCTTTGAGCGACACCCCCGGCGGGCCTCCCGGAGTCCCGGAGGGGGAGCAGGTGCGCCTCCCGCAGATGTCTATCCCGCGGCCCCGTGCCAAGATGAAGACCTTCAATTGGAACAAGATTCCTAACTCGAAGGTGCCATTCTACTCTGGTTCTCCCTCCCTCTTCTCTTGTTGTCTCTTATGTCTCTAATCCTGTTCTCTGTGTCTCTAGTGCCTTCTCTCTTCTGTCTCTGCTGCTGGTCTTTATGTCCTTAATCTCCTATTTTTTTATATTTCTGGTTCTGTTTGTTTTTTATGTCTCTGTTTCTGGTATACATGTTTATGTGTGGCCCCTTGTTTCTTCTGCTTCTGGACCTGCTCTCTATGCTAATGGCCTATAGCTCTGTGCCACTGTTCGGATTTGGGTTCTATTTCTCTTTCTCTGGCGCGCTCTCTTTCTATCTCTCCTTTTTCCCGGTACTTGTCCTTGTTTTTTCCATTAGGGCAAATTGTGACCAAGCGTTCTCTGTTGGTAGTCATCTCAAGGGTGATGCAGGAGTCTCCCCGTCAACAATGGCTTGCATGGTGACTTCTGGGAACAAATTCAAACAATGACCTTGTGTACTCGAAAGTATGCACTTGATCTCCTTGACATGGGCTCAGGATGACGACAAAACCCCCCATTGCTCTAATAAGCGTTTTGATTAGACTTTGGGGTGATTATCGTGGGAATAAGAGGGCTGTTCAAAATGTTCCTGGAAAAAGGTAATAAAATTAAAAGTATAAAGTAGAGAAGATTTATTTTTCTCGATGACCACCTCCTTCTGACTCAACCACTATCATGTAGAAATCAGTCTTTTGAATGGAACTAAGTTCATGAAAATTGAACCCCTCCGGGCTTGAGGGGGATGTTACACCAAGTACCCTCGAAAGTCTCGCACTTTTAACCTCAAGTTTTGACGACTGAGATGGAACATTGCAAGAGAAATCTGGTATGAAACTTTTCTCGGCATTTTATTTATTTAACTTTGTATCTTTTGCAAAACACCGCAATTAATTGCATTAATTGTTCTCTGACCTTTAAAGAAGTTCTTTAATTGCATACATTCTGCATCACAAAACAACTGCCATCACTTTTTCTCTCAACCCTTCTGACCTTCCTTTGACGGGGCAGGGCCCCTGGGACCTAGCTGAAGCCAATGCTTTGTGACCCTTGTTTATCTCCAGGATCAGATTGGTACACTCATATTTCATGATCCGTAAATATTGGTTGCCAAAAATTCATCAGTATTAACATCCTATAAAGCGATTCCATTGTTAAGTTTTGCTTCTGTACATTTACACATTACATCGACGATCATAGTCCACAAATTTCTTCTACCAATGATGTTTTCTTCGCTGATGAAGATAGAAAGTCTACCAGATCAATTAACAAACTTCAAGATCCTCTTTTGCATTTGAGAAGCGATTTATCTACCATAATAAGCTGACGACGAAGAAGAAAGTGAATGTTTTTCTCGGCTGTAGTGTCTACATAAACTTTTATTACACAACTTATATCCTTTTTCTGGGCTGTAGTGTCTCCATAAACCTTTATTACACAACTTATATCCTTTTTCTCCGGGTCTAGTGTCTCCATAAACCTTTATTACACAACTTATATCTTTTTTCTCGACTGTAATGTCTCCATAAGCCTTTATTACACAACTTATATACTTTCATTCTCGGCTGTAGTGTCTCAATAAACATTTGTTATACAACTTATATCCTTTTTTGCTCGGCTGTAGTGTCTCCATAAACCTTTATTACACAACGTATATCCTTTTTCTCGACTGTAGTGTCTCAATAAACATTTGTTATACAACTTATATCCTTTTTTGCTCGGCTGTAGTGTCTTCATAAACCTTTATTACACAACTTATATCCTTTTTTCTCGACTGTAGTGTCTCCATAAACATTTATTACAAAACTTCTATCCTCTGTGTCAATCCATGTTTTACCTCATATGTAATGTTGACTCTAACATGAGACTCCATGTTGCTTTGGGAATGGAGGAATGTTATTTTTCATGATGTAAATCGAGCAATTTTCATTTATTTTTAATAGAATTTGTATAAAACGTTTCATGTTTATACACAACATTTTACATCCTTTATGACTTGAGCATCAGCCATTTTCCGGGATCCTTTTGAACTTCCCTTCGGATTATACCAAAGAGAATGCTTTCAAGCGACGCCTATTCGTCCTTATCGGTGTCAAATCCGCGGTAAACGATGAAACGCCGCCTCCCCCTCCCCCGGTTTCACCCCGGTTATCTGAGGAGTTTCACGACCTTTTCCTCTTTCCCGCAGGTAGTGGGGAAGAAAAACATCTGGTCGTTCCTGGCCCGGGCCCACGAAGGGTCGCCGACGGAGACCCTGGACTGGGAAGAGCTGGAGGGCCTCTTCTGTCAGGCTGCTCCCTCTGCCACGGCCTCCCCGGCAACCGCCCGTGCCTCCACCCGAGAAACTCCCGAGGTTGAGCGGAGGAAGAGGGAATCCAGCGAGGTGTGTGGGCGTGGACGTGGGCGTCGTAACTATAGTAACCATACCCCTCAGAGTCATGGGATTATTAGACGTGATAACGGGTTCCAGGCCCAGTGGCTTCGTGTCACGTGAGATTGGTCGTTTGTGGTATCGAGTGAAAGGATCAATGTATGAAAGAAGGAGAGTTGCAGGCTGTTAATTCCAGCAAGATGTTGAGTGTAATATCTGGTGTATGGGGGGTGCGTGTCATCTTGGCTCCAACTCCATTGCTCTGGGAAATTGCGTGGTCTCTCCTAGTTCCGAGTGCTCCAAGTAGTCTCCTCTTTATATTACTTGGGTTGCATACCTCCCATTCTTCTTCACATGGGCCAGAAGACTGTAGGAGTTATTTTACCCCTCTTATTATGATTATGGCCCCTCGCTTGGCTAAATATTAATACTGACCGCGGGGTAATTCGTTCGTTTCAGATCATTCTGTTGGACGGCAAACGGAGCCTCAATATCAACATATTCTTAAAGCAATTCAGAATGTGAGTAAAGTTACTATGGTAACCTTCCCCTTGGTGGAGGAGGGGCAAGGGAGGGAGAGAATCAAACTCTATGTGGGGCTGTCTAATGGGTCTACTGGTGCTGACCTGGCATGAGATAGTAGTAAGAGATGGATGGGGTGTCGATCTGCCTCTGGTTATTTTTAAACATCAAAACATCCCCGATCGGGTTTAGAGCTTACATTCTGAAGGAATTTGTGTAATCCAATGAGGGAATGCCCATTTACTAGGTAAAGACTAAGAAGGAGAGGAAAGAGAAGGAAATTGAATATAAAAGAGAGGAATGGAGGGAAATTGAGTGAGTGTTTGGAAAATGTAATAATAAGACCCCAAATCTAAATATAGGGGGTATAGGGGGCGGATGCCCCAGAAACAAGTAGGTACAAAAGAGCACAAATGCTCCTTGAACCCTCTTCGCGGCGAGGAGAGTGTGCGAGCACAAATACTCGAAAGCACAATCTCGAATCCCCTTTTATGACGAACAGACTCGAGACTCACGAAGGTGAGATACTCAAGACCACCCACAAATATTCCCTCCAACTTTCCTCCCGGAGCTACTCGAGACTCGCGAAGGTTGCCCTTAAGAGCACACTCAAAGTCACGACCTTGAACCCCGCCCTCGAGGCGAAGGTTCACCCTAACACACACGTCCCCATCCCGTGCGAGCAGTTCCAACGAGGAGATCATGGAGATGATCCGAATGGGCGAACACAGCGACATCGGGGCGGAGAAACTGCGGGGTCTCCTCAAGCTCCTGCCGGAGAGCGACGAAACCGAGATGCTGAGAAGCTTCAACGGAGACCGAAACCGCCTCGGCACCGCTGAGAAGTTCCTCCTCATGTTGATGGACGTACCTCAGTAAGTCCCTCCTCCCTCCTTCATGTTCATGGATATGCCTCAGTAATCTTCTTCCCATGCCTATGGGTGTACCTCGGTAAGTTCCCCCTTATTTTGATGGATTCACTTTAGTAAGTTCCTCCAAATGCTGATAGATTTACCTCGGTACGTACCCATCCCTGTCCATGGATTTACCTCAAATGAGTTCCTTCTTAAGCCCATGGGTGTACCTCAATACGTTCCCGCCACTTTAATACGCTACGTTGTAACATCATCTTTGACGTCACTCAAGGAGTGTGACTTCCTCTCATCATTTCTGAACTATGCTACTTTCTTAATTGGGTTTATCCCCTCCATACTTTTACTCGTTGTAGGGTCTATCAGTGTGTATAAAGAAGAGTGAAAGGGCTGGTATAAGAAGAGAAATAATGAAATAAAAATGGAAGTATAAATAAATAGCGGATGAAAAGGATTGCTATAACAACCCTTACTGTGGGGTTTGGGAACCGTCATGGGATTCTTTGAGGACCAAATTTCCGCAGACTGGTACTCAAAAGCAGGAAAATCCCCGGCAGATGTACTCTTGTTTATGGTGGAGACCGGCGATGTTTTAAAGGATTTCGCCAAAGATTGCTATCCCATCCGGCGGGTGCGTATCACAGGGAAGACTAAGAATTTAACGTGGGATCCGAACTACAGGCTGTAACAGCGTATGGTTAATTGCCATGTTGGGAAGAAGATGAATGAAATCTAGCGCTGCGTTTCCTGTTATTGGTTGGCATTTAAAATTCCATTTGACTAGCATGTGCGTCTTTGGCGCCGATAGATATGCTACACGACGCGCGTCTAGGGTGACTTGAATATAGGAGAGTAAGTTTCAGGGTGCGTGACGTGTTGGAAGACCGCGTAATTGGTGGGTTTATTGTGTGAAGGAGTGTTTGAGAAAAATGAGGGTGACCTAGGGCAATGTGGATGATATTGCGTATGGTAGATGTGCACGGGAGGGGGGGGAGGGGCGTGCTTGCAGCCTTCTACCAGGGTATGAACCTCATCGCTATGAAGAAAAGCGTTGCTTTGTGCTCGATGGGCCAGGGAAGAAATGTCGGGATGGTTCGACCGCTCTTTCTGGTTCAATGGTCGTAGCGGAAGGATGAAAGTACATCCGGTTAGATAGTCAAATATATCCCCTGTGTACTCCCAGGTACAAGCTGCGAATCGAGTCCTTGTTGCTCAAGGAGGAGTTCGACGCGACGATGGAGCAGATCGAACCGTCCGTCAACGCCATCATCTACACGGCCAAAGACGTCGTCGCCAACGCCAAGTTCCACGAGGTCCTTTACATGGTCTTGGTCGCAGGAAATTTCCTAAATAATGTAAGTAGCTTCAGTACCACTAGTAGTACGGGTATCCGCAGTAGTAATTTCATTATTACTAGTAGAATTAGTAGTGTTATCATAAGCAGTAGTAGTATACTAGGCGTTGACTTACAAAACGCCAGTTTTTTTCTAAAAGAGTGGATAGAGTTCAGGTTAGAGGGGGGAGATAGATAGAGAATAGACCCTTTCCCCGACCCATCTTAAGTCAGGTCGGGAGGGAAGAGTGTCTCGTAATCCCACTTGTTCATCTTTCCCAGGGAGGATATGCTGGAGACGCCGCGGGGATGAAACTTTCTTCCCTCCAGAAGTTGACGGACATCAGAGCCAACAAACCGGGGATGAATCTTCTTCATTACGTCGTCCAAGTAAGTTCGCCGACGGGGCTGTTCTCGTACGAGAGCAAGGAGGGCTCGCCATCATCGGCCAGTATATAAAGCGTTACCATTTTCACGAAGATCATTGGCGTGAATTAGGTATTGTTGATTGGATCTTGCCATCCTCACGAAGATCATTGTTATAAATTGCGTAATGTTGATCGGATTCTGTCATCCTTAAGAAGGTCATTGTTATAAATGACATATTGTTGATCGGATCCTGCCATATTCATGAAGATCATTCGTATAAATTGCCTATTGTTGACCGAGTCACTCTTCTTCGTAAAAACATTCATTTTGACCATTCGGTTTGAGCTCATAAGTTTTCAAAAAAATTATAACTATCTTATGGTTTTGCTATGGTTGCTGCGTCCAATTATCTTGGTCTTATGACTGTCGCAGTCGAAGCCTACGGTTTTTAGTGGTATCCGAATTGCGAGGTGTTACCATTTGACAGCCATCATAAATTGACTCGAATGCGAAATCTCATCCGGCGATTAGCCATACTCAATTCGGCTTAACTTCCTTCAACATGAGAAAGGAGGGTGTTTCCTCTGCACAAAGTCGTCGCCTTCAAATTTGAACAAAGGGATAAAAATCTTCGCCACAAAGGTATTAGACAGGTGCCCAAGACTCCTCCCTCGGAGTTACAGTGTAAAACGATTAGTTGAATTTGATCCCATGTTACTCTCGATCTCCTACAAGTCATGGGTTTATCCTACTGGGTTTGAAAATTGGGGATGGGGGGAAGTTTAAATACCTTTTCCAGAGAGGATTTGAGACGAGTTGAGTCCTAAATTCTCTTGTTGTTTAGAAGTAAGTTATAGAAAGAAGGAAATTGATTCATTAAAGGTTTGAAATAAAGGAATCGAAGATTTAAAGAGAAGTTTGAACAAGATTAAATGTTTGAAAGGTTTGAAGTTTGACTAGAGAGTTCTACTTCAGAGTGAAAACTCCATTTAGAACGATCTTGAATATTTTAAAATAAGGGTTTTAAATGTTTAATATATGAAACTTGCCCCAGACTGCATGTCCCCACGTTTTAAATAGAGGTTTGCTTCAGGTCACAAAATCTCGTCTAAAAGGTTAAATTAGGGATAAAAAATGAGTTTGATAATAATATTTGATAAAAGGTATTTGATTTGAAACGATCTGCGCATTTGTAGGCTGAAATTAGTTTAAATGACTTGAAACTGAGTTACAAGAGTTGCCAAATAGTTAGCTGCAATGTTTGAATCTTTCACTATATAAGGCACCTCCAAACAAAACAATGAAAGTAACCTTTCAAACTTCGTATATGACCGCTATAGAAGGCCACTTAGAGTGACCATGAAGGCCGGGGAGTAACATAGGCTACTTAGATCTGGCAAAAGTGGCGCCACCTGGTTGTTAGGCTAGGTTCAAATTTTACTCTTTCTAGGGTTTTTTTTGGGGGGGGGGGCAAGCCATCGCGGCTATGAGTTGCAATTAAAACATCAACATTGCCCGTGAAAAAAATAAGATTTGCCAGACCAAGTCTGCAATTGCAATGTTTTTAAAAACGCGATAATACCTTATTATCAGCATTCCCGAGATTCGAATAATTTAGATATTTAGTTAAAACTCGCCCCCGTCTGATTGAGGTGTGCTTCAAAGTATGCGACTGCTACCCAAGTACTCACGTTTACCTGCTCGCCCGCCTACCCGCCTGCTCGCCTCTCCGCACTACTGCAATGTGAAAATCGTTTTCTGTTAGTCTTTCATAATACACTACTCCATTTCTCAAAATTAAAATAAACCTTATATTTTATACCTACCAACTTTTAATTACCTAATTTAACTCAAGCAGAAAATTTAATTTTGGCAAGATATAATAATAATAATAATAATAATAATAACAATAATAATAATACCTGGACAACGCCGGGTATCTTTGCTAGTATTCTATTATTCACACTATAGGTGGGAAGGGAAGCCCCAAGCTCACCCACCACAAACAGGAGTTGTAAGTGCGCTCTACCACATACGAGTAAGCTTTGCTTTCCTTAGGGCCCAATATCTGAGGAAAAAATACCTCAAATATCTTCAGGCAAGGGCATGCAATAAAACCCAATCGATGAAGGCTTAAAGCTTGGACGAGTGTTATAAAATACCCTCTCATGCAGAGCCTCGTTTTGACTGCATAATGGCACTGGCAATGAGGCCAATTATGACGATTTAATGCATAGGATAGTGTCTAGATCCAATTAATATAATCCTGACAGCAAAATGCAATCAAAAGATTGGTTTTATGACTGATCGAGAGTACCTCAAAGAAACTCATTTCGACTCCGTCAGGGAATCTTACAAGAAGAGGATTGGTTCAATCTAAAGACGCATTTATAAGCGTGGCTTTGTAAAGCCGAAAACGGTTGAGAACTGTAAACAATAAAATGGAAATTATAACAAAAAATAAACATGTTACAAATTTCTTTTCAAATATTTTTTTTCCATTAACATAAACTTTTGAGATTACAGCGTACATTTTTCATTAAAGGGTAACAAATTCTACCAATTACTTCTATTTTACAGTTAGCCGTGACGGATAATTATCAAATTTATAGAATTGATATCCACTTTTCTCTTGACAGCAAACACAGAGAAAGAACGCTGACCTCCTTCTGTTCCCAGAAGAAATGCCATTCCTCGAAGAAGCTACCAAGTGAGTAGCAGCACACGCTACCAGGTGTCTCTAAGTGGGCAATGGCTGTGTTAGACCAATTAGAACTACTAGTTGCGAGATGCTCTTGCTGTTAAAACCAATAATCTAATTTAGGGTGTGTATCGCTTCCGGAATCCCATTTCGACTTCCCTTTCCTTCGTCCTTATAAAACCAAATAATTTGACTTTCGCGCGATAAAGCCTAAAGAGTTTCATAGATTGAAACGAAATATCACTTCCTCATGCTGTTTCTTTTTTTCGCGTGTATCGCTTCGATGATCAACAGTAAGATTTTGATATCCAAAAACATTTGTGAGAGCAAAATAAGAGTTCATTTAAAGACTGCTTTAAGCTATTGGAGAAAAAATGTCGATACAACCTAAGAGGAGAACTTCCCTAACAAACCGGGTTTCACATTGCTCCCCCAAATTCGAGGTTTACAAAGGGAAAGAAACTTAAGTTATCGACTTGCCCTATGTACCCTCCACACAGTATCACATCACCTAACTTTATCAATCTTATCTTAACCGCACTAAACGATAGCTGCATGTGCGCATGCGTCAATGCCATTGGGAGATGAGAAGAGAATAGGCGTCCGACTAGAGGTCGCGGCTGGCCAATCAATCATACGAACTGATTCAGTGTTGTGGCAATCATGGTGTTATTATATAAAATAGTAGGTTTTACGACGCGCAATTAACAATACGGTAGTGTTATTCTTTCGACTGAACTACACGAAAGTTCCCTCGTTTGTTTTCGCGTACTTTCTTTAATTAAATAAGAAAACATGAAACAAGATGGCGCACGCCTACCAAGGCCTACACGTTGACTGTAATGTCTATACAAAAGAAGAAAACCAACGAGAAAGCGAAAATGTGTGAACGTACATAGCCTGAATAGTTAAAAGAGGAGAATACCGGGAGATTTGGGGACCTCTGCTGCACCTAAAAGGCTAGTTCGTCTGCAGGAGTGGGCTTATTAGGAAGTGGGCTGTTTCGAGTGGGCTTCGAATTAGGAAAATGGTAGTCCTCTTGAAGCAGCAGTAGGTGTCCACTGAGATAAGCGCGATACATTACGATGTGGGCTTGCGTGCGCAGAACGACGCTTGAGCAGCTGCGCAGCGAGATGAATCAGCTAGATTCACGCATCACCAAACTCTCGAATCAAGTGAAGAATCGCGACTGCGGCGCCGAGATCACGAGTCAAATGAGCGAGTTCCTAATTGTAGCTGCCGATGATTTGCTCAGCTTGAAGGACGACCTCGAAGAGATCGAAAGAGCCAAGAAGGAGCTCGCCGAGTACTTCTGCGAGGACGTGAACAGCTTTAAAGTGGAGGAGAGCTTCAAAATCATCTTGTCCTTCTGCAACAGGTAAATACGGGGCGAGTGGCGAGATCTTATGGGACCCGCCATTTGAGGTGGAAAGGATGATCGAAAGAGAGAGAGAGAGGGGGGGGGAAGCTTCGGGACACTTCTCTCTGCTTAAATATTTCTTAGTGATGGAGAAAAATAGAAGTTGATGAGAGGATTAGAATCCCAGGATAATTCGTGGCATCAAGACTGGTGCTGTCGCAACGTCTTTGCCTTTTCGAAGAAGACCCTTCCTAAATATGGTGTTCTAGGCCCCTCCCTTTTTGCCTTGGCATCCACACTGTCAGCTCACTCACTTGCTGTTTTTTTTTTTACTTTTATTCCTATACCCCTTATTCGTTCACCTCTGAGAGGTCTCTTTCCCGGTTTCCCCATTAAACATAAGTTCCCCGTTGGTCCCTGATATTCGAAAGGGTTTATTAGAATGGCTGTCATGTGGCTGATCCACCAACTCGATAAAAACGACCAGGAACTGAAGATTTTCATTTCACGACTAGGACCAGATTCAAGGTTTCTCGCCTTATTTTCGAGCTGAACGATAAAATAGAGGAAAAGCTACAAATATATATTTACAATGCAACAACTCTCTTACAAATAATGATAACATACATATGCCAAGTTGGCAGTATACATGGACGCAGGTGTAGTAAGGTTAGAACCGCCACTAGGTGACACAACTTTCAAGAAATGTAAGCTCCTTGTGTAGTGTGAAATAAGGAAGGAATTGATTACATATGTAGGGTGAAGCGGACATTTCTGATATTACCAGGCGAACGATATACCGACAGCACACACATACATATGTATATCATGTTGTGTCATATTGAAATACTAAAAAGATTTTCGGTTCTCCGGTGCTTTTATCGAGTCAATGGATGGATACCTTCCTTTATCGAATCCCCGTACAGCTTCCTCCATCGAGTCCCTGGGTACTTTCTTTTATCGAGTCCCCAGACAGCTTCATTTATCGTTTCCCTACACACTTTCCTTTTTGGGTCCCCGGACAGTTTTCTTTATCGAGTCACCAGGCAGCTTCATTTATCGTTTCCCGAGACACCTTTATTTATCGGGTCTCCGGACAGCTTTCTTTATCGAGTCACCAGACAGCTTCATTTATCGTTTCCCGAGACACCTTTCTTTAACGGGTCTCCGGACAGCTTTCTTTATCGACTCTCAAGACAGCTTCATTTATCGTTTCCCGAGACACCTTTCTTTATCGGGTCTCCGGGCAGCTTTCTTTATCGAGTCACCAGACAGCTTCATTATCGTTTCCCGAGACATCTTTCTTTATCGACTCTCAAGACAGCTTCCTTTATTGTTTCCCTCAACACCTTCCTTTATCGGGTCTCTGACTCGGACAGCTTCCTTTTCCCTTTAATCGATTCGAGTTCTCCGATGCAGGTTCAAGCAGGCCATCGCGGAGAACGACCGACGTCGCCAGCAGGAAGAGCAGGCCGAAGTGCGAAGGAAGAATCGTGAGGAAAACGCCGTCAAACGAAGATCATCTTCTCATGGTAAGGAAATATCACCATCGTCATCTTCATCATCATTAGGACCTCACTTGCACAATGCCCCACAAAGAGTAGAACGTTCTTTCGTTTTGGCAAGCAGACAGGATTAGATCGAATTGAGTTGCGTGCCTCCCCCCCCCACGCAACATTATAACCACTTCACTTAACTTCAGCATTCTTTATGCCAACCTTCGCCTTCAACTTTGCTACAGTGCCTAAATAACGCGGCATTGGTTCTCGCTAATCCTTTAGAAAGAATTAACAACGTAGGTTTGTGTACATCTTCACGGACTTATTATACAAACGACCGGGTTTCAACTGACATCCCGTTGGTGGTATTCTCACTCGCCCGCCACAAGTACAGGGTGGTCCGAAAGTCTTGTCAGCCCATACCGAAATGTAATATCAATCACATGTACTGGTTTTTGTGTATTCACTTTCATCGACACTGTCACACATCGAGAAGGTCTGTATGAACACCAGAATGCCTACGTTCATGTGCCCATACACTTGCAATCAGCCTCTCTGCCAAACAGTTTGAGCTCGAGTCAGCCATCCGAAAGAGAAAATTAAAACAATATTTACAGGAGCTGACAAGAATTTCGGACCACTCTGTAGTAAGTGTTCTCTTCAGCAACCTTTGTAGGGAGCCGCATTCGTTGTTTTGCGCCCCTTTAAAAAATAAATAGAAATCCATAACTCACATCACAAGAGCAGTGTGATGCCCCGCTTCTATACGACAGGGTATGTAAATACACGTAAAAGGTCAGCCATCTTAAAAACAAAAGGATGACTCTTCGTCACTCTCGCACTCAACTTAGAGATGGCTTTGTTTTACTAGTAATTAATAGAAGTAGTTTTTTTTTTTGTTCCAAGACTGTATTTCAGTCACAAAATATTAATATCACTTACTTGGACTTTTGAAAATTGGGTTAGGTGAGTAAAGATAAGAATATCTCGATAGTTATAGCAGTATCATTGGATGAAGTAAAGATATGCCATCTCAGTGATGACTATTATAGTAAAGATAAGCATCTCTAAATCGAGTTGGAGAAGCTAATAAGCCATCTAGAAACTAATTGAGGAAGGATTTACATGTACAGTAGGGAAAAAGAAAACCTAATCTTTGTGGCTAATTTCTTTTCTTTTCTTAATTTACACAAACGAGTACATAAATATATATTTGGTCAATTGATGGAGGTTTATCTGCGCTAGGTCATCTTAGAGATGGATTAATTACCTTCACTAGTTCAATTTGGAGATAACTTAACTTTGTTATTTATCAATGAAATAGCCTATCTTGACTTCCTCCAATGATACTACTTCAAATACCGACATATTTACCAATCCTAGCTATTTCTCGCTCATAAGTCCTTACATCTTCACAAGATAATGAAAATGGGCATTACTTTCATTTTCATCACCCATCCTTTTCGCCAGGGCACCAAAGGGCCTTAAAGTATTTCCAGAACCGGAAGGGGCTCGACTTAGATGACCATGGATGACCCTAATGCTCTCGCTGGTGTATTAAATTATCTTACCTCCGCGTGCCCGTGTTTCTTCGGTTGTACGTTTTTTCCCTCCCGGATGTTCGTACTCTGGAGGCCGGTGCTTGGCGTACGAACTTGCGTGTGGCGGCGTATCAAAGCCCCCCCCCCGTTGTTCTTCGTATTTAGTTCGAATATTTAGGGTATTTAGTCCTTGTCGTCTCCGTCTTTTTCCTTTGACCTGGACTTAATATTTATCTATCTTTTCCTCTCTCGCTTCCCCTCCCCCATTTAGCACGAGGCCGAAAAGGCCTTCGTTGGTTAGGCCGTTTTCATTCGTGAATAAGGTGCACTAACAAGATAAATGTAATTACAAGTCCTTTCCCTGAATGAAACCGTCGTAAAAAAAAGCGAAAGCGCTTGGAATCACATCATTGTCTCCATCTTTAGTGTCACGCGTTTGTGTGAGGGCTTCTCTCCCCCCTTCGTTGTCGTTGTCGTCGTCGTTGTGGTTGTGTAAGTGTGTGCGCGCTCGAGCGCTTAATCTCTCGACTCACTCTCTCTTCCTTTGTGTCGAAGGAGGCGGTCAGCCGCGGCCGGGCTCCTACAGCGGGTCCGAATCCGACGTGAACATCATGGACAATTTGCTCTCGGACATCAGGTCGGGTTTCCCGCAAAGGATCAAAGGAAACGCCGTGTTTCAGGTAGGAGGAAGGAGTTTCGCTCCTGAAGGTATTTATTTATTATAAGAAGCGATGATGCTCACCTTGATCGAGGGGAAGTGGGAGGGGGGGGGGTAAAGGGGAAGCTTATCATATGTAATAATAATTGCTACCTGAGATACTCTCGATGGCTGCCCTTGAAATCGGAAAACATCCTTGCAGACCTTCAAAGGGAAGAAGCTGGACCCGACGCAGAACGGCGGGGTCACTTCCGAGGAGGAGCCGTCGGTGTGCAACTCGCCAAGGACCACTCGGCGGCGCATCGGCTCATTCTCAAGTCCGAATTCTCAAGCGAACGACACCGCCGCCTTCGCTGACCACTCACCAGGTGCGCAAACACCAGGGTCTCCGTCGAGATCAGAGTTTCACCTCTCCCAAGGCATTAATCCTTCGGGGTATTAAGGGGCAAGATGGAGACTCGCGTCGAATATTTGGGGTTTGCAGTGACCCTCCAGTTCGGAGGCGCATTTGTGCTCATTTAACACATGGGTGCGCTCACGCCCATTCACATACGACGCGCAACTGGAGGGAATGATCTTATCACTCCCTCCAAACAGGGGCGGGGAGAGGGTAATATTCCCTTCTTCTTTACCGGGGAAAGTAATTCCACTATGATGTCAGCTGCGCGTCGTAGAAGATAACTATGCAATTGCTATTAAATGGGAGCTTTGTGGATCCGCTTTAGCGTGGTCACAACCGTGTGGATGACGTCCACTGTATGATCGTGTCGGGAGGCTCCTCGGCTCCAACTTGTCTCCAGCGTCTAGTGCCTAGCTCAATGAGGAGGACCCAGGCGAGGGGGACTTTGACTCACCCCATCCAAAGACCCGACTTTGAGGGGTTGGCTTTGTGCCCGCCAGGCACCAAGAAACGGCTTCTAACCGAGGCCGAGGAGTAGTGGTCAACCAGACTGACCACTCCTCCGACGAGGCCCACTTGCTTCCTTTTTTTCTGACTACCTCAATACTGTGTTTATCGGAGAGACAATGCCTGGCTTTTACCTCACCCTGTATATAAAAAAAGAAAGCTCCCCTCACTCGCCCCCCCCCCCGCTCTCGCCCTCGCAGATATCACTCCAAACGGGTCGTTGAGACGCCGCTCCCGGTCAAGGGTGCCCTCGGAGGAGGACGACCTCAAGCTGATGGATTACCTGCACACCTCCGGCCACGACGGCTCAAGGGAGCGCAAGTCCCTCTCAGGTGGGGAGAAGGGGGTCGTTTGGGGGGAGGGGATTACCCATGTCCCAGTTTAACACGGGGTCCCAAAATATGTGGCGCTCCCCGAAAGCTGCATCAATGTCAATCTGATTAGGGATTCCCATCTACCGACAAACCCGAACCAATGTGGCTTAACTTCGCTGCCGTGGCAAATCCGTGTTTCTGTTTAGCCCAAATGAGAAAACTTATTATGCCTTAATTTTTTATCTTTCTTCGGCATAACCTTAGTCTATAAACAGGCTTAACGCCCTCTTGCGCCCTTCGTTGGGTATATTTCATTGGATGGGATCAAAAGGGGTGAGAAATAAGTGATAAAATTTGGTGAAAATGAGAGATTGTAGGCAGAGTCTCCCATACTGAACTAGGATCATCGCCTAATCCATTCATTGGATTATTATATTAAGGGGCGTGTTCAAAGTACGCATTTAATAAGTTCGCGCATGAACACGAGCATATTTAGTGGTCTTCTACGACGCGAAACTGACATCACGATCTTTGCATTCCTCTTTCACCGTCACAAGACAGGAAGCGATCGTTTTGAAGGATGGATCTTGGTCTTCCTCCCCAGACGGGAACGGAGGCAGATTCAGGAGATTCGCCCCCCCCCCCATTTCCTCACTTGAATTTCAGAGACCCAAGCTGTCCACTTGGATTATGAACGTCCCACGCACTTTCACCTCCCCCAACTTCACCACTTTCTTTAAGAGCGCCTCTTCATAAACTTCCGTCTTGCCTCGTTGGTTTTGGTTTTATCGAATACCCCAATACTCTACAACCCTGTCGAATAATGCCTCTGAAAATGAGCCCCGGGGCGTCCCTTTAGGAGAGCCGGGATGGTACCCCCGGGCGTTGGTAATGATTCCCTCGTTGGTTTTCAGTAGACGGCTACGGATCGCTCGATCGATCGCTCGCGAGGAGGGCGAGGATTGGAGGCCGAAGTCGGTCCTCCTTCTTGCCCTCGGACTCGGACCGGGAGAGGCCGGGGTCGCCCTCCACTCTCTCCCTTACCTCGACCTTGGCAGCCTCCACTGGGGGAGGGCTCTCCTCCGTGCCCCAACCGGACCACAACAGACCCAGGTGAGAAAAGGCGACGCCTTCCGTTCCATAGGGGTGGCCGAAGGAGGGGGGAAGGGTTGTTACCTTAAAATCAGAACCCTGGCCAGTATTAGCTGAGTGGAGGCTGAGACAAAGGAAATAATGGTTTTTCAAGTTGCTTTATGCCCTCTTTCCCCTTTCTTTGGGTCTATTGAAGCGTACATGAAGATGAGGAGAAGGAAAATAAAAATAATGAGGAGAAAAGGATTCGGGAGAAAACCAACCAACAGAGCCTTACCTACAAATGCTCGGGGCAGGAAATAAATTTGCATAGAGTACAAGTACACAGAAGTACAAATTTGTACTCTAGGGAGAGGGGAGTGAGGATAAAAGTGGACCCGAGGAGATCGAAGGAGGAATCTCCAAATCCGCTGCTTATGGCGCGACCCAGTTGGTCCCTCGAGGATATTCGTCAACTTTAGTCCTCTCACGGCCGATCGGACTCATCCTGTACGCGACAAACAGGCGCAAATAAGAAGGATTGAGCTCTCTTTCTCTATCTCTCTCTCTCTCTCTCTCTCTCTCTCTCTCTCTCTCTCTCTCTCTCTCTCTCTCTCTCTCTCTCTTGACTTTCCGCCTTTTGTTTTGCAGCAAAAATTGGCGGCAAAAGGCCGAGTCTTGGTTCCTCGAATATGACAAAGCGGAGAAAAATACGGAGCTGAAAAGACGCCTTAAGGAGCACCGGAAGAGTCTGGACCTCGAAACCTTAGCCCATGGTGAGAAAGACCATCAATCAGTAATATCCAGGATAACTTCCCGCCCGGGGATGGGTAATTATTAAGGAATCATTTATTTGAAAAAAAGCCAACCAATAGGGGCTGGATAGGGGGTGGGGGTAGAAACAAGCAGATACAGAAGAAATTAAATCATATAAGTCACCCCCTTTCCTCCTCTGCTTTCTTTGGTATCTTTATTATTTTTTTTATTTTGATCTGTTTATGAGGCTGGCGCACATCAATGTCACTAAACTTAGCTTCATCATCCTACAACTTTATGGTCATTAATCACATAACCACCGCTCTCTTTTTTTTCTTTCTTTTTTTACATAAAATTGCCATTTCATAGCAATGAGGTGTTGTGTGCAACAGCATCTGACCCAAGCATGATGATCCAGGGTAAGAGGGAGGGCGGGGGTCTAGAATGGGTTTAAAAGAGTGATTTTTCAGGTAACCATGAAAGTAGGGGAAGGGGGAAGAATTGACTGCGAACACGAGTGAAGCAGGATGGTAGGGGTAAAGAGGGTGTTGCGTTTCATTCCCTCGAATCAAAGTGTAATAGCAACGAGGCCGTAAGAGAGATGGCAAATTGTATGAAAAAATTCTTAATTACTTTGTCGACCGCCGGGTTGTTCTTCTCTTCGAAGCGACCCGACGGCGCTCAGGAAGGCTGCCGCGGCGTGTGATCTTCTCCAGATGTCTCGCGGAAGAGGTTATTTTGGAAGGTGTTCTGAGATGGTCAAGAGATAGGCAGTCGAAGGAGGGTCCGGGTCTTATCTGCTTTTGTGTTCATGTTTGGCGAAGTGGTCGAGTCCTGATCGCAGGCGGCCCAGCGAAACTCTGGTTTGGCGAGCTAAGCACTAATTTGCACTGTTTGTATCTTGTGTATGTGACTATTAGCTCTGTTTGGTGGCCAGGCTGGTGATGCATCTTCATTGTCCTGTGAATGGACTGTCTGTCTAGGGTTGTCAATTTATCTGTGTTGCTCAAAGTTGGTGTCTGTGAGTGTTCTGAGGGTGGTGAGTTTGGAATTGACTTTCGAGGTGATGTTTTGTGTGTTTTGAGCGAAGGTATGCTTAAGTCTAGGGTAGCACCCAAAACATGAAGTTATGGTTGAGTGTGAGAAATTGGCCGTGGGTGAGCGTTTGAAAATTAGGTCATGGAAGAAGAGGGTGAGTCAGGGTTGGGTTTAGATTGATGAGGCCCTAAGCTACTTGAGATAATAGGGCCCTTTAGATGTCCTATGTCGGCGACAAATTGTCACTGTATTTTGTGTTTAATATGCTACAGGGTAATTTTGAGACCTAATAGATATCTAAGCCATTTTCACTTGACATAATATGTATTTTATCAAAGTAATTGTTGAATTGAAATACAATTACGAAAAGGTCTATTAATAGGGAAATAACTATTAACCTCTAACTTAAAATTATTTTTATTGATAGCAAACTTAATAATACAAACACTTTGGTAAAACAACAAAAGTTCTTTTAGAAACACAATTTACAGAGGCTTATAATCTAGTCTCTAGAAACTTGCTATAAGGACTAATTACATTAATGCATCTACCCAATACCCATTAAATTGTATAATTTTATCAAAATTTATTGTATACTGTGTGTAAAAACAGAACACAAACATGATCTAAAATACTTTCTTTCTTGCCTTTGCCAAAGCAAAGTCACTACGTAGTTTGTCACCTTCTATGCGCATGAGACTGAGGGAACGTAATTTATCTTGAGTCATTGTTGTTCTAAATTCAATTTTTATCCTCTTCAGCATATAGAAGGATCTCTCTCCATCGCAATTTGCAATCATCTTACTAAGGAACATTCTCAAAATTGCTTCTACATTAGGAAATGTACACCCCTTTTTGTTTCTTTAATTTTTTTTTGGGGGGGGGGCCAAGAAATTAGAAGTAAAATAGCTAATCGGCAAAACTGTTGCACTATGTCGGTTTTTTATCGTATATTTTGGAGATGCACACCCCTTTTTTTCTTTAAAATTTTTGGGGGTGGCCCTAATCTATAGCTTGTTTAGCTTATACGTAAATCCGGCACTGGGATGAGTGTTGATTTTTGTGGGGAGGTGGACATTCTGTTTATTGTGAACCAGTTATGGAGGAGCTAGAGGTACTCTTTAGATTTCTGGAGGTTGATCGTAGGGGAATTTGAGTCTATCTGCCATTTGCATAGGATTTTGAGACGTTGTTGCTGGTGGGTAGTTAGATGATTTGGGAGTAGTGAGTAATGAGCTCATTGTGTTGGGTTGGGCTTGGGAATTTTTTTTTGTCTCTGCTAAAGAGATTCATGTGTTGAGGGTGTTTGCAAGTGTGATGTGAATGTTTAGAGTTGGAAGCTGTTTATTTTGTGGTTGATTGCTTGGAGGTATTTTTTTCAGTTTTCTTGTTGTTTGATGTAGATGAGAGTATTAATTCGCCAGTTTAAGTCGTGAATTTGTTCGAGCTGTTGGGTTGCGGAAGTTTTATTTTCTCTCTCTTTTTCTTCTTTTATGAAGTCGAGTTCAGGTGTGAAATTGGGACTGAACCGTTTTCATTGTTCTTGGATGATGATATATTTCTTGCCCTCCTGGTGAATTGTGTTGGTGATGTGTGAGAGAATTTGGTAAAAGAAAGGGATTTGCCGACTGCGTAGTTGAATAGTGTGTTTTCTGTGGGCTGTAAATTCATTCCATTTGGCTCTTTTGTACTTGGTGTATGTTATTTTTGTTAGAGCTCTGGATAGGTTGGGTCAGTTGAAATGTGATGAGGAATGGGGAGGTGGTCTGATTGGATCACGTGAAAAATTTGCCAGGTGGTTTAATATGGAAGTGAGGAGAACAAATAGTTATGTCAGAGCAACTGAGATTGTGGTTGCGTTGTGGTGCTATTGTTGTTGATGGATTGAATTGTTCAGTGTGATTAGTGAGTGAAGTTGTTAGGTGATGGTGGTGCCCCTTGGTATGTCTTCCTGTGAAGTTAGTCTGTCAGGGTAGTTGGCATTGAAGTCGTCCCCTGAGAAGAGGTGAGAGAGTTGTGCGAGTGGAGCCAGGTTTGGCAAAAAGCTTGCTGTGCCGTGTGGGAAGGAGCAAGGTGGGATGTGGATATTGGTGATAATGTTGTATGTGGGCGCATGAATAGGATTTATAGGGAATGGGCGTGGGAGGTTTAAATCGGTAAGGTTGTGTTTTGGGGTCAACTATTTCATTAGGGGAAAATACAAGGGATAAGAGATGTGAAGTGAATGCAGGGTTGTTGGAATGGAGAATGTTTATGATTGTGTAGATAAGGCAGCCTTATTGCATGTTTTAAGAAGGTATAGAATGAGTGGTAACCTTAGCATGATGAGTATTTATGGTTGAAGTAAGTCATGCGTTTGGGTGAAAGATGGCCGGAGGAGATGGTTGGATGTACGTGGTGTGTGTGTGTGTGTTTGTGGTAGGCCAAGGTTGTTTAATGTTCCAATGGCGTTTCAATATATTTATAGGTGGAATAGTGAGAGAACTACGAAGGGAATCATAGATAGTGGCGTAATAATAGTGAGAAATGGGCTGTATATTGGCACATGCTGATAATCTGGTGTTAGATTGAGAAGAATTTGGAAATGTTGATCAAGGTATTGGACTGCGTATATGTGTGTGGGGGGAGGGGGTGAAATTCAATGCAGAAAAAGAGTAAGTTGTGAGTGTTTGGGGGATGATAATGGGGGTGGGGCGGGATATTAGATTCCGTGGTGACCTACTTGAACAAGTTTCAAGGTGTATCGTTAATGCCAGTGTTGCGGAATAAAGAGGTGACGACCACAGAGTTTTGAATGGTCTGAAAGACTCAAGGGTGATCACAGCGTGAGTGAGTAGTAATAATGGTTTAAGTGTAGAATGTGTCATTGATCTACAGAAGGGTATGATGATGCCCACGTTGAGTGTATGGGAGAGAGACTATGACATGGGAAGAGAAGTGTGAATGGACAACTTGAGAGGGATTCATGGCAGGTGGAGGGTGGGTTGTTGTGTGAATGAGCGTTTGAGAGGGGCTGACCGAGGAATGAGTGGATGATCTTGTGTATGGAGGTAGGTTGTGAGTAGTGCCCTTAGGGTCTTCTGCCCAGGAAAGAACCCTGAGTGGACGTGGGCCCCACCACATAGCATCTGATCGCTATGAAAGGTCAATTCGGCATAATAAGATAAAAAGGGGTTCTTTTCCATTAAAGCTGATGCGCGCCGACTCTACCTGTGGGTAAGCGGTTGATGTCGATGATGGTAATGAATTTATAATGGTGAGCCAATTCCCCCCCTCCTCTATCCTCAGATGACATCAGCGGCAGTTGTAATTATCTCGGCTCCTCCACGCCTGGTGCCACGTCCTTGGGCACCCTTCCGGAGGACGCGCCGTCTGACGACGTGAAGAAGAGCTACCGAAGAGTCTACCACGACTGGAAGCCGTCCGTGGACAAGACAGATGTCGTGGCAACCATGGAGGCAATTGAAGGTAAGTCCTCCCCACACACCTCTCCAAATTCAAGGAGTGTTTTCTTAAGTCCTTAGGAGCGCTTGTTCTCTTTTGGCGAGCGTGTCCCTGGAGGTGTATAACGTGCCTTACCGACCCCAGTAGTCGAGGCTGACGAGCCTGTGTTACTAGGATCTTTATCATCCTCATTTTCGCTATTCCTGTTCTTTGTGTTTATGGAATTTTCCTTCTTTATTTGTCCATGCGCGAAATGCCCTCGTTCGTCGCTAGAGGCTGATTTGTACATCTATTCCTCACACTCCCTTGCAGTGGGGGCGCGGAAGGAGGGCCATTCCTCCTGTCGTAGCACGTGCTTTATCTTTGCTACAAGCCCCCCCCGCCTACCAACTGAAAATAAAGGTGTAGCCAACGAGGGCATTTGGGGCCGTTCATATTTTCCGGTAGAGACATTGAAAAAAAGGGAGGCCTTTCCGCCTCCACTCTCACGTGAGGAGGGGGCTTAAGGGGGGATAATCAGTGGGAAGGTATCCCCAATCCTGCAACAAACCTCCGTATTGCTTCCTCCTTCCGCCGATCGAGGAGATTCGTTTAGTTAGGACCGATGGGGGTGAGTAGGGCGATTCAAAGCCACCATGCCAAGGACTCGTTTAACCCCCTCCCCTCCTTTCCCCCTCTTCCGCAGAGGCCCATTCCCCCCTGCCCAATAGCAACAAGGAGAAGGACAAATCGCCGTGGCGGAAGAGCAACCTTAACGTCTCCAATTCGAGCGAGGCCACGCCCGCAGACTCGTCGTCTCTCGTCGCTCGACGCATCCGGCGGAATCGACCCAGGCTCGGCGCCGATGCCGCCCAACCAACGCAGGCAAGGATAATGATATGTATATACCACTTTCCCGTAAAATAAGGTTGGCGCACATCAACGTCCCTCATTGTGTATCCCTTTCACAAGAACATAACTCTCGTGTGCGCTGCTTACCAGACCATGTGGCCCATATACGGGATTAGTCAACCCTTTTCGGCCTGGGGCGGGAGGTAGTATGTGCATTCCCCATACCCCACAGAAAAGCATGAATAATAATCCTGGAAGGACCATTTTACCCGTCCGTATTATTATCTCATCCTCTTGTGGTAGTGGGCGGAGATTAACGCCCCTACGCTGTCAGCTGCACGTCGCAAATGCTACTAAATTTGTTTGCCTCCGAAAAAGAAGTGGGTACTGACCGACGCCCAGGTGTGAAACAACCAAGTTCTATATTTACGGCTCAGATGGCGTTAAGTCCACTGGTGGAGAACTATTGCAGTGGTTCGGGTGCTTCTTAGTCCTATTAACGATAGGTGACATCTGTTCCAGACAAGGATTCGAACTCAGTACTTCCTTGTCCTACGTCCCCATCTTCGCTAAAATATCCGATCTCTAGTGTGGGGTAACGCCCTCTTTCACCCTTGCCCGAGTCTAGGCAGGTATGGGAAAGGATAAGAAAGGGGAGGGCGTATACAAGGTCCCGAGAACAGGCTTGTACAACGAGGAGTAATTAATTCCAAGCCTCACCCTTTTCCCCGCCAGGTCCTGAGTGACTCGAATAGCACCGACGATCCGCAGAGTCGGAGGTCCTCGTTGATCCAGAATCTGGGCAGTGCTGAGGCTCAGGATACACTTCGGCTCTACATCAGGCGCCCCTCTGAGGAAGAGAGGAGTAATCTCGGCAATCCTGGTAATTCTGCTAGTCCATATAATTACTTTAGTCCATGTATTATTTTGGTCCATACAATCCTGTTAGTCCATGTAATTATTTTGGTTTATACAATCCCGTTAGCCCATGAAATTATTTTGGTCCATACAATCCCGTTAGTCCATGTAATTATTTTGTTCTATACAATCCAGTTAGTTCATGTATAAAATTTGGTCCATACAATCCCGTTAGTCCATGTAATTACTTTAGCCAATATAATCACATTAGCCCATGTAATTATGTTGGTATATACAATCACGTTATTCCATGTAATTAATTTGCTCAATGTAATCCCGTTAATCCATGTAATTATTTTGGTCCATACAATCCCGTTACTCCATGTAATTACTTTGGTATATGCAATCTTGTTAGTCCCCATAATGATTATGGTCCATACAATCCCGTTAATTCATGTAATTACTTTGGTCTATGTAATCCAGTTAGTCCATATAATGATTTTGGTCCATACAATCCAGTTAGTCCATGTAATTACTTTGGTCTATGCAATCACGTTAGTCCATGTAATTAGTTTGTTTCATACAATCCAATTAGTTCATGTAAATAATTTGGTCCATACAATCCCGTTAGTTCATGTTATTACTTAAACCAATATAATCAATTAGTCCATGTTATTATGTTGGTCTATGCAATCCCGTTAGTCTTGTAATTAATTTGGGTAATATAATCCCGTTAGTCCATGTAATTATTTTGGCCCATACAATCCCGTTAACCCATATAATTATTTTTGTCAATTTAAGCCCGTTAGTCCATGTACCCCCTCCCCCCACATAGAAATGCGATGATGAGATCGGATCTCAGGTCACACTGTAGTAAACAGGGTCGTAGGTTCGGAATCCACCTCTACGCGGATACAGGCCACCATAGGTTCGGATACCAGGTCAGAATGTATGGTAGGTTCCCCCACGGAGACACGCGACTTTAGGTTCGGGTCTAACTATGCACTGTAGGTCCCTCAAATTCCCCGGGGAGGCATGCGACCGAAGGGCTCAGATCACACCCACCCCGGAGACATTCGACCAGGGTTCAGATCCTACGTCACACTCTAGGCCAGATCACATCACCCCATGGGTCACTCGATCATAAGTTCGGATCCCACATCGCAGAGTAGGTCAGTCATAAGACATTCGACCATGGGTTCGGTTCCCTCGTCACACTGTAGGCCAGATCCCCCCCACACACGGAAACATGCGTCAGGGGATCTTGGCCTCTCGTTGGCTTTGGCTCGCCTTATTGACCAAAGAAGGTAGCCATGGGCCTTGTTGACCGATTGAAGCACCCTTGTTTGTTCGCTTGCAACGCCCTTATTTTTACCTTCCTGAACGTTTCTTTTTTGCCACTTTATTTCTTCAATATTTTTCTACCCTCCCACAAGGTGAGGCTGGTGCCAATTAACGCCTCTAAAAATACCATCCCTTCCCACCCTTCTATGTTCCAGAATTAAGCCCTAGAATTCCTTCTTAATATAGCATTTCTGTCCATTAATTAGGTTTATTTATCACCCATTGTCACCTAATTTTTTATTCTCTATCACCAAACACACTTTTACAGAAAGTGTGGGTAGTGCGCATCAACGCTATAAAATGTAGGCTCTTACCTCCATCTTTTAGGCCTAACGAGAGGCCATCTGCTATAGCATCTCGTCCATCCGGGGTTCGTCCCACCATTCGCCCGTTTATTATACATATCCTTTCTCTTCTTTATTCTTCATTTTCCTTTCCAATTATTCCTCTACTCTGGTGAGCGACATACCCTCTTTGGATTACAAGTTCGTCCATTTATTTCTTTAGAATTACATATGAGTCCGATCTTCTCCCAATACTGGACACGAACGTCATTAGTTTTCTGCCTCTGTCCACTTATTTGTTGCCAATCTCTCTGGATTCTCGATTCCGTGAGGTTTGGGGGACTCCTAATCCCCCCACCCCCACCTCTTTCACTTCCCCATAAGGAAACCTGGATTGGTCCTGAAACTGAGTAATGGGTAAGAGAGTTGGGTCCGTTCTTTGTCTCCTCCTTAAGCTAGTCAAGTTTTGTACTTTTCACAACTTTTCATTTCCTCAAATTCACTTTCTTTTCGAGCACTCCAAGGCGGAGATGCTCTCGTTGATTTTTGCCTTTATTTTTCAAATTCTTCTTCACCGTGACCTTAATACCCAATAGTTGGGTGTTGACAAGCATTTACGGCAACGGAATAAAGGAGAGAGGGAGAGAGCGGTATGATACCTGACTAAGACAGATCAAACTTCATTGAATTATTCATAGTATACGAGAAAAGATGTACAAGTACGTTTTAATAAATACATTTTTTTTTTACCTTTCTTCTTTAGATAAATCCTTCAATGATAGTTCTTCTGACACTAATACACAAGCCATCAATGGTGAAGAATCGGAGAATTCTTCGATGACTCCAAAATCTCAGCAAGTTTTGCAAAAAATCCGACAATCTCAAGAAGTCTCGGCCGATGTTATCCGAAAAATAGAGGAGGTATTCTTCTTAACTGTATTCTTGATAAGAAGTATTTCTAATTTAGCGAAAATGATTAAACTTTTTTTTTATCTTCTCGAAATTACGTTCATAAAGATTTAATTTCGATTTAATTTCATCTAGAGATCGGATCGATAATTAATAGCGGGTTTTTTTCAGGCTGAATTTAATTCTGGCCAGAAGAAAAACCGTTCTGAAAAACGACAGAAGAAAGCCTATGAAAGGACTATGACGCCGTCCACGCTTAGAAATGCCTTGCAAGAAAAGTTGAAAAATAGCATGGATACTTCACAATTAGCTGGGACGATCCGTTCGCTAGGAGAGGATGCTAAAGAAAACCAAGATACCGAAACCGGAACGACTCCAGGTTCGCAAAAAGACCAAAAGAACCTACCCCCCTCAATACCTAAACATATGAGGCGCATTTCTAGAGAGGAAGATCAATTAGACAGCGTCGATGTTGACGCAGAGAATATAGAAACGCCTCCGGTTTCTAGAAAATCATACCGAACTACATCTATCTTGCAAAACAACTGCTCAACTGCCACAACTCCCCCTGCTGAGGATGATTTCACAGGACGAAGAAATGTGAGGAAGTATCGCAGTTTGAATAGCGAAGAACGGCGAGCCCCTGTTGGCGGGAGAAAGTCAACAGAGATTGTTAATGGTGTTCGCTCGAGGTATGGCGTCGATAGCTCTGAAAATGAAGGAAATGGTTCAGAAATAGATGACAAATCTTCATTCCGACGATCAATGAGGTTCAAACGGCTCGCAGATTTAGCGAAAGATTGTGACAGCGAAACGGAACAGATGTTAGCTCGACAGACTATGAAAACAGAACCTGATATAGATGATGACTTAGGCGATGGTAATTTTAAACGATTTTCATCAGTGCGTAAAACGCTTCGTCACAAGAAAACGCAGGAGGCGAAGCCGACTGAAGATAGGACGGAATCTCTTGAACGACTTCGGAAGACTCCTGAAACCATGATTTCTAATTCTGAAGAAGCGACTCAGGAAGTTATTAGGGTTCCAGTTTATAGATCCGAGTCTAGCCAAATTCCGGATGGAGTTGAAGAAGATCAAGAAGCAAGACTTAAACGTTGGCAACAACAAAAAGGTCAAAATGATGAAAACCAACCATTCGAAAAAGAGAAAGAAGCGCCTCATGAGTCCTGGAAGGACAAGATATCCCGGAAATTCAAAAATGCTGACAAGTACGAAGTGCATCGAGCTGAAAAGGCCAACTCTTCTTTAGCAGAAGACCTGTCGTCTAAAAGGTCAAGCGGTTTGGTAAGGACTTCTGATACAAGGGGCTCTTATAGAAGCTTGGCATCGGTTCCTATTGATCAAAGGAGAGAAAAACGTGAGAGAAACAGAAGCGCCATAGACTCTACTCATTTAAGAACAGCCCTTGAGAGAGAGAAATCCCGGAGACCTCCATCCCCTTCAAGAAATGAAGGAAGAGGCTTTTCTCGCATAGTTTCGAAGGAGAGAAGTTCAAGCTTTAGAAGAAGTGAACCGTCGAACCGATCATTTAGAGATAAACCTCGCACAGGGAAGTATATAAATGCGTCTAAAGACGATAAAGATGAAGGATTTGAAGATACGATTAGCCTGAAATCAGAGACAAATAGTCAAGGTAATTCTTCCAATAATGGTGAACTTCCAGAAACAGTTCAAGAAAAGCCAATTGCGTCGAGAAGTCATAGCTTAAGAGGAATGAGAGGAGAACGTGGCAGTGAACACAAATCCAACCTTCCGAGCAGAGTTGATAAATCAAGTTCGCGAGGTAGTTTAAAATCTTCGAGGTCGTCGATAACATCTGCATCGTCGGTGAACACTGTACGTCCTAGACAGATTTCGAATTCTCCGAGCAATACGAGCATTGTAAGCCATAAATCCGATGGCAACAACAGATTGCTCAATAAATCATCGCAATTGCGAGAAATATCCAAAAATCTTCGAAAAGAATTGGGGGAAGGTTACGATAGAACGCAAAGTTCACCCACTTCTCCTAGTAGTGAAGTGCCTCCTACTTACTCTAAAGAAAAGAATTATTCTAACAATAGTCTACATAGTTCGGGAACAGTGACTCCTACCAAACCGGTCTCTCGCACGAGTTCACAGAAATCTGTTGGTTCCTTGAGCAAACAGTCAAGCGATGGATCGTTAAAACGATCAATCAAAACTTCACCATCCACTGTTGGATCAAAGTCTCTTTCTCCATCCAAAACGTCGCAGAGCTCTTCTTATCGCTCCACAGCTAGTGTCTCTCTTAGGAACAAACCTGCTCGTTCCGAATCATTGCGTAAACCTTCTTCCCCGCCCCTGATGAATGGAGGAACTAAAGTTCGAAGAGGTGAATCCGGAAGTTTTAAGGAAAATCTCTCTCAGACTAACTCAGGAAATATTACGAAAATCACCCGACCGACGAGTAGAGCCATTGCATCGCGAGATTACAGAACTCCCCTCGTGGATCGATCAGCGTCCTTGAGACTTCCGTCTAAATCTAATAACGAAGACAACGTACTTACCAAAAGAACCCCGGTCAGTTCTGGAAGAAGAACAAAACAAATCCCAGCATTTATGAGACCCACAACATCATCTGCCTCAAAGAAGAGTATGAATGGAACGGAACCATTAGCAAAGCCGAGGAAAGAATCTCGTACTAATTCCCTCAATACGTCGAGATCAAACATTAGATGAATGTTTCTGCATTTAAAGCTTTTTTAAAAGATTCATTTGATACTCTGATACCAAATCATGTGATTTGTAATTCTGACTCGTAAAATGATCAACAATGATCTAGTCTGTGCAGGGAATAGTTGAGTTAATGTGTTCAAGTATGATTCAGTGTTGACAAATTTATACAAGCAAAAACATTTATCGCTTATCCCAACCATTTTTAGGTGCTAAAGAATGTGCCATTGGTACTAAACAATGTGGGACCATAACAGCTTTATATAATTACGATAAGTCTAAAGATATAACTCCTTAATTAATATATATTTTTTGATCTGAGTGAGAGCCTTTATAAAAGGTACTGTGAACACCGTATACGCTACCTTACAAATTTATAACCTTTTGCTGGTACTCCAGTCCGGGACCACCCACCCACAGGTGTGAAAACCCAGTGACATATTCCATATTGATATATAAGTATTGCGGTCGTAGGAAAGATTTGGAAAGGTTGCTCGAAGTGTTTGACTGGGCCTGTGTGAAGAAGGGGCTGAAATTAAATGCAGAATTAAATGCAGAAAAGAATAAGTTGATAGTGTTTGAGGGTGAGAATGGTGTGGGACGTGATATTAGATCCCATGGTGTTACCCTTGAACAAGTATGATGTTTTAGGTAATTAGGATGTATCGTGGATGAGAGAGATACGGATAAAGTAGAGTATGACCACAAAGATTTGAATGGTAAGATAGTTTCAGGGGCGATCAAGTATTAACGAATGTTGAGAAAGTTTTAAGTGTGGAATGTGCCCGGAAGCTGCAGGATGGTATGGTGATGGCCAGGTTGAGTGTATGGGAGAGAGCTTATGGCATGGGAGAAGAAGGAAAGATTTCAACTAGGAGCAGGACCAATGGACATCTTGAGAGGGATTCATGGCGGGTGGAGAATGGAGAGAGAGAGAGAGAGAGAGAGAGAGAGAGAGAGAGAGAGAGAGGAACGTGACCTAAGAGATGTGTGAATGAAAATGTTCTAAGGTGGTATGGGCATGTATGAAGAAAGGATGAAAAGAATATACGGGAGTGAGTGTCAAGGTTTTAGAAGTGCTGGAAGACAGTGTATATGGTGGGTTGACTGTGAGAATGGGGGTTTGAGAGAGAGAGGGCAGGGGGGTGCCAGAAGAGGGAATGGGTGATCTTGTGCATGATAGGTGTGGATGGAGGGAAGTTGCGAAGTGTGCGTGCTTGAGGTCTTCTGCCCGGGGATGAACCCTGACTGGACGAGATGCTACATCACATATGTATGACACCGTCGCTAAGGAGAGCCAATCTAGCGTGGGTGATGGTGTGCTTGATAAGAGAGGTGGCTAATTTTCATTGGCGTTGATGCACGTCAGCCCCATGAAGGATGATATATATATATATATATATATATATATATATATATATATATATATATATATATATATATATATATATATATATATATATATATATATATATATATATGTGTGTGTGTGTATTTCCAAGAGAATATCAATTACGCTGAAAAACTAAAATACTAATACTGCTCCTCCATGTCTTTATTGATATTCCTTGAATATTAACTTTAGGCGAAAAAAAGAAGTTAAAATTGAATAGGAATTTCCATGGAGAAATAAATGTACATAAAGCTCTAGCCTTTGAAACCTTGTAATTAAAGGAGAGACGACCAAATGCGCTTGATTGTTTTCTATAGGTCATTTAGGTATTTTCACGTGCCAAATAATCTACACTATTTATCCATATAAAATATTTTTAAAAATACTTATTTCTGATATATTTATAGAGTATATAATGATACGGTGATTTTGTAAATATCACATTGCATATGAATTTGATGGAAAATTAAGTTATGAGGCTCTTTGGCTTTGAATTTTCACTGTTTTCTTGTAGTACGTGAAATAGGAAAGAAATATGTGGCCACAATGTTTACACTTCGGTCTCTCGTCTAAAATGGCTCAACGAACACGTACTCGCCCGCGCGCTGCGTCAGACGAGCGTCGCCAGATGGTGTTTAATAGTGTCTCCCCTCATGTTTCTATGGGAGAAATTATCCCATCAAAGAACGTAAAAACAACGTTAATTTTTCTCCTTGATCATGAGCGTTTAATTGACATATTGTCCTAGGAAAACGTTTTCCCCAACAATCTTGCATTTTTTCCCTTGGCCAATATTCGTTGTCATACGCCTGCAAATACATATACATATTTTAACAATATATAGTCATTTTGTAATTAATCTATATTTAGAGCGTCTTATATTAGAGCACGTTATTATTATTTTAAAGTCACTAATATGTTTATTAAGTGTTAAAAAATTGTATAAATTTATTTATATTTATGTAGACAAAGAATTTTATAATACATTTACAGAATTATATTACACTACGCATATATAGATATATTGTATGTACAATAAAGTGTAAACACTAGAAAATAGAGATTTAAACTGGTGTCTACCTTCGGAGGTCACCCCAAACGTTCACCCAAAGCCATCGTTTATATCATTCTTTTACACTAAACATAACAATATGAGGCAGAAAAATTGTTTAAAATATTTTCCTTAAATTGCCAACTTAGAGGATGTGAAAGAATGTGAGAGGTAGATAGCCAGAGTAGCCGAGAGAGGAAGGAGCAGTGAATCCTCCAATGTGAGCAAGTTCCCTATACGGGCGCATGTTAAATAACTATTATAGGTGTGGGGGGACAAACCCCTTATGGAAAACAGGCACATCTATGGCCTCAACACATTAGGAGTCCACGTGTGAAGACGATGCTTTTCTCAGCTCATCGAGGCAGGACGGTCTTAGGCCTCCCCGAGCTTGACAGATCACACCATTTTCAGTTCCGCGCCCAAGTTTCCATGCTTCATCTACCTGTTGTTATACAGGTTTCCTCTCCTCGTTGCACCATCATTTAGGGACCGATTGATATTGGAAAGGGAAGGGGCTTTAAGAAACCATGAAAATGATTTTGATCAACTATGTACATTCCACTATTAAAAATGAACCAAGCGTCCTCCCCCGCCCCCCCAAAAAATATCCTTCCTAGGATTGCGTTGTGATAAACCTAGAAACAAATTAAAAATAAAAAACGTTTTAAGTTTAACCACTCTCCCCCTAACTTTAACACTTTGAAATTAACCATAGATAATTAAATCGGTAAAAACTCCTTTTTTTAAAAAAAGGAAGATATTTGGACTTCAAACCTGGATACTTAAAAATGCAAATTAATTTAATTTGAAAATTTACCTTTTCCCATCCTATGGTTTTTATCATTTTAACAAGTACACAGTTTAAGACATACAAGAGGGTAAATCAGGAAATTTCCGGAAATTTTCAACTTTTATTTTCAAAAATATCAAAAGTTTTTCTCTAAATATCCTCCATCTAGGCTATATATGACAAACCCTTTTATAGGGGATGTCTCCACCGCTCTAATCCGCTGCATAGGTTTGTCTTAAATATTCTTTAAGTTTTGGGAACATAAACAAGTCCGAGGGGGTGAGGTCAGGCTGTAGGGAGGATTTGGAAGTATACCCCAGCAAAATTTTTGAAGAAGAACTGACAATCCGGGCAAAATTAGTAGGGTGTTGTGATGGAACAAGATTCCGTGATCCAACTTAACATAACATCAAAATAAAGGATGAAAAAAACCACTATGGCCTATCAAAGACATCTTAGTCAGAGTATCCAAAAACCTATAAAGCCACCACCATGGTATAATCCAAACCACTCACCGTTTTCTTGTCAATCTTTTTTTAATTTAATTCTTGTTAATTGTCTTTTGTTCTTTGAGGAATTCGATGAATATTGCTCTGTCTGAATCTCAGAAAACAGTCACCAGAATCTTCTGAGTTGACTTCTTTGCTAGGAACTTCAATGCCAAGGGGATCCTCTCCGAAGCCATTTTTTGGATCGAATTTTGGTGTCTGGATCGTACTGAAAGATCCAAGTGTCACCTACGATAATGATTCCATCGAAAAAATCATTGCCATTTGCTTTAAACTTTATTAAAAAAAAGAAAGAGAATTTAGCTTGTTTCAGCAGATGACCTGCTATATCAGAAACTCGAATACAAACAGATGATGAATAGTTCCAATGATTCAAACCTGTTGGCCACTTAATTTTAAGTTTAATTCTAGCTGGATAACTAAGGAAAAGGACTTTTTATGGGTAAAAAATATGCTCTGAAATTAGAGAATTTTCAATTTCTACGGGAAATCCGCAAAACAAAGGGAGCATCCCAAAATGACAATTACACAAATAAATAATTTTACTGATTAACCAACGTGAGAAGACTCGGCATAAACGAAAAGCGGTAAAGAACTGAGAAAGATGAAAGTATTCGAGACAATGAGAAGATAATTAAACCACCAAATGTTATGTATAGTGGAATCTGAACAGAAAAAATATAACTAAAGGGTTATTTTAAGCAATGACATGATAAGTACGTAAATTATAAGATGACAAATACAAAGAAATAAAGATGAATGAACAAGAATTATTATTAGTAAGAAAATGAGTGAATAATTAACCAATAATATTAGAATAATTCCCAACAATAAATAAGCTTTAAATAGATTTGGGAGTTTATAAATCAAGGAGCGCACGAAGATTCAGCATAATAGTACTAGCGCGTAGTAACAGTCTGGCGAGTAGTGTTGTCAACTCACTTTTCAGTTTTACATCTAAAACCAATATAAAATACATCTAAAATTTGAAATTAACATCTAAAAAATATCTAAATTTGTATTTAAGTTTTTACTATCTCTCAATCAATGGAATTGTGGAGTAGAGATACTCACCATTATACTATTAATGCAAGCTTTACAATAAAATATCATCCACTTCATCATCTTCTTCAGTCTCTAATGCAGATAATGATGATGATGATGCACATGGAATATCTTTTATTTGGTAAGTAGCAAGAGTACCAATGTCGTTCAACACTTTAGATGGTAATTCATAAGAACTACAACATTTTTCTAATCTGGCTAAGCTGAATTTAACCATTAAAATGGCATTTAACATTTATAACTTCATTTTATTTCTAAGTTTAGATTTTACATAATTGACAGCACCTAAGACTCTTTAAATATCTGCATTAGAATGAGGTAATACTAATGCTGAGATGGCACATTTGCTGATTTCTTCAAAGGGATTTGAACCAGAGGCATCTTGATACTGAAGAACTTCTTTCCAGAAAGTATCTGTACTAGTTTTATTTTTTCAATCAACTAAATTCATTTTTTGTGAATTGAAACTCAGCTTTAGCAATTGTTTCTTGAGTTACACTGAGGCACATCAGGACTTCAAGAATTGAAACACTATCTTTGATTCGCTGAAGCATGTTGCTCATAGAGAAAAGGGAAAGATTTTGTAAAACTTTAATGTTATCTGGAAGTCTCTGTCTCAGTTGTTGAAAAAGACATATTATATTATTTGGACATCGTTGCCTCAAACTTTTTTTATCGTCTATTGTTATAGGTTTATCAGATTTTAATTCTTCAATTTTTTATTTAATCCCAAGTATGGCTTTGGGATTAAATGCTCATTAATATAACAAGTGAGTAAATCAATTTTTCTAGTTGGACTCACTATTTTTTTACCAATAGAATTAACTAGCAGAAGGAACTCATCAAGAAGTTTAACTTTATCACAAGTTTTAGATTCAAATAATTTGTTGACTCTTTGCTCGCTATATTAAAAGGAGCTTTCAGCTCTGACCATTAGTCAATTATACGTTCCACAGCAGGCTGAATAGAAAACCATCTTGTCTGACAACTAGCTGGTATTTTCAGGAGAATTGTACCATCATTGAGAGATTCATGCAATAATTTATATTCACATTGTTTAACACACGAATTTGAGAACCATTTGTATGTTTCAGCAACAAGAAAGTCCAAGTTTCTAGGTAAGCATTCTGATGATGCGTGGGAAAATGCTAACTGTATTGAATGACATACATACCTTATCAAAATGAGTGATGGAAGTTCTTGTTTTAATAACGCATACACCCCACTATTAATTCCAGTCATAACACTAGCATTATCAGTGGTAAACATGTAGATTGGCGGCTCGGCCGAAAAAATGGATTTTTGTGTGTTTATATTTCGTTCACCCGTGCCTGAATATTCATGCGCGTTTGAGTCCTATTTCAAATATACCCGGCGCCATTTTTTTTACAAAAATGCCTGGAAATTAGGATTATATACTTGGGAGCACAGCCCCCCAGACCCCCCCAATTGATTGAAACTCAGGATCATCGTAAGGGGGTCCCCCCCATTGTGTTTACCTCCACACGAGCAGTCCCCTTAAATTTACTCCCAAAACGTGAAACATATTTGAACATGGAGGACGAAATAGTTTACGCCCCATCGTTCGCGTCGCCAATCTACATATTTACTCCTACCCCAACAAGGTTTTACAAATCCAGTTTTCTTTCTGATATTAATGACTTAATTGCCTCCACAATACTTTTGGCATCACATTTTCCAAGCTGAACTAGACCAAGATAAGTTAACACCACTTTGTATAAATTTTTAGTATAGTAAATAATAAATACACCTAATAAATAACTTATGGACTGAAATATCATTGGACTCATCAAGCAACAAACTGTATTGACTATTACTTATATCCTTAATCATTTCTTGTTCAAAATGGTGGCCTAAAACATTTTTTTATAATATTACTACACTTTGAACGATGCATACTTACATTAGCTACAATTTTACTGTCATTAATATTATTTTTCCAAATGTCTACAAGATGGTCACAGTTTCTTAGAGCAGAATGGCAACATAAGTGCATGGCAATTGCTGTTTCTAACTTGGAGGTTTTATTTTTATCAGAAAAAGGTGTAAATACAGGAGAAAGAGGAATATAATCCTGTCTAGGACTTGCATTGAGATGCTTCTTACTCTGGGTATGACCTTTTAAATCTTGAAACTTGGCTTTCATTTGTGACATGCAATATTTGCAGAATGCCCTAGTGTCATTTCCCGGAACAGCCATTATCCAATCTTTGAGAATTTTATTTTGAAATCATTCTTTTTTAAATTTTTAGTTATACTTTTTCGACATTTTTAAGGGTTGGGGACTTTACAAAATAAATGTTTTGCACTATTTGTAGGTGACAAATAATAAAACGCACTCTATAAGTTTTCATAAAATTACTAACGGAAAAAGCAACGTCATCTTCGGCAACGTATATAACAGGGATGACAACTCACAACTCTACTAAAAAGGTAGTTGGCTAGTTGCTGCTTCGGAGGTTTAGTTGTAACCTTTATAAATTATTTGAAAAACATCTAAAAAATTAACAAAATCATCCAAATCAACATCGAGAAAAAAAATGTTTACATCCAAATGCAATAAAAAACATCTCAATTTAGATGTAAAACATCTAAATTGGTAACTCTACTGGCGAGCTCAAATATCGCCTCTTCAGGTGGGCGAATATTGCTAGAAGAAAGCAACAACAACAACAGATATTGATGATTGGAGCGCCAACTATATTTACAGCTATTTTCGTAGCAAATTTTTGCCGCGAATATACAAAATTTAGGCGCAAATGTGTTATTTCTCTTTTAACAATTTAATAGCGATTTATTTATTGGTTCTTTATATATCATATGACCTGCTACAGTAGTACTCCAAACTTCAATTAAAATAAAATGTAGTATAACACGTTTGTGAATGGATGGATGTGGCTGTAAGATGTAAGGAATTAATAATTAAATAGTTCGATGTAAATTGAAATAACCTGAATGTAGTAATAGATAGTAATTAGTATCATTAATCACTTATGACCAGTTTAGTTGAATACATAAAAGTTAGAAGTAAGACAAAACCAGATATCGTCCTAGGAAGTACAAATATACTTTTCAACTATATAAGCCAAACCCCGATGTAAATGTAAACGATAAAAATAAAAGATCTGCACTTGCCGATTGAGATAAATATGAACAATTGCTAATCAATTTCACCCAAGGATATTTGTGTACCGCTTAAATACAAGATATGGACTGAAAACTATTAAAAATCACGGAGAAAATGACAACTGCTGACAAATAAGCCATTCCACTACAAACGTTCTAAACCTTCGCGCAAACAAAATGACCGAAGATACGTAAAGAAAAGAAGATGAGGGAATCCTATCGACCAATAGAACAGAGAAGCCTATACCTACAAGATTACTAAAGATTAAAGCGGAAGAAGTGAGAAATAGTATTTCTAAAAGGAGAACAACTTCAGACAATGTGGGACAAAATCATCAATGAAATAAAAGATCACGCACCGAAAAAAAGCACGAGAGAATAATAATTAACATAAAAGGGAGGCCCCTTCTGCAACTCGCGACTCGTGTTAACTTCCCACTTCAGAGTAGCATCCGGTGAGTCTGGACAGGATTAGAGAGAAAACATCGTTAACAGTGGTATTAATCACGTGGTCTCCTCGGCGCGTAGATCTAACCGAGGTAGAAGCCTTTAAGATTATTTCACCTGCATAGATTTCTCCGTTTGGAGTGCCAAAGGCAGCCAATTTGACAAAGGGAGCAACTTTCGCTTAAGCCTCTTCGACTTTCCAAGGTCTTCAGACATTCAACTCATTTTCACATTGCCTTACAATCCACGGATAAACGCCAGCCGATTAATTCCATGCATTCTTTAAGCTATCTTTGCTGGCTGGTTAATCACCGCAATAATGGGTCCGAGATTCGCCATGGGCGATTCTCACCTGCGACTCACAAACTAAAGATACGATTCCATCTACCCGGCATAGCACTCTCTTTGTCACAACTTCTTAGCACCTTTTCAATTAAGGATAGTGGTTGCCTACCTCTTTCAGACTATGCAGAAGCTCGAAAGTACTCAAATGGCGATTTTCTCACTTTGTGTATGCGTAAGCTTTCCGATAATAAGAAGGTCGTAATTTAGGGATATCTCTGGATGTGGACACGGATTGGTGAAGAAAGTTAAACACTCACTGAAATTTACAATCAAATTCACGGGTCTTTTCTAATGAAAATGAGTAGACAAAACCACTTTACTGTTCAAATATTTCGTGATTCTCTTAGCACATCTCTATTAGACATTAAACAAGAAAGACTATCTTCAAGTCAAAAGCAAACTTAGTCTAAATTAATCTACCTCTCCCAAACACACACTCATATAAAGACACATCAGCATGAATAGAGAATAACTTCCTTTTCTCATAAAAAAGGAAGTTTTCCTTTTCGGGATGTTTTCCTCTGTGGGTTGACCACAAACTTTTAATTCCTGTCTCAACCACGGATCGGTTTGAGGCAATGATTCATGATATTATGAAATATATATATATATATTTTACTACCATGACACTAAATGCCAGCTTAAGTTGCCGATAGTCCTTTTGATCACATGTATTCAACCATTTCATTTCCATTTATGTGCGTGTGCACACATGCAAATCGATTTATATATACATATATATATATATATATATATATATATATATATATATATATATATATATATATATATATATATATATATATATATATATATATATATATATATATATATATATATAGGTAGGATGCCATGTTGTATGCATGCGTTATTATAATCAACAGCTGCAGCAGCGTTATTGATTTTGACTTACAATTTCTTGATTTGCTTTACAAGTCTCTTAAAGGATCTTCGAGGAGAGAGAAAATAGCCACAGAGGACATATTTTATTCCTAGACGCTTTCGACCGCAGTGGGTCATCTTCAGGGAAATATGGTAGTGACTCTTATAATTTGGATTTGATTTGATTTGATATAACAAGTGGTGAAATGTGTAGTAGATGTAGATAGTTCTGAAGAAAATTTGTATTTTCCCTGGAGCAGAGAGCATCCCAGGCGTCTTGCTTTTTTCTATTTCTTTTTTAATCCTCCACTTTCGTTGGTGTCAATGTTTAGCTGACACCTTTGTAGTTGTTTACTATTTTTGCCTCTTTTGTTTGATTATTTATTTATTGATATATTTTTCTTTAATTATATATATATATATATATATATATATATATATATATATATATATATATATATATATATATATATATATATATATATATATATATATATATATAAATTTCTCTATAAAAATCTATTTCCTCCGTCATTAGGCATTCAAGCCTTTCAATTATGTTTTTGCTAACTCGTTATCTTTACTTTTACCTTTCTTTTGAATCATTTTTGTTTATTTTCGCCTGTTGTGGGCACTTCGCCTCTTTTAGTTATAACTTTTGTTTAATTTCTTGTTTAATTATTTTATTTGTTTTGTTTTATTTATGTTGGGCACAACGCCTCTTTTTATTTATTTATTTGACTTGTATTTATTACTTTTATTATTTGGGCATCTCGCCTTTTTTGATTTGCTCGTTTTCGTGGAGTCTATTCTGTGGAGTCTTTTTCTCGTGGAATCTTTTATTGGAGTCATTTTCGTGTAGTCATTTTCGTGCGTAGGATAGGATAGTTTAGTCTTTGTTATTTATATAGGGCTTCTTGATTTTCCCGGGAGCACAGTCTTCCACTAGGGAATAGGGCTCTCCTGGTAGCTCGTCCACTTATTTGTTGTGCTATTTCCAAGTCTGCTTCTATCTGCGGGACGATTTATTCTCAACTTTTTCCTAGGTCTTTCTTCCTAGCCTTTGGAGGACCATATTCAGTGGCTCAAGTCCTACTCTTGCGTGCAGTTCCGTCTGCCGAATATAGTCCATTCTGCTCGCGCCAGCTATAAGTAGGGTAGCATTGTTCTGGACTCTCTGCATAAACCTGAGAGAGGTGAAACTAGCTGCCTGCATTACCATTGCTGGGTACACCAGTATTGGTCGCACTAGGATATTATATAGCTTCTTGATGTATTTGGCGCTGAGGTTTCTGAACCTGTATAGTTTTCCAAGTTCTCTGTTGGCTAGGGAGATTCTGTTGTTGATGTGCGTCTTATACCCTGTTGAGGTGATGCCCAGACCCAGGACATTACCCTCGTTGGAGTATGGGTAAATTTCATCCCTGACTATGAGGTCGTCTCTTTTCCGGCAGTTCATTGGAAGGATCTGAAACTTTCAAAGGTTGGTTTTAATTTTCCACTTTCTGTCGAAACGGTTGATTTTATCGATTTCGGTAGCTGTTTCCCTTGCTTGAACTCCAGTGTTCCTATAAGAACTGTGAATGATTTGAGTGACGTCATCTGCAAACTGCAGATACATCACATCCTCCCCAACTGGAGCAGGTAAGTCCAACGTGTACACAAGGTACAACAGCGGACCCAGACATCTGCCTTGTGGAACACCCGCTTCTAGTTCGAATACGGGTCCTCTGTTGCCCTCGATCGAAATTTGAGCCTTTCTCTCCATGATGTAATCACAGAGGACCCTTTCAAGGATAGGGTTCAGCTGGAGGCCTAAGATCTTGAATTGTAGAGCTCTCAGCCAAACTTTATCGAAGGCCATCTGTACATCTCGCATCACCACGTCTACGTACTTCTCCTCAGCTTTACAGCGGGCAAGCTTTTCGTTGAGAAGGGCAAGGGCTGTGTCAGTCCCCCTCCTCTTGCGGAACCCGTGCTGCTGTGGGTTGTGAGCTTCTAGCTCGGTCAGCTGATCTTGTAGCCTGTTGGCTAGAAGCTTCTCGTAGACTTTGCCTACAAACTCAAGGAGGGATATTGGCCTGTAGTCCACCAGTTGATCGGGGGGCTTGTTCCCTTTGGGGATAAAAATGATTTTAGCCATTTTTAAACCATCGGGGAAGTAGCCCGTATTCAGGGAAGCGTTAAAGATGTTATGACTTCCATGACCTCCTCCGTTGTTATTGGTCGGCCATGGTCCGCCATCTTCCCCCCTTCGTCGACGTAGGCTCGTGGGTGCGTTCAATCAGATGGTTTTTGAATTCCTGGTTGAATTCCGCATCGTCCTCTGGTGTTATTGAGAAGACTTCCTTCCAGAACGTGCGGAATCTTTCCTCCAGAACCGCCGGATCCTCCAAGTAGTCCTCGCCCTCCTTACCGCGGGTCTTTCCTCTACTTGGTAGGCCTTTTAGTTTCTTTACTAGGCGCCAGAATTTATTGGAGGCCCCCTCGCTGTCTATCCTAGCTATTAGGCTGTTCCAGATTTCAGCCTGCTGTTGGTTCATGCAGACGTCGCAGCAGCGAGATTCACCCCCGATTCGTACCTGCTCTTCTGATCTCCTCATACACCTCCCTGTGCTCCCTAGCGACCTCATTCATCTCCTCCGTCCAACGGGGTTGTGGAAGAGTCTTGTACCCTGTCATGGGTACACACTCGCGGTCAGCCTCGGTGATGAGGGCTGTTATCCTCTCCAGCTCCCCGTCAATCGCTTCTAGTGTTGCCTCGCTTAGGTCAGCTGGTTCGAATACGCCTAGAATTTCTCCGTGGCGTTCCCATTCGACCAAGAGGTAGCTTTTGCGTAGAGGGACCGGAATCTGGATCGGAGCGAGTGAGATGGTGGTTAAGATCGCTATATGGTCGCTAGGTATTGCTGGTCCTGGCTCGCTATAGTAGTTGAATGGGAAGTCGTCACTTGTCATGATTATGTCTAGCTTTGTTGGTACCCGAGAGGTGATATAGGTTAGGAATTCTGGTCCTATCCTCTGGATGTTTTTACGTCGCATAATCATTTCCAAGTTATGGCCTCTGTTATTCGTGTTACCATAGCCAGCCGTTCAGCATCTGGCGTTGAGGTCGCCCCCAAGGAATACCATTCTGCCGTGACCGAACAGGGTGTAAAAGTTATTGAGGGAAAGATACGCTCTTCGAGGGGGTTGATATGCCGCCGCGATCACGAGGTTGCCCACTAATGTAGGCATCTCTATCGCCACGAATGACTCATCCAGTTCTGGAAGGTGCCTGAACGAGAGATTCATTTTAATTGCAACCGCGGCGCTGTCAAACCTCTCTTGAGAATGGTTCTTTGTAACAACTTTGTAGTCCAGTATCTTTATTTGGTAAGATGTGGCGATACCGTGCTCCGAAATTAATATGATGTCGGGGTCGAGCACACGGAATATGTTCCCATACGCCGTCGCTTTTCCATCTCATCTATTGTAGAGAAATGGTTACATTAAGCATCCCGGAGGAGTATAGGTACATTAAAGCCACCCCCCCCACCCATGAGGAGAAGCGTGGGAGCGGTAGCCGGCGAATAGCCGTAACTGCCTACCCTGTTTGATCTCTCCGCCGCGTTGGGCAGTTGAAGCTAACATCTGTTTTAAGGCGACCACATAAGGCCCTTAAACGACGCTCTAACGATCCAATTACCTATGAGACCCATAAACCCGTGGTTATGAAAAAAAAAATTGGTGCTAGTCAAAAGGCACGCCAATTAGCAGTGCGGTTGCGAGCCTCTAATTAGCGAGCCGAATTGGGCACCCCAGTGCCAACCTCTGCAATTCTCGCTCTCCCCAGATGCAAACTCACCCTTCCTCCCCCCCCCTGTGGCCTGGTCACTTTCCCCTTTAGATGGGGCGGTGATCCGCCTATAAATAAGCCCCGCAAAGAAAGCGAGGGATTAGAAGTCGATACGAAAGTAGAAGGATTAGTTCGTGAAGATCGATCCTTCAGCCAGACAAGAAGATTATAATTCGATAAGAGAGAAGAAGGTTCAGTTCGTGAAGATCAATCCTTCAGCCATACAAGACTATTTCCGTGAGAAACGATAGGATCAGATTGAGAAAATCGATCCTCCCCTTTCCGGGCCGTATTAACATAAATAGTCAAGCTTTATATCGGTGCCATACCAAAGAATCCTTTACAGACTGAGAAGAAGTCTGACGGAAGAAAAGCAAACCCGCTCACACTCGAGTGAATCTCACATCTCAAGCTCCGTAAGAGTGAGAGGAGAAGAACCCAGCCCCAACAAGCTCCCGTTTTTTAATTACGTTGAAGAATCAGACACCAAGAGGCGTCAAGCCATCCCTCTTCGACGAAATTCAACCATCGGCCACAACACTCCAAAGCGAGAGATAAGCCCTCCAGCGACATCTGGCAATCCCTAATACCTCCTCTCATGTAAGTTAGAAAGAACTTTTATATTCATATTGCGATAGCAGAAGTTAAGTACGTCTCACGTTTTAAGGGGAGTAGAAACCATTGTTCGTGAACCTCGGTCATATTTGCGTGTAGACGAGAGTACGTTAATTTAATGTTTAACGCTAATCAAATAGAGTCGCGATAAAAATACTAATCGGAAATTGGTGTGTTTACGTGCAACCTAGTTGTTTATTTTTGTCATAGCAGGCATTGTGAGCGGCCTAGATGACAAGCGGAATAGCCGAGTTTAGCATTGAGACAAGGATAGAAATGTGTTAACTGTTTGTTTGTCATAGTTAAGTGTTCCTTTTAAAATATATGTTTATTTTGGTATAAATCTTGTGTTTCCTCTTATCCTTACGTGTTGAAATAGCTCTTCCTTAAGAACAAAACTACCGAATTAGCACTCTTAGATCAAAGCGTACTTCATCAAAGAAGTAACTCACGTACCACAAAGCATACCGCTACAAAAGTGGTGTCAAAGAGTGGAGTGATCAGAAAAAAGGGCCATCATGCTACATCCATTAACGTTGAGTGTTACAATTTTCCACCTGTTGCTCGGGTTTTCCATTCTCTTTTACTGGTTCCTAGTGTTTTCCGGTGATGGGACGCTTTTTCCCATTCCTTTTCTTTTTGAAGTTTGTCGTGGTGAGCTCTTCCAGTGTCTCCTTGTAGAGAGTGACATTGTTGTTGAAGAGAGCCTCCTCGACTACTTCTTCTTCGCATTGGGCATCGTAATCCCACTTGTAGTACTTCTTTCTGATTCCTGTTAATATCTTATTGGTGACTTTGTCTTTTGGAAAGGGGAACTGTTCCGATGCGTAGATTTTGAGGTTTAACTCATCCGCATCGAGGTCTTTTGGTCACCCGTTTTTTTTTTCTCGTTGCAAAGGCTTTTGACACGAACTCTGCGTCCGAGGAATCCGTGGTTTCCGAGTCCTCCGTGTTTTCATTATTAGGTTTGGTATTTTTGGTAGATTTGGTAGCATCCTCCCTTTCTTTCCTTGCTTTGATTCTAGGGTCTGGCCTTTTGCTTTTTTCTTTGGGTTTCTCTTCTTGTTTGTTTACTTCTTGAGTCGTCTTAGGTACCATTTTCAGTTGTAGGACATCCCCTGATGGGGGGGTCGTCCGGGAACCACATCTGGTTCAAGCCATTTTTGGCGAGCATCTGGTTCAATTCCTTAACAAAACACCCAGACTGTGTTAGGTTTCTGACATGGGCATACAGGATGCAAGTCAGAATTTTGGTCGACTCTTCGTTCTGTATTTTAAGGTATGTCTTTTTGGTCTCAGCTTCAGAATAAGCGGCTTTTGCGACTTGAAAGTATGTAGTATTCGTTTTTCTGTTCGCCTCTTCTTCACTTTGCTGCTGTTTCCTCTTGATCAGTTCTTTTTTCATGAGACAGGCCATAACCATTGATCGATGTCCCTGTCCGCAGTTTACACATTTCTCGCGAGGGCTCTGTCAGTTTTTCCAGTGGTGGCCGGGTTCGCTGCACTTGGAGCATGGTTCTTCGGGCGCCTGGCATTCGCGGTAGTGTGGGCCTCCATTTTATAACAGCGGAAGCAATACTGGATTGGGTGGAATTCCTCCCTCTCGATCTGCTCCCCGCTGATCCTGGCTTTAAAAAGCAGCAGCCCAGATTCCTTTGCTTTTCTGGCCATGGAAGTTTCTCCAAAAGTTATTTTGAAGACATGGGCGTAGTCAGTGTTGTCTCTTTTATTTCTGAATTTTACAATCTTAGTGACTTTTGCCCATGAATTTTTTTTCATTATTTCTTTCTTTATATATTCTCTGGAGTGTTCTCCTATCCAGGGTATCTAGTCTCCTACAGATCACGCTCCTATGCGATTGGATCTGCGGAGGGATTGCTGGTTACAGGCCGAGCTCACGAAGGACCTCGACCTCTGCTTCTTTCGTCATTGCCTCTACGTCCTTTTCTGTCTCGCAGACAGCGACGTATCCTGCGGGGATCTCTAGAAGCCTTATCATGGCTATCCTGAGTCGCCCATATACGGTTTCAAACACCTTCACTTTGGTTGGCCTGGTGTGAGCTCTTATGGTGCGTAGCGGGACCCGGGGGGTCCCAGCCTGAGCCATCTTGCCTGATGGGGGCCCCGAGGGGCGGTAAACCACCGAGGGGGTCACTCCTTCTTCGTGGTTATCCGATTGCTTGCCAAATCCTTATTTTTTTTGCGTGTCCAAAAGATAAAAAGCTTCTTTTTGTAACTAGAGTGCTTGAGAGGGACACCCTCCCCCTAGTTGCAAGCGAGCTTCCATGAACGTGAACAGCCGGATGGAGGGATGAAATGATGGTGGGTGAACCCGGGGAGGCCCCTCAGATGGGTGATATGTGGCGGACTTAATGATGGGTGGTGATTGAATCAACTTACACAGGAACGGTTGCGTGTCCCCCTGTGGTGCTGGCCGGAAACTACCCTCAAGGACTAGAGCGAACTCTTCCCCAAAGCTTTTAGCATCGCCTCTTAACCAGGTTGCCTCTGACGCTGAGTTCTACAGTGGGCTAGTCCTCAAACCTGCTTTCATCGGTGCCCCCAATTATGCCTATCATACGCACAGTTGAGACGTGGCTAGATGAATGGCAGTTCAGTTCATTTCAGCTCCCCTGCCCCGTCGGGGGGGGGGGGGGGGAGGGATGCGATGGCAGATTAGCTCGACATTCGTCGAATACCCATTGCTCTATATATAATTCCTCTTCTTCGATTCCCCGTAGGGAAACGTGAATAAAAAATTCACGTTTAAAGGCAAGTTGCTTTTTCAGCGAAATACGTCTTGTGAGTAAACTTAATTTTGTTTGTCTTTGTTTGTTGTAATATTATTGTTTTTATATAAGTATATATATATATATATATATATATATATATATATATATATATATACAAGTATGTATGCATGTATATATTATTATTATAAGGCGTTCAAACCTTTGGATTCTTGAACTATTTGCTTTAAGTTATTAACTTGACGTGTAATTTGGTTGTTTAGATTGATTTTATGATTTATGTTTCTTCTTCGATTCTTACGTGTTGTCTTATTTAGTTTTATAATTGTTATGCTATATTCGTATTTAAAATTTGTGTTCTGTGTGTTATTTTAATTCTGTCACTATTTTTCTATATTCGTATTTGATAGTTATGTATTTGTGTGTTCGTATTTAACTGTTTTCTTCATCTTATTCTTCTTTCTTCATTGTCTTTATTAGGTTGTTTTGGTTATCTTGGTTTTTGATGTATAGTCGGTTTGGTTGGTCGTTTTCGGTTAGTTTTCATCATCAATTTGGTCGGTAGTTTAGTCCTATGCAAAAAATGGGACAATTGCGTCTTCAACCTTGCTGACGCTGCTTGGGAATCTTGCGCGGCTGGGACCTTGTTGGTTTTCTACGATGAGTGCTCGGATTTCTTCATTGCTATACGTTATTATTTTTTCTTTCATATCTGACGCTTTTTTCTTTAAGATCGTATTGAGTGGTTTGATGTCCACCGCTCTGTGCTGATCCACTTGCCTCCTCATTTCCCTCCTTCGTGTGTTAGTAATAAAGTACATACATTTATTTTGTACCTTTTTTCAACTCTTTTTGTGATGTTTTTGAGGCTCCGTACAGAGTTGCAGAGGGATAGATGAGGGTGGGTCTGACTAGCGTCATGTATATTTTCTTCTTGTTCTTTTGGCTGAGGTTTCTGAAGCTGTAGAGAGTTCTGACTGCCGAGGTTACTTTTTGAATCTGTTCTGTGGGGTGCTTCTTGTACCCGTTAGAAGTGATCTTAAATCCGAGTACATTGCACTCGTTTGTGTAGGGATAACGCGTATCCTCCACTCTCACATCTGCTATTTTTCTTCTTCCTAATGAGACGATCTTGAATTTGTCGCCATTAGTTCGAATTTTCCATTTGGATTCATAAGCGTTGATTTTTCTTACTTCCTCGTTAGTCTTTCGAGCTTGCCAAGGCGCGTTTCTATATCCACTTACTATGATTTGAGTTATGTCATCAGCGAACTGGATATTCAGACTCTAGGGGTGGGTTGGCCCTAGTATGTCGGCTGTATATCTCGAGTATAGGGTTGGACTGAGGCACCCGCTTTGAGGACATCCTGCTTGTAGATTAAAGACGGGACCGTCCGTGCGCCCTATACTGATGTAGGCCGACCTCTCCATGACATAATCACAGGATTTTTTTCAGTTTTGAGCTTAAACCTAGCTGTAGGATCTTGTATTGCATCCTCCTTAGCCATACTTTATCGAATGCCTTTGACACATCTCTGCATACTATGTCGATATATCACATGTTTTTCTTCGCTTGAGCAATCTTTTCCGTGATGACATTTATTACCATCTCGGTGCTTCTCTTCTTTCTGAAGCCGTATTGCATTTCGTTGTATAGCGAATTTTCCTCAAGTGCTCGACGAGTCTTCTGTTTAGTATTTTTTTTCTAATAGCTTCCCCCCAATTTCCAGAAGAGATATTGGGCGATAACTCTTTCCTCGTAGTTGGTTTTCCAGGTTTGTCAATGAATATCATTTTTGCCGTTTTGTATGCGTCGGGAAAGTAGCCCACATTTAGGCAGGCATTGAAGATGTTGAGTAAACCTTCCCGTACGCATCTCGGTACTTTAACGAAGTTTAATTTTGTCAAGCCTGATCGTACTGGAGCTTTTTGCTTAAAGGAGAGGAGCACGCTTTCTAATTCTTCTAGCGTCACTCTTTCTTCTTCTCCTTCCTGCTTGTTCACTTGGTGGTTAGAATGCGTCCTCTCAATGATTTCATTCAGCTCGTTTATAATCCAATTTTCAAAATCTATGTCAAAGTCTTCATTTTCTTCTTCATTGATTCTGAAAATCTGTTCCCAGCATTGCCTGAGAATCTCTTCCATTTCATTCTCTTCCGTTTTAATTTCTCCTTGATCATCTTCTAACTCCATCTTTTTTCTTCTGGGGCTTTATTCTCAATCTCCTGATTTTCGCCCAGAATTCTTTCGGTGTTGCTTCGCTATCTAGTTCCTCGATAGCTTCATTCCATTTTTCCCATTGCTGTTCGTAGATTAGAATTTTCAGTTCTTCCTTTATCTCTCTCATACGGTAAATTATATCACGGGATATTCGCGTGTTGATGCTGACCTGATATAATCCTTTCAGGTGACGGTGCAAACCTTTCATACGATCAGTCCACTTGTACGTTGAAATTGTTTTATATGTGCTTTTGGGAATTGACTCTCTGTCAGCCTCGATCATCTGGGCCTCTAGCCGCTCCATTTCTTCGTCTATTTCCTCGAGCGTTGCTTCGTCGAGGTTCACTAGGATTTAATTTCTTAGCATTCGCTCATAATTATCCCAATTCGCCCCGTTGTAGTTCTTCCTTGTATGCGATGGTACCATTATAGAGTTAACGTTTATTTGTAGATTAATCCGTATACGGTCGCTACAAGGTATTACTTCAGGGCTCATGTGATAGTTGAAAGGTAAAAGGAAGTTGGCCAAGCAGATGTCCGACTTGGTGGCACTCCTTTCCGTGATGAAGGTCGGAAAGTCGGGGCCCAGTCTTTGGATGATGTTCCTGCCCATGAGAGTATTCAAGCATCTGCCTGCACTGTTGCTTCGGGTATACCCAGACTCGGCACAGCGTGCGTTCAGGTCCCCTATAAATATCGTGGGAACTCTTCGCCCGAATATACTCGCAAGAGTGTGGTTAGGCAAATAGTCGCGTCTTGGGGGTTGGTATCCCGTGGCTACGGCCATCTTTCATAGGCTTATCTCTACCTCTATGGCGAGGTAGGATTCTTCCAAGTTCCTGAGTTGCTTGAATTTGATTCCCTTCTTTATCGCAATGGCTGCTCCGTCGTAACGTTCTTGTGAATGATTTACTGTTAACACGTCATAGTTCCATATCTTGATTATGTCCCTATCCGTGTTAACTCCGTGTTCCGAAATGAGAATGATATCAGCATCGATTTTTTCGAAAATATTACCGTAGTGCACTCTTTTTGTGATCCATCCGTCGGTGTTAATATTCAAGATTCTTAAGCTGTCTCTTTGCATTATGAGGACTTAACTACCGCTTCTTTAGTCTGGGGTCCCTGTTAGGGACCCTTTGAGGTGCAGGGTATGGATTTTGTTTCGTCTCTTCTTGCATTACTTCCATGCCCTTGGTCTTCTTAGTTAGTTGTTTTCTGGGAGGGCTGGGAGTTTTAGATTTACTCCTCGAGCCTTTCTGTGACCTCGTTCTTGGCTCTTTTTGCTGTTGTTGTTGTTGTTGTTGTGAGTCGCTTGATGACTTTTTTTCAGTGTCATCCGAATCTTCCTCAGATATATACTGCTTCTCTTCTTCACCTCGTGGTCGTATGGATGAGGCTGTGCTCATATTTAGTATTTTTTAGGGAATCCGGCGACTTGGGCACTTTGATGGTTGGCAGGTTGTTTGCCTGAAGTAGTGAATTGAGTTTACTCTCATAGCTACCTGGGTTTTCCATGTTAGTGATATGGGCGTGGATGACGCATGTCAGAATCTTAGAGCTCAGATCTGAGTTGAGCTGCATTATCGGTTGATTTACGACTGTTTGATTCGATTTCGATGCTGTGGTCGCATAGCTTTGGGTACTACGGACTCGAGCTTCTTCCTCTTTCTTTTTTATTATTTCTCTTCTCCTGGGGCAGTTAAGTGCTAAAGTTCGATGGTCCCGGTTGCAGTTTAGGCACTTTTTTTGTTGTTGAGGAACATTTTTTAAATCTATGTCCCTCTTGCTCACATTCTGAGCATAGCTTCTTGTCCTTGTTGGGGCAAGAATGGCTTGTATAGCTATCCAGTTTGTAGCAGGAAAAACACCTTTGAATATTGTGAAATTTTTTCTGCTCAATGTTTTCCGATGGGATCCTCATGCTGAAGGCTAGGAGCCCATCTCTTTTTGTCTTTTGTGCCATCTTAATGGTCTCGAATGTGATTTTGAACACATGGGTGTGGTTATTGAATTTGATTAGTCCATTTATCTTCGCCCATGTGTTTTGTGCCTCAATTTCCTTCTTTATCTCTTTGGTGGTTCTTTCTCCAATCCATCCTTCGATTTTGCAGCAGACGACGCTCCTATTGGCCGCCACCCTGGGGGAAGGGGGGTTCTTGCCTCAAGCCCGATTTTTTTTAGGGCTTCCGTACCTCGGGAGGACAGTAGCTCGTCCACGTTCTTCGTTTCCGAGCACATAGCAATGTAGCCATTGGTTACGTCGATCAAACGGATCAACGCAACGTAAGTTCTTCCTCTTCTTATTTTCCAAGTCTTCTTTCTTGAATCGTGTAATGTGTATGAGTTTTATGTAGGTGATGTTATATACTTTAGCGTTTGAGATATAAAATTCAGAATAGGGGTGTTCCCCGCCGTAGTGCGGCCCCGTGCCCTCGCGAACCAGTACTGCAATTGATGGAGTGATGGATGATGAAGGATGGGCCCGGGAAGGGAACCTCCTAAGGGGTGGATTATGGAGGATTTGATGATGGATGAAGGTCGAATCAACTTCCTTCACTCGGTGGGTGCCGCTCCCTTGGGTTTTTTTAAATTCGCGACTGCATCCTTTATAGCATAGAGATGGTTGCATGTCCCTTTATGATCTTGGGCGGTAAACCCACGTCGATAAAGCTAAAAGCTAAATCAACACAGTTCGCATTCCGTCCCTTTTCCAGGGGACCTCTGAAATTGACTTCAGCTGTGGGCTAATCCTCAAACCAGCTTCCGTCAATTCCCCCAATTATGACACATCACAGTCGACTGGCATAGTTGGAACGAGGGTTATGAGCAGTCCAGGTCCACGATTGCACGTTGTCCGCCGACGGGGAACGATGTAGGTAGCTTAAGGGCTCATGTCAGTTTCTTCGTGAAGATGAAAAAATAGCAATACTCTCTTTCTAAAGACAACCAGAGGGCTGTTTTAAATTCAGCTTGCTCGGCTCGCTTGTCCTTGCTTCGAACGTAAGAATTCCGAAAAGCGCGAATATTATTCGGCGAGAAAACTTTACGTATGCACGTCAAGATTTAACTGCGAATAACGTTCCACCAAGCTTAATTTTGACAATATGGTACAGTATATATTCATTTTCTCTCTATCGATAAGCGTACAAAAATTGGCCAATCATGGCACAGGAAAATTTTAAATCCTTCAGACGGATTTTCTCTCCATCGATAAGCGTACAAAAATTGTCTAATCATGACAGAGGACAATGTAAAATGGAAAACTATATGTTACAAAAGCGTATATAACAGCGAGATTTATATATCTAGATTTTAGGTAAAGGAGGCAATGGCAGAGGGAAGTCGGGGAACGGTACATGAACAAATTTTTAGAAGGGAAAACTATGCGTTACAAGACCGTATATAACGGAGAAGGTGAGATTTTATATCTAAATTTTAGGTAAAGGGGAGGGGGATAAATGGAAGACGGGGAACGGGGAAACTATGCGCTACAAAGGGAATTAAGTGTCGGTGCGTGCTTCTTCTAATGGCGCTCAACTCGGAGACGTCGAGATGTTGGGAGTACGGTCTCTGGCTGGAGCTTCACGTTGATTGCCGGTTTCCTTGCTTGTATAATTACAGCTTTGGCCATTCTTAACCTTCGTTGATCTGTCAACCTAATGATGATCGAGGTGTTCTTAGTTAGCTCCTCGCGTTTCAAGACAGTTCCCTGGGAGTGAACGTGCCTTTTTATGGCTCCGTCTTGAAGGTGAGCTGTCAGCCGCCTTGAGAGGGTTGTGGTGGTTTCGTTTAAAAATCGCATTTTTTGTTTTTGTATATCATTTTATTGCAAATTTTATCCACTTTTTTTATGGTATAATTTATTTTTTAGCAAAATGACTAGAACATAGTAAAAATTAAGATAATGCAAAATTGTGTACATTCGTGGAAATTTTTCTTAGATATTTAAAGTTAATTTGTGAAAGAAAAAATAAAACTACACCATTGATTTTTATATATTTTATTTCAAATTTTATGCATTTATATATATATATATATATATAAATATATATATATATATATATATATATATATATATATATATATATATATATATATATATATATATATATATATTGTTTTAGCAACATGACTAGAATATAGTGAAAATTATGATAATGCAAAATTTTATACATTCGTGGAAATTCTCCGTAGATTTTTAAAGTCGATTTGTGAACAAAGGGCACAACTATACCATGCGATTTTAAATAGTTGCTGAAAAAAAAACGGCGCCTGAAAACTGGTTTATATTTTTAGCATCATTCGAATATAGATTGAACTCAATTCCAGGGCATTCAGAACACCACTACTATTTACTTAACACCCTCTTTTTCCAACTGAGAACAAAACCTATAGTTGACCTTGTCCGAAAAATATGTTTTAGTCCACCATTAACATAAATATTCATGGAACTAAAGTAAACTGATTTCAAATGATAACTAAATCATATGTGCATCTTTGCTTGTGAATTGGGTTTGAATGCTTAATTTTTAGCAATTCTATAGCCATTTATATGATATCAGGTTATAAAAGAGGCCCTGTATCTCAAAAACAGCGCAGTAGGTCATTATGATTTTTGGCAGGAATAAAAGGGCTTTAATGAGCTTTAATTTCATATATGATAATCTAACGTAGTAAAAGTTAAAAAAATGAATGTGGTATCCCCTTAAAACGAGCTACAATTCCTGGCACAACACTTCTAGACCTTCCTACAGTAGTTGCTATCACAGAATTTGACTTGACCTCTTGGTGAAAGCACACAACCTCTGTTTTTCATCACAGAAACCGGTTGCCTCTCACAAGCCGCCGTGTTGACAGTTGAATGTTCCAATAATGTATGATCATGAGAAGTTACTCTTAGCCTATTAGAAAAAGGCACAATGGAAAAACACACCAAGGTTATCGCTATCGATTCATCGGTATTGCCGATGCTTTTGGTTCCAAACTAGCGATAATCGATAATTTCAGTTTGGGGTTCCAGTTTAGCACAGGGGCGAGCCGCGGGTGCCTTAGAAGCAGAAATAGGTAGGTCGAGCTGGGAACCGAACGTTTACTGAACGGAGTGCGGGGCGGCCGCTCTTGACGTCTTCTCCAAACGTTCACTCAGCTTCAGTCTCCCACCAGCTGTCAGACGAGAGCTCACGAGGTGTTGCTCCTGCGCGGTACCGGTTTTACGCGTTCTTTGATGATTTTTTTTTCCCTATGTTCCCGTGCTTATTCCGTTCTAACTTTTTTATGCACATGTATATGAATGCATGTACTATTCGGTACTATTCTTTAATATCCGTTTATTAACGTTTTGAACACTTACGAAGTTACGCCCCTATTCTAAACAGATCCTACTTTTATTGTAATTTAGTAGTTCAGTGCTTTGCTATTTTATAGTATTAAATTAGTGATGGAGTCGCAAGATACTGTGCCTGCATCAAGCCAAAGAGACTCAGCGGAGTCTATTGACTCTGAGCTCACTGAGGCTGGGCCTCAGTCACTCTGGCCATTCCTTGGCAAGTGGGTGAAATACAAGAAGATGGTTGGCGACAGCTACATCTTTCAGTGCTTGTCTTGACTCTCTAAGATCACTGAGGTGAAAGTGAACAAGGGCACCATGGCCAACCTTTGGCATCATGGCCTAGGGCATGACGCCCTGGGAATTTTGGATTTATCGGTTATCACCTTATCGGGCAATAAATTTATCGCCAGTTATCGATTTTCGCCGATAAGTTTATCGTTATTGATTAATCGGTTATCCTGATACATTTTTTCGTTATCGCGCCCATATATATATATATATATATATATATATATATATATATATATATATATATATATATATATATATATATATATATAAGCTCACCGGACAAAGAATTAGTCCCTTGTGACCATAATAAGGGCCTCTTACCTAGACAAGAGGCCCTGGCGAGAGTTTTTCGCATTTTGGGGAGTTCTGCCATTGCTTGTAAGTCCGGATGACCGTACTCTTTGACACACTGCCAAACTCAGCCACCTCATTCACATGATGACCTTTAACCCGGTTAAATTCAATCGCACCCTTTTGACATTCCATTAGGTCGCTTTTCTGCCCCATTTTAAGTAGAGCTGATTTGCTATCTAAAGATCTTCCCGCAGTCCGCAACACAAATAAAGCCTAACTAACGTTTCGACGTAAACTAAGCTCCGCCTCTCGGCTGCCTAAGATTCCTACACCACGCTTCATATGTCAAATTGGTTTTTCCCCTAGGTCACTATTTCTTTTGTCCGGTGGGCTTATATATATATATATATATATATATATATATATATATATATATATATATATATATATATATATATATATATATATATATATATATATATATATATATATAAATATATATATACATATATATATATATATATATATAAATATATATATATATATATATATATATATATATATATATATATATATATATATATATATATATATATATATATATATATATATATATATATATATATATATATATACATATATATATACATATATATATATATACATATACATATACATATACATATACATATACATATATATATATATATATATATATATATATATATATATATATTAGAGATTTGCCGAGTACTAGGCATCGGCACCGGCATCGGCTAGAATCTGCCAAATTTGTGAGAATCGTCATCGGCATCGGCAAAATTTGGCCGATTCTTCGTCAAAATTTTAGCTTTTTATACAGTTTTGGTGTCTGAATTGGGCCAGACAACATACTTTGTGTTACTAGTTACTACAGCTTCATTAAGTAACACCTTTATTGTTTAATTCTGGTCTCATTATAGTATATGCTTTCAGGGATGCTTGAACGAAAGTAGCAAGCTACAGTGATATAATTACTATAAAGTTAAAAAAAAATACTCAACCATATGATTTTTTCTAATAAATGTGGTTTCAATGATTAGTATTTTGTCTTTGGAATTTTAAGTCCTGTATAGCGGTTCACCTACTCAGGGACGTTTTATGGTGTTCCTTATCCATGGACATTGTCCATTGATCATGATATACTGGCCCTGTGTCAGAATGTATAAAGAAACTAAAAGAGATGAAAACAGTGGAACCGAATGACTTCAATCCGAAACGAGATAAAGTACTAACTAACATAGAGAAAAGTGTAAATATACTAACAAAATGTTTAGAAAAAACGAAGTAAAAAGTAAAAGGAAAGCAGTGAGTTGAGAAAAAATAAACAAAAATGGTAAAGAAAGTTAAAAAAAACACTAAGATAAAAGAACTTTGGCCAATAGCCATATCAAATATCTAGTATATAAGAAATGTGAAAAAAAGAAATAATAATAATAAGAGGGGGCAAAAATTAGAATTTAAACAAATGGCGTTTGGGAGATGCCGTTGGAAAGGTTATACTTCAACACTCAACTAAACTATAAAAAGTAAACTAACACACCTAACATGCTGACATAAACGTCTCTTCAGACTGATTTTCAAACAGAATTCTTGTTAGTGAATATTAAAACCTTAGGTTTAATAACGAAATAAGGATGTATAAAGCAATATAGGTTGCCATAACCCTAAATACATCAGCGAAGAGACGCCTGTTTTAACCAGGAACAAAGTTAATCCCTCTGCATAAGCAGTATTGACAACCCACGGCGCACAATTCGCTAATTAAAATGGGTACAGATGCTATTTTTGAATTACGTAGTTTACGTTAGGGATTTGAAGAGGCCTAAATTTCACCTCTAAAGTTGTTAGTACGTAAAACCAAGTCAGCGAAAATTTCCCCCTCGAGCTAACGCTGAAGTAAAAATAAAAAGCCAGGCAAGTCATTTGGCTTCAAATAAGGTTGACCTCCACACGCACACCCCGCAGCAGCAATCCCGCAACCTCCTTCCACGTTATTGGTTATATATATAGAAAGGCTAAGCAAAAAAGTAGGAATTCAGACAGGGTTAGCCCCAGAGAAACGTTCTATGTTCCCACGTTCGTTACGTTATAACCCAGTTACGAACCCGAAAAGATAACCATTTTCGAAGCCGATCGTTCCCAAGAGTACCCAGAAGAGACTAGTAAAATGATAAATTCTACAAAGTTCTACCAAGCAAGGAAGACAATTTCTCGTTCTCAACGAGAGAATTATTCAACCAGAAGAAAGATTCTTTAATCTAAAGGAATACCTATCGGGATCCGTAGATAAGTGAATCGAACGGAAACCTCAGAATTTCCATCTACGAACGCGCAACTAACCAACCCCTACCTTTTTGACTGGAGAGAATCTACGCCAGTCAGCTAGGATCTGCCTACCATAGGCCCAAAACCACACCGAGACGGTGACGTCACGCACAACCAGCCAACCCTTGAAAAAAATAGCGGTAACTCAAACATTTTTTTAGTATTTTGTGGAATCCATCCACAGTTCGCATTGTTGGGCGATTACTGCATTCATTAAAATGAACGGTGGCCCAAATTTATTTGGGTAGCCTGTTGTAATATTCCTTTAGTAAGCCAGTGAATTTTTTTTTTAAGATTAACATTTGCGTATTTAAGGGAGTGTAAATTAATTATTTTATGAGTCAAGCCTTATATTAATTAGCGTTAATTTTTTAAAACTATTTTTTTTTTTTGATTGATTAGTTTGTGGTAAAATAAACTACTATTTTTTGGTTAATGTTTCCATCTATCGCTTAAACGGAAGTTTTGGCAATATTAGTAGTCATAATTCGAGATTCTACCTTAGTTTGTGATATTAATCGCTTGAAACGGTAATGGCCGCCTTAATCGAGTACATACGAGGTGCAAGGCACCATCTTTTAACCTCGTCATCGGTCAAAAATATATATAAAACTACTACATAATAAATTGGTGTCAGGTTTTAGAGGTTTATAAACGACCCCCCCCCCCCAAAAAAAAAACAAAAATTAGTTAGTCGTTTTAACCCTTGTTGAATAAGAACAAATTATCGCCAAATCGTCCAAGTATAGATAAACACAATAGCAAGATAAATTCGGGCTAGAATTTTTGTGTGTGGCCAATTGAAGGTATTCAACCAGTCAGGAGGTGAAAAAGGAAGTTTTGTTTCGGTGTCGATTGCTAACCTAGTTAATTTAAAGAGAGAGGTTAGAGTAGGTTAGGTTAAGCATAGCGCTAAGTGTTTAATGGTGGTATAACTTTCGTTCGCTTTAAGTATGCCACTTATCAATTAGTTGAAAATGTTACCGCGCCCCTCCCTTAGGAAACATCCCCTTCGTCAGCGCCTTATGCGTTCCCATCAGATCCACCAGAATGCCTCGTGAATTGCATAATATATATGAGATCACCTGGAAGAGTAAAATTCGAGTCTGGGGCCGTAAATGGTCATCCCTTGAAGCACTCTTACCTGGTCTACTGCCCAAAAATATTGATCGTAATTATTAAAAAGATTTCCTTGCCTATGAGAGAGACGAACGATGCTATGTCAAAACGTTAGTAACGCCATTATCGATTGTCGATGGGAATAATTTTTTTTTGCAATGCTCGGCCTATGCGCTCTTAATACTCGTATATGTATAAATAGGATTAATCTTCGCACTGAATTGGGAAGTATATATAATGTCGTGGGGATTTCACTTGAAATCTACTTAATAGGATGCTTGCGTCTTAATTGCACCCGACAGAATGAATTGAATAATATCACGGAATTAAGCACTGAATTAATCACTTGTAATACTCGAGGTTATGAGCTCGGGATGGAAATTCTAGTTAACGATTAAACTGGTGAATTTAGGGGAGGGGATAATTCACTTTAACGATACCTTTGAGATCGTAAGTGTTTGGAGAATGACGGTGAATGTCTTCTTCTTCTGACGATGTTCGCACTTAGCCCGATCGTTCTAGGTTACCGAATGTGTGTGTGTGTGGGGGGGGGGGGGTAATCCTAGACCGGTGTCCTGATATAATGATCGTAGGCCGGATCGCGAAGGCGAGTCAAACTGTGACTCAAATCGGAATTCTTCTCCTCGAAGTGTCCGTTCCGATTATTGGCACCTAGAGTGGGTAGCCAAAAATGATTACCTAGCTGCGTCTAGGGTAATCTGCAGAGGGAGGTCCTGTGTAACCTCTGACTCTGAAGGGGGGAGGGTTCTGCGAGAAGTTTAGCACCTACAAGTGCCCTGATGGCAACAACAAATTCCCCGAAGTTTCTTCCTTGCAACGGGCGAACTGTTTCCTTTGTGGGACTAGCTCCATATACAACGTAGGTTTAAGATCTTCTGCCCGACTCCAGGGAAAATTTCCTCTTTTATTCCCCTCAAGAGCTAAAATCGAGAGAGAGCACCGGATTCTCATAAAATTCTTATCGTCGCGCGAAAAGATCTTTCGTCTGCCACCAGGACATGCCAAACATCCACATCTCGGCGCCATCCGAGCTTTCCTCGTCTCAAGCCGCAGGCTTATGACGGTGCGAAGAAACTCGGGCCTTCGTCGGCTGGCAGGTGTCTTTTGAGGCAGACATTTTCCTGTGTGGCCGGCCGCGAATTTGGTTATCTCAAAAGCGCGAAAAGGGGTGAAGGGGATTCGATGCGAAAAAGCGAATTTGGAATAAGGTGGGGGGAGGGGACACGCAGCTGCGTCGGTGTATTTAAGTATGTACTAATGCATGGAGGTATTTAGACTTCTACAGGTATATAGGCTATTCCTAATATGAAAGGAAATGAAATAAATTCTGTAAAGATCCATATTCATTTTGTATCCTAAAACCTTCAATCAAAAGCTAGAAAATTCCATAAACTCAATGGCTATTGAAAAGTAAAAAAAAACCCCACTCAAAAATACCCTATTGCTTTGTCTATTGGCTTCCAAGTTCCAAGCTTCCAACAGCCTAACAGTTGAGTAATATAGTTATGGAAATTAATTATAAAGTATCTAATAAATTAAGCATAATACACTAAAAACAAATATTAGGCAGAATCGGCATCGGCAATGGCATCGGCATCGGCAAGCAAGTATAAATAAAAATCGGCAAAAATTTTGGAATTACAAAGGGAGTAATTATCTTGTATAATTTATCAGAGTGGCCTTTTGCAAATTAACAAATGGTAAATAGCTGGGGAAGAAAAAAAGAACATTTTATACAAAACATGAAATCGATTATATATATATATATATATATATATATATATATATATATATATATATATATATATATATATATATATATATATATATATAATATATATATATATATTCACACATACATTCTTACAGAGGGAGGGAGAGGGTATTGGAAAAGGGGTGGGAGAATGGCCCTTCAAACACACACACATTCGCTCCACCACACCCTTCTTTCCTTAGGCCATACAACCACAGTCATTAACAATACACTCTCAATCCTTACTCACGGTACTTTTTATACTCAATCGTGCCCTTCTGCACCCATTCACACTTGTCTACTGGTCTCTGGTTATGTGTAGCAATTTGTTGGGGTTGTTCGTCAGTTGTCCTGTCAGTCTCCTCATCACTCGATCATGTTGACATTGTCCACCATACTCTTAGCCTTCATCACTAGCTCTCCCATCTCTTGACAGAACTCTTCCATACTCTTTTTCCACATCAAACACACCTCTACCCTTATCATTCATAAAACCAGAAAAATCAGCCACACTAGGTTCATTCTGTCCAAATACACTATCATTTATACTGTTCCCAAAACCACAAAAATGAGCCACAGGCAGCTCACTCACTCACTCATCTACTTACATCAGCCAAATCACTCACCTGCTTATACAAACACTCAATCTCTCTCTCAAGCTCCCTCATACCAGAAAGACTGCTCAGACTTACTTTCATTTGTACTTGCATTCTTCCTTTCACTCTTCTTTGCACGCTTTCTACTCCTCGAGACCAAGACAAGCTCTTTCCCAGACAGATCCATACTATCACACTCCATCTTATCATCATGCACCTTATCTTTCCCATTGCATAGTTCATACCCCGGATGGCTCACCAGGTAGTCAGGAGGTTCTCTCCACCTCCTCAACTGACTTTGATAAGCCCGCAGTCTCTCAGTCACACCTTCATTCAAACTCTCCAAAACATACATCACACCATTCTCCCAGAATCTCACAACTCTATACAGTCCTTCAAACTTTTCAGTCATCTTTGACACATTCAACCTACCTTTTACTTCTTTTACTTTCAATACTTTTGCATCTATTTCAAATGAACGAAACCTTTTAAGCGCCTCACACCATACACTCTGGTCACTTTCACTCAAACGAAATCTATCTTTCACTCGCTTTTCAAAATTTATAGCAAACTGACATGGGGACACCACAGTTGCACTATGCACCGTCGAATTATATGCCCATAACACTCTACTCAACCAGTCATTCAAAGTCGTACTCATCATTCTCAACATCTCCCCAAAAAAGGAAAAGACCCTAGTGACCCGGCATCATACAGACCAATTAGCCTCCTTTCCTGCACCAGCAAACTCCTGGAAAAAATGGTCCAAAAGCGTCTAGCCTGGTGGCTGGAATCCCACCACCATCACCACCCTAATCAATATGGCTTCCGACCAGGCCGCAGCACGACGGACGCACTCATACATCTAGACCACCTGGTGCAATCCACCTTCAAGGAACATCTAGTGGCAGAGGCCGTCTCCTTTGATCTGTCAAATGCTTTTGACACAGTTAACCATGAGGCCTTGCTGCACAAACTATTGAACCTGGGAATGCACGGCCCCCCCCCTCTCATGGATCAAAGACTTCCTCTCTAACCGTCTCTACACAGTGCTGATAGGGTCAACCCAAGCTTCTCCCCGCAAGATCAACCAAGGAGTCCCACAAGGATCCCCTCTGAGCCCCCTTCTATTCACAATATACATAGCAGACATACCGGACAGTGTGCATACAACATCTCTATTATATGCAGATGACATATCCATCTTCTGCACCGCCCAAACTCCCCAACTGGTCCATGACAGACTCCAAAACGCGGTAAACGACCTCACAGCATGGGCTCAAAGCTGGAACCTGCACCTAAACAAGACCAAGTCCAAATCTCTCTGGTTCACTCGTCGCCATCTAGGACCACCACCACCCTTGCTCATTTCTGGCACACCTATTGAACGGGTGTCCGCCCATAAGTTTCTTGGACTATGGTTAGATAGCCCAACTCTAAGTTGGAACACCCAAATCAACCAACTGCGAGAGAAATGTTTCAACTGTCTCGCCTTGATGCGCCGCATTGCTGGTGTGAAATGGGGTGCCTCCCGGGAAACACTCCTTCAATTCTACACAGCCTACATCCAAAGCAAACTAGACTATGGTTCGATTGTCTACTCTGCAGCAAATAAGACCCAGCTGGCAAAACTAAACCCTATTCAGCACAGTGCAATGAGAATTGCCCTAGGAGCCTTCAGATCATCCCCCATTTCAGCACTTCATGCAGAAAGTGGCATCCTTCCCTTAGAATACAGAAGAAAGAACCTCCTTGGAAAATGGCTCTATCGGACTACATACCTACCAGAAGACCACCCTCTTGCAACAATCATAGCCTCCCACGCATATCTTCAACCCTGGCCAACTTCTTCACATCGCCCAGTAGCAGTCCGTGCAGCCCAGACTTTTGCTCAATTTGCTTTTCCTCTCCCACGGCAGGCTCCACTTCCAGCAACGCCTCCCATTCCACCTTGGATATCACTATCCGCAGTGATATCACCCTCCCTCCCATGTCAATGGACAAAATATGACCCACCCCACAAATTGAGAGCAATCTTCTGCAGCCTAGAAAATGCCACTTACAAAGACTACTTAGCCATATTCACAGACGGCTCCCACTATACGGATCCCCCCTCAACTACAGCAGCAGTCATCTGCCTAGAATGCCCATTTGAATTCACATGGCATTTAGATCCCCTGCACAATATCGTGGTGGCTGAACTGTATGCCTTGTTCCATGCTCTTAAAATAGCCCGGACACTAGTCCCCTCCAGGAAAATAATCATCTACACTGACTCAATGTCCTCGCTTCAGCTTCTCCTCTCCTCCGCACCCCTCACCCACCCACAACTCTGCTATGAAATTCAGGCATTGCTACTTGACTTCCTCATCCACCCTCTATGGCATGTGAAGCTGCAATGGATCCCAGCCCACTCTGGTATCATCGGCAATGAAAAAGCGGACAGAGCAGCAAACCAAGCTCACTCCACTCCCATTTTGGGAACACTTCCCATCTCTCCAGCCACACGAACCTCCCTCTGGAAGGCACACACCAGAGCTACATGGGAAGAAGACCTCCGCCAACAGCTCCATGGATCCTTCAGATCCATCCTTTATGAGGACTCTGGCCCTATACTTTGGTCAAGGTCAATCAATCGTCATCTTGACTCTGCCCTCGTCCGATTGAGAATTGGACATTCTGGTCTGTCTGCTCATCTCTTCCGCCTGGGTCTCTCTCCCTCTCCAGACTGCCCCTGGTGCCCCAATCAACCAGAAACCATCCAGCACTTCCTACTAGAATGCCTGCACCATCACTCCCATCGAGTACTACTCCGTGAAAAACTCAGAGAAATTGGAGTAATGCAACTCACAATCCCAGTCATCCTCAACGGAATCGGTTACCCCATCCCTATCCGCCAAGCAATTTCCAATTATCTCCAGTTCTTTCTGACTAAAACTGGACAGTTACATAGAATATAAATCATAGATCATCCCCTCCCTCCTGTACTAACATGGCTTATCTCCTGTTAGATTGCTAAGTCAGCCCAGCAAGCAAAGTCCGCTAAATCTTTCCTAAGCCAAAGTACAGAGAAATATAAACGGCATTGACCTTCTCCAGGGCCCATAGTGCTGACCCACGCACTCTCTGGCCCTCAATTTACCAAATTACCAAATTCTCAACATCTCACACAAGGTCCTAATTGTACGTTCAGCCAACCCATACGAAGACAGAACATACGGAGTCGTCCTTACATGCTCTACACCATTCTCTCACATGTGTATACAATTCAAGCATCTTAGCATCACACTATAGTCAGGGTATGCCAATTCAACATCTTCAGCCCCTGCCTCTTTCAGTCTCTCATACGCTTCATTCATCTTATCATTCCACCTAACAATTGTACTACCTTTCTTGCCCATCCACTCAGTCAGAGGCTTACTCATACCCGGACAATCACGTATAAACTTTCGCTGAAACTCAATCAAACCCCAAAATGACTTCAGCTGCTTCACAGACACCAGTTTTGGAAACATTCAAATACTTTGGCTCTGTTGCATTCATAGCCTTGGATACATACCCAATTATTCGCCTGACATTCTCTCTATTTAAACGCTGCTCTTGCATCAGAAAACCTCCCATACAGTATCCACTCACATCCGTATACAATTCAAGCATCTTAGCATCACACTATAGTTGGGGAATGCCAATTCAACATCTTCAGAATCGCAAAGTCATGCTTCACATTCACACCACTACCCAAACTCACTCTCAGACTAACTTGTTCCCATGCCACTATCATTCCATTCCCCAATCCACTTATCTGTAATTTCACAGGCTTCCATTCACAACATCCAAACTCATTGTACTTACTCAGAATCCTGTTGTTCACTAACGACACTTGCACTCCAGTATCAGAAGAACCTTTCACCAACTTTCACTCTTGCCTCCATCATATCAGTTTCTCCATATTAGCAATACACAGAAGGAACAACCACACCAACATCAGCACTGACATCCACATTGTCATCGATTCCCAAATCATCATTTGCCACACACTCATCTTCATCTAGACCATCATTCTTCTCTCATATATTTATTAGGAGGAGTGTAAGCAATAAGAGTGCTGAAGTCATTCTAAAACTGTATCTGGCGCTAGTTAGGCCTCATCTAGACTATGCAGTACAATTTTGGTCACCATATTATAGGAAGGATATTGATTTGCTTGAGTCTGTGCAGAGAAGGATGACAAAGATGATTGGTGGGCTAAGGAACTTACCCTATGGTGAAAGGCTCAGAAAACTAAATCTACATACATTGGAAAGGAGAAGAGTCAGAGGGGAATTGATTGAAGTCTTCAAATGGGTAAAAGGATATAATAAAGGGGATCTGGGTAAGGTTCTTATACTTAGTGAACATGACAGGACACGTAGCAATGGGTTTAAGCTTGATAAGTATAGGTTTAGGAAGGAGATTGGGAGGAATTGGTTTACAAATCGTGTGGTAGATGAATGGAATAGGCTCACTAGGCATGTGATAGAAGCCTCCTCTCTGGGTAGTTTTAAGAATAGATTAGATAAATATATGGATGAAGCTGCTAGATGGGACTGACTTTTTTTATGTACATATGTATATATTTTTCTAAGGAGTGGGAAGATTATATTTTGCGGTTGCATGAATGGACATAATCCTCTGGATGCATTTTATGTATATTGTAGATTAGATCTGACGAACTCCTGTTAAGGGTGACAATGCTGATGACTTTTCTCTGGTAAGAAATCTTTTGTGTGTTGAATGGAACAGGAGCTGCCAAGTGTAGGCCATGAATGGTCTTTTGCAGTCTCCTTCTTTTCTTATGTTCTTATGTTCTTATATATGAACATTTTTCAATCACCCAATTGTAATGCACACAACTCAAGCACTGCAGATGCACCACATTAGCATTCAAACCCTTCACTTTTGGGTCCTTGTACACAATCGCCTTCTCACCACCAAAGTGCACATAAACAATCACCCTATAAAAACGACTCACTACAATTAACACTTCCTGAAATGGCGGGACCCCTGGCATACACATCGCTCTCAATTCTTTTATGAAGTTCCGCACCTTCACTATACTAATACTTTCAGGCTTCCTACATACTTCACTCATTATCTCATTCCTTAAGTCATCCACACTAGCGGGCACTCTCACATCTACTCCATCACTATTCAAATCGTGCAAACCATTCCATACACTCTCAAACAAGGAATCACCACCACCCTTACTCTCCTTTCCATTCATAATCCCTTTCAGCAAATACTCAGGATCACTCACTCCACACACATTTTCATCATTCGTACCAGGATACCTCAACATCAAATCAGCCACTCCATTCCATTCACCAGGCACGTATTCAATCACATAGTCAAAATCACTCAAATCTTCCAAAGTCCTCGCAATCCTACTATCAGCCCATTTCATAGGTTGAAAATACACAAGAGGTTAGTGATCTGTTTTGATCACAAACCTCACAACATACAAAAACGGATGCAACACTTTCAAACAATACCTTATCGCAGCCAACTCTCGCTCCACAGTCGAATACTTTCGCTCTGCCACATTCATAGCCTTGGATACATACTTAATTATTCGCCTGACATTCTCTCCATTTAAACGCTGCTCTTGCATCAGAAAACCTCCTATACAGTATCCACTCACATCTGTATACAATTCAAGCATCTTAGCATCACACTATAGTTGGGGTATGCCAATTAAACATCTTCAGCCGCTGCCTCTTTCAGTCTCTCATACTCTTCATTCATCTTATCATTCCACCTAACAATCATACTACTTTTCTTGCCCATCCACTCAGTCAGAGGCTTACTCATACCCGGACAATCACATTTAAACTTTCGCTGAAACTCATCAAACCCAGAAACGACTTCAGCTGCTTCACCGTCACTGGTTTTGGAAACATTCACACCTTCTCAACATACTTCGGTGACTTTGGTAACCCATTCTCATTCACCATGTGCCCAAGGAATTTCACTTCTTTTGCAAACCATTCACACTTCTCTACTTTCACCTTCACTCCAACACTCTCCAACATTCTCAACACATCATTCACCAATCTCATGCTCCTCAAAACTCTGTCATAATCAAAATATTATCTATAAACGCAATCACATTCTTACTCTCAAACCTACTCAATACAACATTCATTGCCCGTGGGAAAGATCTGAGAGCATTAACCAACCCAAAGCTGAGGTTCCGGTACTGATAATGCCTTTTCATAGAGGAAAAGGCAGTCATCAGCTGGCTCTCCTTAGCAATGAGCATCTGGTAATACCCCTGTACCAAATCCAGCTTTGTAAACCACTTCATCCCATGCATACTATACACACACACATCGGAAACCTTTCTTTCACAGTCCTTTTGTTCACCTTTCGATAATTCACACACAGATGCAATCTTCCACCCCGCTTATGTACAGGCCCACCGGACTATTCCATGCACTCTCACTTTCTTCAATCACCCCCAATCATTCTAATTCCAGACACTGCTCCGCAATTTCATCAGCAACCGGATGCTGGAAATGTCTTGTGATACAAGTAGATTGGGGTGTCCTCCTTCAGGATAATCTTGAATTCCGGAAGCTTCACAACCCTGAAATCCAGATTGCCCTTACTGAGAACCCCCTTTTGTTCAAACAGCATTTGATACACATCCTCCCTTTTATACTCAGTCAAAGATTCATCCAATTCCATCATCCTTTCCACTTCATTATACAACGTCCATTCACATGTCTTTTCATTTGCAACATTTACCCTGACATCCATGCTATCATCTGTATCTACTTCACTGACAGTGGAGAGGTGACCCAGTACATCTCCTACTTGGATCCCCCTCACCTACCCTTTCACTCTGGGGTCCGCCTGCACACATACAAAAGGATCATTCATTCTCATCAAGCCATCAAACACATAAGCAACACACCTTACCTTATAACATGCATCCTTTCCATCCAAGATCACAGGGTTCTCACCCACCTTCAAACTCACATTCTTACTCCAACTCACTCACTCTAACAGACACCTTTTCATCCTTCACAAGCCTTACACTCTCCATAGCAGTCACCTCAATACTGGTAAACACACTCATCAAAACACTACCATCTTTCCCTACATACACCCCATTTTTACCAATCTTTCTCTCAATCTGATCACTTGCAGGATGCACAACCATATGGTTCACTTTAATAAAATCATACCTCAAAATCACACCATATTCACTACTCACCTTATCAATCACAGAGAATTCATACTCATTCATCAACATACATATATTTGAACAGCTGACCTTATCATTCCAATCACAGGTACTCTTATACTACCAATCCCTACCAAACTACCTTTACACTCAGACAGGAGGGCTTTATCACTCAGCTTGTCATACACATCCTTATATACCAAGCTTGTCTTGCATCCAGAATCTATCAAAGCCAAACACTCAATCCCTTTCAATTCAACCTTTACATTCAGACACTCATACTTCCTACCAGACAGCACTTTCACACTAGACAGACTTACCAACATATTACTCTCACTCATGCACCCAAAGGATACTTCACCAGGTACCCTCTTACAATTCAGTTTCCCACTTCAGACTTTTCATTCACACCTTGCGCTCTCAGTCTAATCCAACACTTTTCACTCAAATGTCCTTCCATCGCACAATAGTTATGACACATCCTCGCATAATGACCAGCCTTTCCGCAATTACCACATGTGTATCTTCCACTTCCCCCAACATTTGCTCCACCATTCAACTTCGGACAATCTTTCTTCAGATGGCCTCTTTCTTTACATTTGAAACACTTTTCACACTTCCCTGGCGATCCTTTATCATATGTCCCTTCTTACCACACCCAAAACACAGATCAGACGTCCACCTACATTCCACCAACATATGCCCCTTCCTTCCACACCGACATTCCACAATCTTTCTCACACCATTCGGTCTCTCATTTGCTTGGACATACCTCGGTTGCTCCCTCATATACCCATTTATGCGCTTACCAGTCATCTGTCCCCTTTCATTTGTCCATCCTCCATTCGGCCATCCAGCCTGCTGGCCCAGGAAGCTCAACATCACCCCAGCTGGCGCAGCCCTCAGGGCATCCCGATAGCTGACAAACTGCTGGGGGTGGAGGAAAGCTCCTGGGTTTCTTATCCATAACATTCACACTATACCATCCATCCTCATCAAATTGCTCATTTTCCAGAAGCTCCACCACATCCTCCCACACTAACCATTCACCTGTCAGTCTCATCCTCTCCTTTCTCTTCCCATTCAACCATTCACTTATCATTTGCAGGACTGTATCAAGGAACTTTCTCATCAATTGCTTACATTCATTCACACCATCATCACCATACCTCTTTCTCACCATAGTCTTAAGCCTATGCTCATACATGTTCACACTTTCACTCTTTCCCCATGCAAGCCTTCTCAAATTTATTCACCCTTTTATACTCCCACTCTCTTTCATTTGTTTCATTTGCCCAATCAATCGCTTCCTCACCACCTCATACCTTGGCTCACCCACACTCGTGATCACACAGAAAACTCTAGCATCTTCCCTTATAAGCACTCGCCTAATATATTCACCCAATATCCCTTATTCTCTGGGTACTTGAGCTTACAATACCGCTCGAATTCCCCAAAGAATTCATCCACTTTCTTCCCACAATGCAACCTAAACTTATCAACCTTTGGCACTTCCCTTATCAAAATACCTTTCCCACATTCACTTCACTCTTACTTGAGCTGCTCTCACTCTCACTCATGCTAATCATACCATCACTCTTCCCTTCATCCGACTACAATGAGTCCACACTCTTCCCTCTCACTTTCCAATCCTTCCCCTTTGAGCCATTCTTCCTTCCTCTCTTGCATTCCACTCTCTTCCATTCTCTGTCCTTCCTATCACTCACTGTATCTTTCCTATACTCATCCCAATCGTCCTATCCCCTTCAGTTGGAGCAGGGGTCAGGGTCGAGGGGCCTGGAGCCTGTCTAACCCTTTCATCATGTCATATAGGTCCTGCATCCTTTGGTCGACCTGCCTTTATCTTTCGTCCATTTCTACCTTCATCCGATCAGTCTTTTCATTCATACTCACCATATCACTCCTCCATCCCGCAATTACTTTCCTCAACATTTTACATTCCTCCTCTTTCTGCCTCAACTCCAGCCTCAGTCTCACAATCTCATCATGGATGCCCTGTTCCACAGAAGCCATCCTCCCAGGTTACTAATAAAGGGCAGAAGAAGAGAAAAAACAATCAACTACACCCAATCTGATGACGGACTGCAATCCAATCATGTCATACTCCCAGTTTCGAGATCTCACATCCTTGTTTGGGCGTTCTAACCCCAATCATTCCAACCCTCTTCCTACACTAATTCAGGCGTGAGAAATTGTGGGAGAAATGAAATGGATTGTATGTACAGTCCTTTATTTAAAAAAAAATATGGAGGATAAATATATTTATATACAATACACTAATAATATATATACAAAACGATTAATTTTATCTTATGAATACTACCAATCAAAATATATACAAAACACTCAATTAGACTATATATGCAAACAGAAGAGATGCAAAGTCAAACAATAAAAAAAATCTGCCAGGGGCAATAACAACCAATCGATAAATCAGCAAATGAAGAAGTCAACAAAAAGAGGCCTAAAGCAAACAAGCAGACAAAAAAGAAGAAGAAAGGCCTCGCGTGTTACTCAGGTAGGTATTGGCGTCTCAAGGATTTTACAAAAAAAACAACTGGCGCCTCCGAGCTTGGTACTATATAAGCGATCCTGTCACACTCTTGAGGCTACAAAAGACCTCCTGTCCCACTGGGATGTACAATAGCTTTAGTTGTTATTCCAATAGATCAGCTACAATCCCTGCCACTCTATACAAATGGGAGTAATTATCTTGTATAATTTATCAGAGTGGCCTTTTGTAAATTAACAAATGTAAATAGCTGGGGAAGAGAAAAAACCATTTTATACCAAACATGAAATCAATTATATATATATATATATATATATATATATATATATATATATATATATATATATATAAGAAAAAAACACTCATTCACACACACATTCTTACGCAGGGAGGGGGAGGGTATTGGAAAAGGGTTGGGAGAATGGCCCTTCACACACAATCACATTCGCTCCACTACACCATTATACCTGTCCTCTTCCTGCGGCACCCCCTCCCCCATATTCTATATTCTTCTACCTATGTATATTCCTCTACCACTCTTATCTCTGCCATTCCCAAGATTTTAATTCTATCTTTACTGCATTCTCTAGCTATCTCTTCTCATTTTCCTAATTTGAGTCCCTGACAATTCACAAACCCCACTTTGATATACATATTACCCTTTTTATTCATACCCTCCCTTTCTTTCCTGATGGGTATTCCATATCTGTGAGCCCCTACCACCTTCTCCTCTTGTCTCCTCTCCCAAATCCACCTTTTTATCAACCTGGCTAGGATGTTCAGCCCTTCAGGTTCCATGTGAACCCCATCCCCTCTCAACCACCTTCTCCATTTTCTTTCCTCTTCACCCATCTCTATCGTATTCCCTCCTTCCTTGATCATTCCTTTCCTCACCCTTGCATTCACCTCCAAATGTATCCTTTCAAACTCCTTTGATTCGCAAAGTCTTTGTGCGATTGGCATCATTGCTATCTTCACCCCTGGTCTCATTTCCTTCACCCTGTCAATGCAGCCCTTTACGCATTTTATATATTTTCCCATCCCTATTTCCTTCAAACCATTACCTCTCCCTTGTATAAAAACCCAGCCATTCTCTCTCACCACCCTTCACTTCTTTATTGTCTCCCTGCATATCTTCTATTCCCTTTCCTGCAAATCTTGATACCTCACTCTTGAGTCCATACCCATCAAACCTGCTGTCCAGATTTCTAATAATACTGTCTCTTACCATCATTACATCTATTTTCTTCCTTTCCTCCTGCCCTTTATTGGTCACCTGGGATTCCCCCTCATCCTCCTCTATATTATTCTCTTCTATCTTTTGTTGGATTCCCATCTATCTTTTCTTCCTTTTCCCTCCTTTCTCATCTTATCATCTACTCACCTCCCCTCTCCCTTGGTCTTCACTTGTACCACTCATATACTTTTACATATGCATGCTCTTCTTCTATCTGTGTTTTGTCCCACTCTACTAGCATCTTTTCTCTTCCATCTAACTCTTCTGCTAGTCTTATATTTGCTCACCCTACCACTTCAACCCTCTTCTTTCATGCCTGGTTTTCATCTGCAAGTTTTCCACAGGTTTTCTTAGGTCTATTACTTCTTCTTCTAGTTTCTTATACTCCTTACACCTCTTGCATATAAATGTGCCCTCTTCAAATTCCTTCATTCTGACTTTATCCTTTATATAAACCCACATTTCTCAATTCCCACACATTATAGACTTCTCTCCCGGTTCATGCACTATCACATTTCTATTAATTATCTACTTGTACATTTTCTGCACTGTTACCCTTCTTATCTTTCTCTTCCTCTCTAGTTCTTCATTCTCCTCTGCAAGGTTCCAATCTGGTCTCACCTCTTTCCATTAGTACTGCCTTAGCCCCTCTCGTACTAACCTGTCTCTCCTTCCATAATACCCTCAATTCTTACACTTGCATTTCATTCAAACTCCTTTTTCAGCCATCTTTTGTTGATGATTTTAAAGTTATCTATTGTTATTGACATTTTAAAATTTATTATGTGGTCTCTTATAGGTAAATGTTCTTTTTTCGAAAGAACAGACCATGTCCTATGACTAATTCCCATATGTGAAGAACTGAGGCAGTGAGCATCCGCTTTGATCTCAATTAAATCATCTCTTAGGCCACTTGGCTATGAGGAAAACCAAGTGGCCTAAGAGATGATTTAATTGAGATTGAAGCAGATGCTCACTGCCTCAGTGTACATGGTTCGAATCCCACCCCTGTACGGAACTTTTGTGAATTAGGAAATATTATTTCCGAAGAAAGATTTTCCCATTTACTGTTTCTTGTGGTTTGTTGGATTCATATATATATATATATATATATATATATATATATATATATATATATATATATATATATATATATAATCAATGGGGTTGCTGCTAGCCAAACAAATCTTTATTTTCACCACAGATGAGAGTACATAGATTGCAGAGAAGTTCATCTTCATTTATTGGGTATGAACAACATTTCGAGCTGTCCAGGCCAACACCATGATCGACAACAATGCTTACTCTCTGCTTGGACCATCTAGCCTTCCTAGGGTTACCAGTAGTTTCCCTAAGAAGAGAACCTATTTTTTTAATAACTTCTGCACTTGAAGGCCCAAAGACCCTACTAGTTTCGATAGCTATTGGCTCAAACAGAAACCTCTCAGTCAGGGCAAAATACTTTATTCTTTTTGAATTTTCTGCAGCTGTTGCAGCTGAAGCTACAGAGACAGCTGACCTGTTAATAATATGCTCAGAATAAGTATTGACACATGTCACATCCCAACACAGACTCTTTCCATTCCTAAAAGGAAACATTGTTATCCCATCTGGATGCTTACTATCTCCTCTCTCAAGTCCAACTGGCTCCAAAACAGCCGGCAATCCTACTCTTTTCAGGGTTCGGCATACTATGTCATTGAGGGCCGAATGTCTATCTATCTTTCCGGCCCCATAAGGGGCCGTGACGATTTGCTATCCTGGCCGCCGTGCTGATGGGACTCAGCGCCCCGTCCGGCCCCAGCTTAGCCTCTTCTCCTTTCAGACAGCCTATATTTCTCCCCTACTTCCTCAGTTTCCCTACAACCTTTCCCACAACTTTCTCTGGTCAGCCTCTATTTTTACAGGGTAGAGCCGACCTTCTTCACAGCCAACTATCCCAGATCGGGGCTGAGGGGGAAGGGGACAATGTTCCCTAACCCCTGAGCTCCGGTTTGGGATGGTGGGTTTTTAACAACCTGCTTCATCCCCACCCATACCTTCCTCACATCCCCATTCCTTCTCACTTCACCATCTATTTTTTTTATGGTGTCCAAGGTGGAGCTGCCATGCCGAGAGACTGCAAGGCCCCCAGGTGGGAGGGGTGGTCTTAAATGGTGGCACCTGGCTCTGCCAGGCCTGTATACACCCCTTGCAGGGCGGGCTACTGCGAGGGGTGATGAGCGTATGCATCCCATGAAAAATTTAGGGTCACCATGCCCAATGATGAAAAATCAAAAATCTTCCCTCAATTTTCCCTTGTACATTGATGGAGCCACCCTCGGGCAGCTCCACAGAAAAAATGGAGGTCCCCATCTGTGCTTGCGCAGGGGACCCTCCAAATTTCTCTGAACAGAGAAGAGGTTTACTCCTCTCCTTCACCTACAGGTGTAGGGGACTCCCCCTCACCCCCTTGTCTGGAGATGCCTTCGGCCACCTCCTTCTTACCAGCCGCAGTCCCCCCTTTCCTTTCCAAGGGGACTGCCAAGAAAGCCAGCAGGCAGCCCATAGCCGACCGCTCCCCATTGAAGCGGCTCAGTAGGGCAAACCCCCTTGGGGGGGAGAGGGAAGCCAGGCCCTTTCGGTTGCTTCCCTCAAAAGACCTGCTGGCTAGAATTTTAAACCTAGTGGGGGTCAAGGCCTGTGCCTCCCCAGACATGACTAATAACGCTGCTGCCAATAGGACCTGTGATGTCCTGGGGGAGGGGGGGGGATGGCCAACTGGAGGCCCTCCCTGAGATTGACATGGTCCTTGAGGCAACCCAGCCTCAGACAGTAGGGCCTTCAATGGGAGCAAATCCGAGCTTGGCGCTAAGCACTGAACTTGAGTTGCCCATATGCAAGGTCCTCCTCAAACGGCTAGGGTTTCAAGGCAGTACAAGGAGGGGAGGGATCTCCTCCGACCAGGGCCCCTGCGACTGCCAGGAGCTTCTCTATTTCGGAGAAGGATCTGGCCTGGGGGCTCCTGCCATGGAGGGGAGAAGCGGTTTCATTCCCCGCCCTCCTCTCTTAAAAGAAAAAAATAGGAAAAAGACTTAAGAAGACTATGGGCTCCTCTCCATCTGCACGGGCTGTTGGAACAGATGGGTCTGCTGCCACCTCAGTAAGCAACCAAGCCAAGATCGGCACATCTGGCCCCTCTGCCCCCCCTGGGTGTTGAGCCCCTGACTAAGACAAAAAGTGTGCAGGGTGGAGCTTCAATAAAATCAGGGCCCCTCATTCAGAGGTTACCTGGCATTTCCTCGTTATTCTCTCCACTGATGGCAGCATGTTGGCCAAGGGCAACATGATCCATCAGAGGAGAGCATTAGCTAGTGTAATTGGTAGAGAGCCGAAGGTGACGTGTTTCTCGGACAGGAGCCTTCTGGCGAATGTGGCGGATCCCTCCGAGGCGGCTAAGATAAGTGTTCTCCGGACACTTAAAGGCACCCAAGTGAGTGTGACGCCGTACTCTACCATGAACTTTGTGAAAGGAGTAGTTTTTGTGAGGGAACTCGTTGACTACTCCATAGAGGACATCACCTTAGAGCTGGTCAAACATGGTTGAACGTGTGATGAGAAAACAGGGAGTGGCCTCGAGACCCACCCCTACACTCTTCATCATGTTTGACTGTGACAAGCTCCCTGAGTCGGTGCGTGTCGGTTGGTACCGCTACCGCGTGAAGGCATTCATGCCACTACTGCGGAGGTGCTATTACTGCCACCGCTTCGACCATACAAATTGCTCATGTAGAGTGCAAAGTCGGGGTCACCTGAAGTATGTGTAAATTGCTCTAAGGCCGCGCATGATAAATCCAAATTGTGTGTGGCTAAGTGTGTCAATTGCGGAGAGCCGCACCCTGCTTCCTCGAAGCAATGTGGTGCATATCTCCTTGAGAAAGAAATCCTGTCCGTTCAGGCCCAGGATCGACTCTCATTCTGCGAGGCTAAGGACTTGGTCCTGGCGCGCCTGGCTCTGCCTGGGACGTCTTATGCCTCAATGGTTAGAAAGACACCCTCTGCTCCTGGCCCATCCAGGCCAATGAGCATGGTTGTTTCCACACCCATTTGGAGCCCTTCTGTGGGTTCTACTCAACTCAGGCGCTTGCCTGGTAAAGCCGGTGGCACAAAGGGTTCACACCCAGCCCCGGCTAAAACCACGGCTCGCGCCTCCACCGAGTCGTTAGAGTCACAGGAGGCAACACCCCTGAAGTTGGTTCCTAAAACTGCCCCCCGAAAGAACGACAGTAACAAAGGAGCTTTGCTCCTTCGCCCACGCCTAGTGGTGGGTTGAGTGGCTCGGAGATGGTGGATCCTCGAAAAGAGGACCTCCCCCACCACCTCCTAAGCCACAACGCCCGCCTAAGGTTTCAAGGCGGAGGGAGGAAAAGACTCGCATGGTGAGCCCAACCTCACCCAATAAGTCCTCGAAGTCGACAGCGCCTTCAGCGCATTGTCCGGCCTTCAGAGCATTGTCCGGCCAACAGCGCCCGGGGTTCTGCCTCCGAAAAGCGTACGGCCATTCCCGTGAGGGTCTTCTCTTCGAAGAGGGTCCCCGCGACTCCTCCGAGCTAGGCCTGGAGGGCATATTCCTTCAATGAAATTGCCGTGGACTCTGGGCCAACTGGGAGGAGCTGCGGAGGCTCGTCTCGTCCCGTTCCCCGTTAGCTATTTTTCTGCAGGAGACCATGCTAGGCGCGTGTCCCCTGCCCGCCCTCCCGGGGTATAAGGGTTTTGCGACCCCACCACCACGAGATGTGGGCCGGGCTGGGGTTTACACCCGGCATGATGTCTCCGTTCTTTTCACTTTAGATACCTCCTTTCAGGCAGTGGCTGTGCAGCTTCACCTGGATAGGAGGTATACTGTTATTTCTGCGTACATTCCACCGTCAGCTGACTTCGACGCGGGCACTTCCGCCGAGGCCCTTTCTCTTGCTTGGAGATCTGAACGGCAGACATCCTCTCTGAGGAGACTTCTCAATAAATCTCAGGGGACAAGTCCTTGCCGATCTGATTGAAGAGCTTAAGATAGGTGTCATCAGTCGAGGAGTTTAGGTCGGTAGATGAGGCCATTGAGTTCTCCGGCAACCTCATCGCCACGGGCTTGACTAAGATTCCCAGAACGTCTGGCCGTTTTGCACGCCGACCACTCCCGAGGTTGTCGACCGAGTGTGGGACGGCCCTCAAACGCCGCCGGAACGATTTCACTGTCGCTGAATTTCTTTGAGTTAGGGCTAGGTTCAGGTATATTTCGAAGCACGCCTGCCGCTCTTCTTGGCGGGCATACGTGTCTTCACTTAACGGGAAGACCCCTTTAGCTGAGGTGTGGAAGTGAGTCAAAAGGATTCGGAGCAAGTTTTCGCAAGACCCCCCTCCCGTTCTCCAGGAGAATGGGGCCGCAATCTTGGACTCCGCTTCCGTGGCGGGATCCTTCGCGACCGCTTTCTCCGCATTCTCTAGCCGTGGTGCTGCTCTGCCAGCATTCAATACACGTCGTGATGTTGCGGAAGGCCGATGACTGGACTTTACCTCAAGAGGCGGAGAACCCTTCAATGACAGGTTTACTGTGAGTGAGTTGCGTTCCGCTCTTGCTTCGTGCGCGGACACCGCCCATGGTCTGGACGATGTCCTGTACGCCATGCTTCGACACCTAGGTGAGCGAGGCATGGCCTTTCTGTTAGATTTGTTTAACAGGATCTGGGTTGAGGGTCTCCTCCCAGATTCCTGGCGAATCGCTACTGTGCTTGCTGTTCACAAACCGTGGAGAGATCACTCTACTTCGGCCGGTTTCCGCCAAATCTCTTAACCTCTTGCGTGTGCAAGTTAATGGGGAAATTGGTAAATGTTAGGATTAACCTTTTTTCTGGACAGCGGAGGCCATCTGTCTTCTGCATAGTGCGGCTTCCGCAAGTTCTACTCCACGTCGGATGCTCTGCTCCGACTGGAAAATGCCGTCTGCGAGGCCTTCCTTCGTAGACAGCACTACGCCACGGTGTTTTTTGATCTGGAGAAGGCCTATGATACCGCATGGCGATACGATATCATGGAGACTCTCCACACGATGGCGGCGAGGGGACGCCTCCGAATGTTTATATCTAAATTTTTGCGAGGTCGTCGATTCCGCGTGTGGGTGGGGGGAGCCCTCTCTGGCCCAATGGAGCAGGAAGAGGGTGTCCAGCAGGGAAGTGCCCTCAGTGTCACACTTTTTGCCCTTAGCATCAACGGCATCACCTCGGTGCTGCCGGAAGATGTTCTCCCTACGCTCTACGTGGCCGACCTTTCGATCTTTTTTGGCGCGACCCAGATGCCAACTCTGAAGCGTCGACTCCAACAGGCATTGAACCGCGTCTCTCGCTATGCCGAAGCGCACAAGTTTCGGTTTTCCTTGTCCAAGACCAAGGTGGTGGACTTCTGCCGCCATTCACGACTCCACCCAGGCCCAGACTTGTTTCTTAATGGGGTACGCCTGGAAGTGGTTAAATCGCACCGTTTCCTTGGTCTTGTATTTGTCCGACGCCTCACCTGGGAGGCTCATATTCGCAGCCTTAGGGTCTCCTGTACCCGCGCCATGGATATTCTCCGTTCTGTGACGTTCAGCGCTTGGGGCGCTGATAAGGCTACTGCCTTATTTTTTTATCGATCCTTTGTTCGTTCGAAACTCGACTACGGAGGCCAGTTTTATGCATCCGCAGCCGAGCGTGTATGGCGGAAGGAGGACTCAATCCACCACAACGGCCTTCGTATGGCGACCGGTGCCTTCCGCACTTTCCCCATTGAGAGCCTACTAGTCGATGCTGGGGAGATGCCACTCGCTCTACGCTGCGTACAGTGCATCACTCGCCTGTACGCGCGAACCCGGTGCCTCCCTCAGTCGCCAACAGTTATTGGTTGAAACTGGGTCAAGTTACTCACATTCATAAATTTCTGTTTACAAACAAAGAAGGACTAACCTCAGACATTTAGGTATTCTAATTGTATGATTAATCATTAACATAAGAGTGTGAAACCAAAACTGGACGAATCATCATAACAATCAGGGTAAATAGTCTAAACGTAAAAGGCCCACCAGGGATTACATAGCACTGAGTCAGCGGCCTTGAAAGGCCCTCAGCAGCAAATGGGGTAATCTCCCCCTGAGGGTTATCCTCCCCCTCATTGATATAACATTTCATGACCTGCTCTCACCTGCTGGTCCCCAAACAAGTCTCCATGTACCTCCTCAGACCACTATAATCTACTTTTCTAAATTTCAGATTTTAACTTTATTTTTCTAATGACAACTCTGTTCCATTTTAACTTAAGTATAATTTCGCAATGTCGCTATTTTCCCCAATCTCTGTATCGCTAATACTCTCTTCCCTATTTGTTAAAACAATCCAATCAATATATTATCCCCCTCTAGTAGGTTGGTTTACAGCCTATCTATATTTCTGTAATTAAAATCACCTATTATGCACATATGTTTATTTATACTTGCATGTTCAATCTCTTGCACAGAGGATACAAAGGTTTGCTACTAAGATTTGGTGGTCTATATTATAATCCTATGTTAAGTATATCCTTTCCTCCTTAACATCTATCCATAATGACTCTTGTGTTAGTATCTGTTTTAATTTTAGTGTTTTCACAACACTGGAGATTATCTCTAATATAAATAATCATCCTTCCTTCTTTCCTCCTATTCCTATTTCTATGAAACATATAACCTTCAATCTGGGATTCAGGTCTGAAGTTCTTTCCAGCTAAATCAAGCCATGACTGTTATCGCAATAATATCAAAATTTTCTACACTCACTAGCTGTCTTAACAAATCCATCTTATTCCTTATGCTCCTACTATTTGTGTAGTATATTTTCAATATATAGTTCTTTATGGTCTTACCATTATACACTCTACCGCCCTAGTCCTCTGCCTATTTGCCCACCTGTTGCTCTCTAAATTTATCTGAATGCCCTTGCCCCTACCAACCTCATCCTACTTACCCCAACAGCCTATACCAATACTTTCCTCTAGACAGTCACTCAACACTTTCACACCCTTGTGACTCAAGTCCAACCCATCCATTCCATACAAATCTGCCCTTCCAGAAAAAGAGTGAAAGAAAGCAAAGGTTGCCACTGTTCGTCAACCTTCTGCTGTAGTGTTGCTCCCATGAGAGTTGGTGAAATGCTTATTGGGGACCAAGGTCAAGGATGGGTGGAGCAAATAGCAGCTTGACAATAACCTCTTTAGTGTGAGAGAAAGCTTCATATGCCTCAGGAGAGAAGTGAAGAAGAGAATTTTTTTTTCTCAACTACAGTGGAGGGTAGCATGCTTGGGGACTCTTTCTAGAGATAAACCCTGACTGGATGAGATGTTACAGCACATAGCACCCTATAGATATGAGGTCAAAATTTGGAAAAGATAAAAGTGGTCAGCTTTGGGCTTGGTAAGGCATAAATTGGGTTGGAGAAGGTGGGTAGTTTTACTGTTGAATTACGATGATACTGCTTTTTGGTTGTGGCTTTTGTTGAAGTCCTAATGGATGACTTGTAACTATGGATTGTCATTGCAAGCAGCTCTGACTCTCCCATTCTAGGCAAGTACTGCCAACCCTCCTGTCAGCAAGCCAGAGAGAGAGAGAGAGAGAGAGAGAGAGAGAGAGAGAGAGAGAGAGGCCTTATTCACTCTCACATTCACTGCCTCTAGGGGAAACTCTTTCACTCTCCATGAGTAACCCTAAAACTCTCAAAACAATAGCCATTAGTCATTGATTGCTGGTCTGTCATCAAACGTAGCTCTCTACAATAGACTCCAGGAGAGCTACGCTTTTATAAACCACAGAGCCCCAAGTTAACTGCTTTGCTTATGTACCGTCTACTTATTTCACCTTCCCTAATGGACACCCAAGTTGTCTTCTATGTATCATTTAATTAATTTTTACTCTTATTTGAGATATTTTAAGTAAATTCAATGTTCAGGATTCAGTCTTTATATTTCTTCCAGTACTTAACAACTATTTATAAGGTATGTTTAAAGTTGAAATTTGAGAATGGATTCATCAATACTAAGAAGAACTGCCTTGTCAACTGCAGTATTGAGTTTATATGGCTATCAAAATTACATCCTTGTAGGTAAGGTACTAAACAAATTTTAAAAAATAAATGCAAATTAAGGTAAAGCAGGTTAACTTTCAAATAATAGTTTTTAATCTCTTACAGCCTCAAAATAAATGTTATTAATACTGCAATTTTATGTATATTAATAGTCCTTTTACTTCCTGATAGCAGTAATTCAAAACTTATTCCTATTTGCTATGAATTCAATGTTTATTTGCAGGGGAATCTTCAATTCTGTCTCTGTTCAATATGGATGATAAAAAAAGTATAATGACCCAGAAGATCTTTGTAACTGCAGAAATTCATGGTATTAAGGCTGGTAATCTCGACTTAGGTGACAATCGTCCCAGATTTTTAGTGTGGGGCCAGAAGAGTTTTCGTTTGGTATTGTTACATCTTGAGGAATTAAGATGGTGAGATTCTTGGTAAAAATTTTATTTGTGATTCACTAGTTTGCAGTAATTTATTTTGATATTAGGTGGATTAATTCAAATCTTTGTACTAAGATAGGAACAAAGAAGTTGAAGGAAAGATATTGGAGGATAAAATTGAAGTTAGATTCATAATATGTCAGTCATATGAAAAATTTAGCTTTATTATAGGGTCTTTAAGTGGAAGCTCTTAAAAAAGCATTTTTTTAAACAGTGAATAAAGATGGATATGTATAGGTTGAAATATTTTGCCCACTAGTATAGTCAACTGGTTATCCAAAGGTATAAGGTAAAGTTTTTGACTACTCATAACCATACATCTTGGTATTTTCAATATGATTGATTCTTTGGCTTAATATTTGTCAAGTTTACTGTTAACCATATGGCTGTTTTTATATTTATTCACTTTTTTTCTACATGTGTAAAAATCCTTACATTGGTTTCCTAAATTTTTTCTTTAAAATAATTAGCACCAAGTTTGTGCCTTCTGATGTGTGCATGCATGAATTAATGATCAAAAAAGCTGGTCCAAATTACAGCTATATAAAATTAATAACAAAATCAAGTTGAAGATTTATCTAAAGCATTATTATTATTATTTTAGGTGTTTTACCACTGTAGATCATCTAAAGCATAAAGGTATATTGGGAGGAAAAGAAAAGTATTTTGGTGGTGGTGAGATTTGATCCACTGACTCCATGCTGCTTAGACCAGTGAATGGGGGCTTAACCAACTCAGTTATCTATGATTCTTAAAGACTCACTTCAACCAGAGCTTATAAGCTGTCTGTTTTGCACTCACTCTCTATAAGTTATGCTTTCTATACTTTTCCGTGGGCATCAACTCCATCACTTCAGTGCTGTTGAAAGATGTTCTATCTGGATGACCTTTCAATTTCTTTTTGGTGCAGCCCAGATGCCAACTCTGTAGTGTTGACTCCCTTGGGTATTGAACTGCATCTCTCACTATGCCAAAATGCACATGTTTGTTTTCCTTGTCTAAGACTAAGGTAGTGCACTTCTGTCAGCACTACAGCTTCATCCTGACCTAGACTTGTTTCTAAATGTGGTTTGCCCAAAAGCAGTGAACTTGCACCATTTCCTTGGTCTTGTTTTTTTTTACCTATGCCTCATTTAGGAGGCTTCTATTGCAGCCTAAGGGTCTCCTGTATTCATGCCATGGACATTATTTCTGACACATTTAGCACATAGGGTGTTGATGACGCCGACCAGCTTTTTCTCACCCAACCATCCTGGATGAGGGCTGAGGGGGGAGAGGACAATGCCCCCTCACCCCTGAGCTCTGGTTTAGGGTGGTGGGTTTTTAACAACCTTCTTCATCCCCACCCAGTCACATCCCCTTTCTTTCTCTTTTCAATGTCTATCTATTTTATGCCAAGCCTAAGGTGGAGCCGCCATGCTGATGGGCTGCCAGGCCACTAGATGGTTCTGCTGTCCTGTATTCACCCCTGAAGAGTGGGATACTGCTTGGGGTGATTAGCTTTTGCTTCCCGTATCACTAATAGGGTCACCATACCTAATGATGAGAATATAAAAAAACAAACCTCTCTCCCTTTCCCATTCACCTGCGATGGAACCACCTTTGGCAGCTCCACACAAAAAATGGAGGTCCCCCCCTCCTGGTGCTTTCGCAGGGGACTCTCCAAACTACTTCTACGAGAAAGGAGGCTTATTCCTCTTTCCTGCTTACAGGTGCAGGGGACTCCCCCCTCACCCCCTTATCTGGAGTCTCCTTTGGGTGACTACCTCTTTACAGTGGCAGTCCCCCCTTTACTTTCTCAGAAGACTGACAAGAAAGCGCATCCAGCAACCAGTAATTGACCACTCCAGCTCAATAGGGCCACCCACTAAGGGGGGAAGGGAAGGGATGACAGGCCTTTTTGGACCATGCCCTCAATATGTAGGCATGCATATTTAGATTACAGGGGGTCACCATATGTAACCCCCTCTCTTTCCTGATGGATGCTGGTTCACTGGTCCACGATAGGGTGAAAGGTACCTCGAAGGGGACCTGTAAGGTCTTAGGCAGGGTGGCTACATGGAGGCTTCCCCTGAGATGACCCTGCCTTATAGAACCTGAGTCCACCCCTGTGAAGGCTTCTCCTCCTCTACCGGCTGATGCCCCTGTGACAGCCAAAATCTTCTCCATTTCAGAGAAAGATCTTGCTGAGGCTGGCCCATCTAGCCTAGGGGCTCAGGCCGGCGGACGGGAGAACCAGGTTCATGGTTCATTCCTCGCCCTCCTCTCCCCTAAAGAAAAGAAACAGGAAAAAGATGGGGGGGGGGTGCTCTCCGTCCATGGGAGCCACGGAGACAGATGTGGCCAGTGCTGTTTCGGCATGCAACCAAGCCAAGAACCAGGTGGGGAATCCTGACAAAGACCAGGGCGCCTCATTTAGAGGCTACTTGGTGTATTCGAGCTCGCTAGTTTCAAATGATTCCTTATTCGTTCCACTGATGGCAGCTTGTTGGCTAAGAGCAACATGATCCATCAGAGGAGAGCTCTAGCTAGTGTGATTGGTAGAGAGCCAATCTGTTGAATCCCTCTGAGGCCGCCATGATTAGTGCCCTTTGGACACTTGATGGCCCACTGGTGAGTGTGACACCCCACTCTACCATGAACTTCATAAAAGGAGTGGTTTATGTGAGGAGATTCGTGGACTATTCAATAGATGACATCAGCTTAGAGCTGGCTGTCCAATGACCATGGAGCGGTCAAGGTCGAATGTGTGATGAGAAAACAGAGAGGGGCCTCAAAACCCACCCCGACACTCTTCATTGTGTTCCTGTGACAAGCTCCCTGAGTCAGTGCATGCTGGTTGGTATTGCTACCGCATGAAGGCATTCATACCACTGCCATGGAGGTGCTACTACTGTCACTGCTTTGGCCATACTAATCACTCCTGTTAACACGCAAAGTCGGCATTACCTGAAGTCTGTGTAAGTTGTTCCTAGGCTGCACACTATAAGTTCAAATCTAGTGTGACCAAGTGTGTCCTGGCCGTTCAGGCCCAGGATTGTCTAGGCTAACTAAGGACTTGGTCCTGGCTCTGCCTGGGACTTCTTATTAGCCAATGTTAAGAAAAAGAGACCCTCTACTCCTGTCCCCTCCAGGCCTACAAACACAGTCGTTTCCACGCCCATTCGAAACCCTTCTATGGGTTCTACTCACCCCTGGCGCTCCCCTGGTAGAGCTGGCTGCATAAAGGGTTCACACCCAGCCCTGGCTAAAACCAGGCTTCCCCTTCCTAACCCCAATGTGACCGTTTCCCATAAGGTGAAACTGCCGCGCGCCTCCACCAAGTCATTAGATTCACAGGAGGCAACTCCCCTGAAGTTGGTCATGAGGCCATCTTGCGGGGTTCGTAAAGCTGCCCCCCATCCCCGAATGGAGGACAGGACTAAAGGAGCTTCGGCTCCTTCACCTACACCCAGTGGTAGGCTGGGTGGATCGGAGACGGTGGATCTGCCAAAAGAGGGGACCCCCTCCTCCCGAATGGAGGACAGCACTAAAGGAGCTTCGGCTTCTTCGCCCACACCCAACAGTAGGCTGGGTGGATTGGAGATGGTGGATCCACCAAAAGAGGGGACCCCCCCCCCACCTCCGAAGCCTAAGGTTTCGAGTTAGAGGGAGGAAAAGATCCCTATGCCTAGCCTAACCTTCCCCGATAAGTCCTCGAAGGCGACAGCGCATTGTCCAGCCAACAGCGCCCCGCATCTCCTCCGAGCTACGCCTGGAAAGCATATTCCTTTAATGAAATTGCCGCGGACTCCGGGCCAGCTGGGAGGAGCTGCGGAAGCTCGTCTCTTCCCGTTCCCCGTTAGCTATCTTTGTGCAGGAGACCATGCTGGGCACCTCCCCCCTGCCCACCCTCCCGAGGTATAAAGGTTTTGCGACTTTACTACCATGGTTTGGGGACCGGGTAGCAAGATGCGCGATTTATACCTGGCAAGATGTCTCCGTTCTTCTTTTTGCTTTAGATACCTCCTTTCAGGCAGTAGCTGGGCAGCTGCACCTGGATAGGATTATACTGTTATTTCCGCGTACATTCCACCGTCAGCCGACTTCGACGCGGGGAACTTCCGCCACGTTGTGACACGGTTGCCGAGGCCCTTTCTCTTGCTTAGAGTTCTGAATGGTAGACACCCACTCAGGCGAGGAGTTTAGTTCGTTAGATGAAGCCGTTGGGTTCTTCTTTGGCAACCTCATCGCCGTGTGCCTAACTACTATTCCTAGAACGTCTGGCCGTTTTGCACGATGACCGCTCCCCTGGTGGTCAGCCGGGTGTGAAACGGCCCTCAAACAGAAACGTTTTGCCTACCTGCGCCATAAGCGCCGCCCGAACGGCTTCACTGTCGGTGAATTTCGTCGAGATAGGGCTAGGTTGCGGTATATTTCGAAGCACCACGTCGCTCTTCTTGGCGTGCATAGGTGTCTTCACTTAACGGGAAGACCCCTCTAGCAGAGGTGTGGAAGCAAGTCAGAAGGATTTGGGGCAATTTCTCGCAGGGCCCTTCCCTCCCGTTCTCTAAGAGATTGGGACAGCATTTTTGGACCCCTCGTCCATGGTGGAATCCTTCGCGACCGCTTTCTCCGCATTCTCTAACAGGTTCTGCTCCGTTAGATTCAATGCCCTCGTGATGTCGCGGAAGGCCGACGACTGGACTTTACTTCCAGATGCGGAGAACCCTTTAGTGACAGGTTTACTGTGAGTGAGTTGCGTTCCGCTCTCGCTTTGTGCACGGACACCGCCCTTGGTCTAGACGATGTCACGCACGCCATGCTTCGACACCTGGGTATGGCCTTTCTGTTAGATTTTGTTCAACAAGATCTGGGTAGGGTATCCTCCCAGATTCCTGGCGAATCACAGCCTTGTTCGCCTTTTGCAAACCGGGAAGAGATCACTCTACCCCGGCTGGTTTCCGCCCAATCTCTCTAACTTCCTGCGTGTGCAAGTTGATGGAGAAATTGGTAAATGTTAGATTAGCCTTTTTTGGACAACGGCGGCCATCTGTCTTCTGTACAGTGTGGCTTCCGCAAATTCCACTCAACGTCGGATGCTCTGCTCCGACTGGAAAGTGCCGTCTGCGAGGCCTTCCTTCGTAGACAGCACTACGCTACGGTGTTTTTCGATCTGGAAAAGGTCTATGATACCGCATAGCGATACGGTATCATGGAGACTCTCCACACGATTGGGGCGAGGGGACGCCTCCCAATCTTTATATCTGAATTTTTGAGAGATCATCGATTCCGTGTAAGGGTGGAAGGGGTACTCCCCGGCCCAATGGAGCAGGAAGAGGGTGTCCCGCGGGTAATTGTCTTCATTGTCACACTCTTTGCCCTGAGCATCAACGGCATCACCTCGGTGCTGCAGGAAGATGTTCTCGCTATGCTCTACGTGGACGTCCTTTCGATCTCTTTTGGCGCGACCCAGATGCCACCTCTAGAGCGTCGACTCTAACAAGCTTTGATCCGCGTCTCTCGCTATGCCGAAGCGCACAGGCTTCAGTTTTCCTTCACCCTGATTAAGGTGGTGCACTTGTGCCGCTATCAACGATTCCACCCTGACCCAGACTTGTTTCTAGATGGGATTCGCCTGGAAGTGGTGGACTCGCATCGTTTCCTTGGTCTTGTATTTGACCGACGCCTCATCTGAGAGGCTCATATTCGCAGCCTTAGGGTCTCTTGTACCCGCGCCATGGATATTTTTCGTTCCGTGACGTTCAGCACCTGGTGCGCTGATGGGCTATTGCCTTACTTTTTTATCATCCTTTGTTCGTTCTAAACTCGACTATGGATGCGAGTTTTATGCATCCGCCGCCGAGCGTGTATTGCGGAAGGTGGACTCGATCCACCACATCAGCCCTCTGCTCCCAAAGCTTGTACAGCGCTGGGAGTATTACGTTCGACCCTTTTGGAGCACACCTGGTGTCACGCTGGAACCGTGCCAGTGTATACGGATGGCTCCAAGTCCCAAGAGGGGGTCGGCTTCCACGCCGTATCCCCTCTGTTTATAGTCAGCGGGCCTCTGCCAGGCGCTGCGTCTGTTTTCATGGCCGAGCTGATGGCAATGCACCACTCGGTACGTGAGATTACGCGACGTGCCCGGTTCGGAGACGGGATTGTGATCTATAGCGACTCACAATGCGCCCTGAGTGCTCTCGGGGCATTGGAATCTCCGCATCCCCTGGTTCGCGATATCCGTGACGCCACAGTTTTGGCGAGCCGGGCAGATGTCGAGATTTTCTTCTGCTGGGTTCCTGGACATGTAGGAATTGCGGGGAATGAGCGCGCCGATGAGGGCGCCAAAAAGTCCGCGAGGACTCTGCGACCGGACCAGCGTTTCGCTCTTCCTCACACCGACTACATGTCAGGAATACGGGCATCTTTTCGGGCTGCTTGGCAAAGAAGATGGGAGACGGTCGAAGGGAACTTAAAGTTGTGTGCCATTGCGCCGCGACTGTTCCCATGGACCTATCCCCCATTGCCACGAAGGCTTCAGGTTGCTTTCTGTCGTCTCCGAATTGGGCACACTCGCGGGACGCACCGCCATTTGATGGAGCGCTCGCCAGCGCCCTACTGTGAAGACTGCGTTGTCCCCCAGACTGTTTGGCACATTGTTGTTGAATGTGCCAGCCTGGGCGATCTCCACGCACGTTACCTGTTCCGGTACCGGGATAGGCGGGGTAGCTACCGCCTGTCCCTTGTACTCTGGATGAGTTCATGCACATTGACTGGTGTACTTATAGACTTTTGGGGGGGAGGCCGGCCTTCTCCCCTTTATTTAACTGCAGCTTGCTTCCTTATTGTTGCCATTTTCCCTTTTTATTGTTGTTTTTCATATTCATATTTTAAAGTAGCCTAGTGCTAGGCTGTCGTGATTGCGGCGACTTATGCCCAAGTGGTTAGTCGCCAGATAAGCTCCTAAAATACAAAACAACAAAAAAAAACCGGCCTTCACATCTGCCTTCGCCTGGCGACCGGTGCCTTCCGCACTTTCCCCATTGAGAACCTACTTGTCGATGCTGGGGAGATTCCTCTTTCTCTGCGCCGTGCACAGTGCATTTTTTCCTGTACGCGTGAGCTCGGCGCCTCTCTCAGTCGCCAACAGCTCTCACTGCATCTGCAGTTGATCTCGACGGTGCCTATGCCGCTGAGAGAAGCCAGTCATACCCTAAGCGCTTTTGGTTTAGGGCTAGGAAACTCCTTCGAGAGGTAGGTATAGCTCTCGGGCCGGTGGCCTCCCTGGTTCTGCCCAGGACATCACCCTGGAGGATACCACCTTTGTCTATTTATTGCCACGCCTCAGCTCCCAAAGCTTCTACAGCGCCGGGAATATTGCATTCAGCCTTTTTGGAGCACACTTTGTGTCATGCTGGAACCATGCCTGTCTATACAGATGGCTCCAAGTACCAAGAGGATGTCGGTTTTCATGCCGTATCCCCTCTATTTGAAGCTAGTGAGGATTGTGATTTATAGCGACTCACAAAGCGCCCTGAGTGCTCTCGTGGCATTGGAATCTCCGCATTCCCTGGTTCGCGATATCCGTGTTCCCACGGTTTTGGGTTTTGGCGAGCCGGATGGATATCGATATTATCTTCCGCGGGACATGTAGGAATTGCGGGGAATGAGTGCGACGATGAGGGCGCCAAAGACTCTGTGAGGACTGGGCGACCACACCAGGGTTTCGCTCTTCCTCACACCTCTTACATGGCAGGAATACAGGCTTCCAAGAAGATGGGTACTTGAAGTTGCGTGCCATTGCTCCTCGACTGTTCCCATGGACCTACCCTCCGAATGCCTTGATGGCTTCAGGCTGCTTTCTGTCGTCTCCGAATTGGACACAATCGCGGGACGCACCTTATTGTGAAGACTGCGTTGTCCCCCACCCAGACTGTTCGTCACATTCTCGTCGAATGTCCCAGTCTTGGCGATCTTCGCGCACGTTTCCTGTCCCAGTACCGGGATGAGCAGTGTCGCTACCGCTTGTCCCTTGTACTCAGGACAGGTTCATGCACACTGACTTGTGGACTTTACAGCTTTTTGGAGGAGGCTCCTCCTCCACTTTATTTGACTGTTTGTTATAGGTTCCATGTTCCTCCACCGGTGGGAGGCGGTCTACCCCCGACGCCGGAGCACGCTTCGTTCTTTGTTTTATTTTTTTAGTCTTTGTAATTTTTCATCATTGTTATTTGCATATTTTTTTTTTTAATGTAGCCTAGTAATAGACTGGGTCGAGTACGGTGACTTATGCCCAAGGAGGCAGTCACCAGATGGGCTCCTAATAAAAAGAAAGAAAGAAGTGCATTTTCTGTTTGTCTGTGGGATCTGTCATCTCCTTCAGTCATCACTAGCTATCATTGCATTTGAAGCTGATCTCAATTAGACTTCAATGAGATGCCCAGAGATTGCAGTAGTACCCCAAACCCTTCAGGGTCAGGGCTAGGAAACTCCTTTGAGAGCTTCTGTATCTCTCAAGCTGCTAGTGCCTCTAGTTCTGCCTCAGACTCCATCTTTTATATTTGTCACCATGTGTATGTGGCCAAAGCTTCCACAGCACCAAGAGTACTGTATTCAACCCTTCTAGAGCACACTTTGTGTTTTCTGGATCTCTACACAGATGGTTCCATGTCTAAAGAGGATGGCAGTTTCCACACTCTATCCCTCTGTTTGAACTCAGTGGGGTTTCAATACTCTGCTCAGTATGGAAGATAATGCATTGTACCCAGTTTGGAGACCAGGTCGTGTTCTATAGTGACTCACAAGGTGCCCTGAGTCTCTTAGGACATTTGAATCTCTGCCAACGACCCTTGTTCATGGTATCTGTGACCACAGGCAGATGTTGAAATTATCTGCTGGGTTCCTGGCCATGTAGGGATTGTAGAGAATGAAGGTGCCAAAGAGTCTGCAAAGACTGGGTGACCAGACCAGCTTTATTTTCTTCCTCACACTGACTACATTCAGGATGGTTTCATGCATACAGACCTGTAGACTTGTTAACATTTTATTTCTCTCTGGTGTTGTTAGCATGCTCTGCTGCCAGCGGAAGGCTGACCTGCCCCAATGCTGGAGCATGAGTCCTTTCTTGCTTTAATGTTTTTTTTTCTTTTTGTATATTGTTTTGTTTTAATGTAGATTAATTATATGCCTTAATTAATGACAACAACTTATGCCTTGGTGGTAGTCACTAGATCTGATTGGGTCTTTCAATCTTTGCTTTCATTTTAATGTGGAAAGGTCATCCCAGCTGAAGCTTTCATTCATTTTATCTTTACTTCTAGTTATTGATTTTTTAAAAGATAGATTTGTAGTGAACTCTTTGCATTAAGCTATTTTCTTTATATGTACTCCATTATTTTATAAAAACTGACATATTTTTATTTCTAAATTAGTTTATTGAGTGATATTGACTTTTTGAAAAGAACATATTATGGCATCATTAGATTTAGAAAAGGAAACTAAATGTTTATTTTGCCCTAAATTTTTTTTGAGTGGAATCAATGTCTGAAAAACAAACAAAACAACTCTCCCTGGTAAGCTTATTTCTGGGTGCAGTTTCAAACAAATAAGATGATGAATTTGAATTCCAAATTATGTACTATTTTGTAAATAAAAAGTATCCACTTTTTTTTCTTTTTACAAAATCTTAGTAATTTAAACCTTAATGTTTTGTAGGCTATTTGAGTTTGTATATTAGGTGAAATTTTTCATTTCCTTTCACCTTATAGTTCATTTGGTAATTTCTATAGTCATTTGCATAATTTCTTATTTTTCTCAGGGAATTCTATACGGAAGAAGTTGAAGTTGAAGACTGGATTGTTGATGCCATTTGTTTTGAAGTTGAACACTCTGTTGTTTTGTTCACAGCGCATAATGCCTTCCTTTCTTATACAATATCTGTGGATGAAGCTCAATTTAGTATAGGAAACAAAACTTCCAATTTGTGCTCTTTCAATAAAAATATTTGCATCCAAAGAAAACAGTGTATTGAAACTTCTTTGCTGTATTCTGGCAAAGTTATCGGCTCATCTTGGACACAATGTATTGGTTTTAGTGGAACAGTATTTGGAATCATACATATATGGGCTCCTTGGACAAAAGAAAGTAAAATGGGTCAGAATGCAACAATTGCTTCCTTAAGTGGACCAAAAGTAAGTTTTTTTACCAGTCTTTCCAAATGGTTTGAGGTTGTATAAGACTAAAAAAATTAGAGATATGTTTTGCTTTTGTAATTATACTTATGATTTTAAAAATTCACATAGTAGCTAATTATACTTATCTTAGGCTATAATTATGTCAATTAAATGATCTCTCAAATAATGATGTATCATGTTTTGTTAGAAATGAAATATTTTTAAATATGAAAAACATTCAATGTTTAGTGTGATTGCTACTTCAGCTGAGGTAAGATTACTCTGAAGTTAAAAATATTTTTTAAATGTTTTCTGGGAAATAATTTTGGTTCAAGTATTATTAAAAAATGAGTTGAATACTTAACTAAATCATAGCTAATAGGGTGCAAGGATTCAAGCAGTGAAATTTTAATACAAATTTATTAATTTTATTGTCAAAGTATGATATAGCTCTATGTTGTCCCTAGCAAATTTGGTGTATTTTTGTGTTTTACTTGCTGTTGTTGCTGCTCCCCAAGCTGTTTTCAGAGAGTGTATATTGTATTCTTGGTATGTGTGATTGTGTGCAGTGCAGTTTTCCATTGTTTAATTGTGTTGGGGGCAGTGTTGCAGTCTAAACAGGCACATGCAAAGGTGCACCTCCCCATACATAATGCTCTTCTTACTTCAATCTGCACAGTAGAACTGGGTGGAATACAAAGTCAGACCTGTGAGTCTTTTAATTTATATTTTTTGTAAATGGTGCAGTTTTGCCAATTTGCTTCCTTATAGTTTGTGTATGTGGATTCTAATGATGCTGAGTGGGAGGGGGGGGGTTATGATCATCCTATCATCCTAATATTCCCCCCTCCCACTCAGTAGCATTTAAAACCACATACATAAATAATAAAAAAGCAAATTGGCAAAACTGAAACATTTACAAAGAATTTAAACATCCAAGACTTTTTCATAAGCAGTTATCAAACATTGGACAAAGCACTGCATCACATCAACACAATCACCCAGACAAGCAAATAATGTATTCTCCAAGGCCACAGAAGATCTTACAACTCCAGTTTCAGTCAAGAAATAACAGACTTTATAAACCAAAGAAACATTTGAAAACAAAACAGAGCACCCACACAACAATCATTACAATGCATTCAACAACTCAACACTCACATCACTAACTTAATTGCAAAACAATCTGAAAACTGGAACCAATATCTAAGTACAATAAATTACAAGACAAACTCTGCAACTCTGGGAATCTTAAATAAAATTTACACATCACATACAACCCTGGTTCACACACATGAGTCACTAGTAACCTGAAACAACCAAATTGCAACACCTAAGCAGCATACTCATGAAACACTGCTCCAGCATTAGCTTCCTTCGTACACAGAAAACAATTACAGAAAACAAAATGAACACAGCCAGCCTGATTCATCACAGATACTGTACTCCAAGCCATCAAATCCCTCAAAACCTTCAAAGGCCTGGACAATATCTACAAATTCATCTCAAACACCTTGGCAACTCTTCAATCTCTGCCATCATGCAAATATATATTCAATCACTCATGGCTAAACAACATAACCCCCTCTATCTGGAAACCCCCCCACTTCATAATGATACCCAAGCCAGGCCCCCAATATAACACAACTCATACTGCACTATTTCACACACTGTGCACACTATCCAAAATACTTGAAAAACAAAAGAATAAGTCAGAATATCCCTCTGCCTCAAACACAACACAGTTCTGAAAGGACTACTTAACCATGATCATCCTCACCAACCTTACACAACATATATTTGATTGCTTCAACAAGTACCCACCCCCCTCACCCACAATCCTTGCTGCTATACACATCAGCAAAGCCTTCAGATACAGTACTAGAACACACTGCTGCAACAAAAAAATCATTAATACTACCCTCACCAACAATGGCTAGCAAAATACATCTTCGGCAGACAAAGCCAGGTGACAGGCAAAACACACACATCATGCACCCAACCACTTCACAATGGCATCTCCCAAGGAACCATACTCTCACCCCTACTTTTTAACACATGACATCCCATAACCACAATCCCCAATCCGCAAAACCAACACCTACATGGATGACATCTCAATCACTGTACAAAACTCATCAGTTTGCACAGCAAGCAGAGAACTCCAACAATATATAAACAGTGGTTCACAAAAAACTGCATGGCAGCCTCAGCTCCCAAATTAACCATACTCTCATTCTCACCAGACTACCACAAATCAAACAAATACCCCCAAATCGTACTAAATTGATAACTTCTTCCTTTCCCTAAACAAAATTCCCACACTCCTGCAAATCATGCTAGACATCCACATGATATTTAAAACTCCTGTCATCAACATCACAAAACCAATGCAGCCACATCACACTACAAGCAATTCATCCGCAGCACTATCATGACACCCAACCCTCATCAAATCCCACATAAACAAGCTACAAGCCTCTCCAAATACTCCCACTCAATGTTCACTTGGACATAAATAGAAATCAATGCCTCAGCAACAGAGCACTGAACCCATCCCACCCCAACTTGCACAACAATGAAATTAAAACCCCACCATCTAAACATAAAAAGAAGAAGCCCCAGCACACTACTCCCAACAAATTTTCCACAACTTACCCTTACCACCACAAAACCATAACTTAACTTAATAAAACACATCCACACCACCCTCACCCAAATACACCTTAATAATCTACCAGCAAACAGTATCCTAGTGGCCATTAACTTCACAGAAGAAAGGTGGGGGGAGGGGAAGTAAAAGTAATGTAGTCTGTGGGTATAATAGCTGTACAGCCTGTGATTGTTTTTAGGGCGCTTTTTTATGTGGTCTGGAAAATGTTGAAGAATCATTGAGAGAGGTTAGCGACCCAAGCAGGGCTTGCATAGTCAATTATTGAACTTATGAATTAATTGTGGTTGTGGTTTCTGTGTTTTGTCTGAATGTTGTGTGTGTGCGAGTGATTTGAAGGCATTAATTCTTGGAGTATAGTGCCATCCAAAATTAGAGGACAAAGTACAAAAATCTATATTTTCTTAAAAATACAGATTTTATTTCCATGAAATTTGCACATTGTTCTTTGAAATTTGCCTCTGATGGTGCTAATGTTTGTTCTGTGGTTGTGTTTTGACAAAATGTTGCCAGTGTAATATTTTCTGTTCTAGTATTTTGTTTATTTATAATTCAAGCTTTTTGGTGAACCGTCTTGTGTGATGGCTGTTGGAGAATTGGCTAACAATGCTTTAAATTTCTAGTATGAAATTGGGGGATGCTTATTCTGTTGGCTCTGGGAATGTGCTTTTGTATGATTGTATTAAAAGTATGTAAAGTGCTGTTTATGCTTGTAATGGTTGTACTCTTAAATGTTCTGAAGTGCTGTTGTGTCAATTGTAAATGCTTCCCAGTTGGCTCTTTTGTAATTTGTGTAGGTGTGTTTTGTCCAGCTGATATAATTCTTGTGTTTATTATGATAATTATTCGTAAGTAGTCAGATCTGAAGGATATAACCACTTTCAAAGATGTTGTGGGAGCAGAAAGTGATGTGTAGGGATGAAGGGTTGTTGCAGGCTTAATGGGAGAGGAGTATGAATGTTATGGTTGTTTAGTATAGTGAGGTTGCTCTGCCTGTGATTGGATGTTATGCACTCTCAGGGTTCTTGACAGAGTAGGTTAGTGCTTTGGTATTGAAGTCACAACACAGGATGAGGTTGAGTTGGGTAGTGGAGCTGTAGGAAAAATTAGATGGAACAGTGGGTAAGGTTTGTAGACAAATGTAATAATTTATTGTGTTGAATTTGTTGCATGTGGACATTGATTGTAGTTCTATACTAGTGTCTTGTAAGGGAAAGAGCGAACTAGTGTGTGCAATGGTGTCTTTGAAGTTTATGGATTTGTTTACCAGGTGATGAGTTTATGCCAATGCCATCGTGCCATTCCTGCCTGATGTTGGTGAAATTTGGAAAATAAGGCATCTTTTGCATTGTGCAGAGTTTTTTTTTGTAGGAAAGCAATTTTTATGTGTCGTTTCAAGAAGTTTGCAAGCTCATGTTTTTTTTAGGATTAATACCTTTCCTGTTGAGTTGTATGCTAAGGTTATGTGTAGTGTGTATGTTAGGTGTTGCTGCATGGGTTTGGGTTGGGTAGAAGAGGATGGAGGGGGGGGGGTTATTGGGGGGTAGATGGTTTTACTGATGATGGTATTGGAGGTTGGTCTGAATGAGGGGGATTAGAGTTCAATGTCAAATTGGGGACATGAGGAGGTAGTGAGGGATGTGGTACTTTCTGGGCAATTGAAGCCACTCCCAGGTTCTTATGCCACATATGGATGGCAGAGGGTTCTTGTGAGCATTAGGCTTCTTCTTTTGTAGGGTTGTCCCACAATGCAGACACCACCATGCCATGACCTATACACTTCAAAGCACTTGAGTTTTCTCTGTTTTTCAGGGTCCTGTGTTTTCTATCAGTTATAATGATTGCAAAGGGCTACTCGCAGCTACATCTGATGATCGAAGTGTCCGAGTTTGGAAAGTTTGTTTTACACAAGATAATTCCGGTGATTTTCAAAATGCCTGGCTGAATTGCTATATCCAAGAAATTTATTGTTCCTATGGCCATACTGCTCGTGTATGGAGATCACTAATTTTGGATGATGAAACTGTATTTACATGTTCAGAAGATTCCACCATCTGCCATTGGTGTCCCAAAGGTTCTTTACAGGCATCATGGATAGCTCATCCATCATCTAATATTTGGTGTTTAGTCCAACATAAAGATAAAATTATCTCAGGTGGAAGTGACGGTGCTGTAAAACAGTGGAAAATATCTTGGGAGAACCATCAAAACCCTGAAAATTTATTGGCTCTTAACCTTCCTGAGAAAGTAAAAAGTACAACTGAGGGGGAAAAACCATTTAGGAAACGAAGTAATTTTGCACGTTCCCTTTGTTTAATTGACCCAGAGAGACTAGTGACAATTTTAGACAGTGGTGCTGTTTGGCTGATTCAAAAGAGGAACTGTCATTGGCAGTGGAGATTGGTATTTGAACACACTATTCTTAAAGGGTATAATGTTTCTTCACTTAGTTGTGACTCCTCACTACTTGCCTTGGGAACCTTGACTGGACATATGTTGGTTCTGGAAACAGGTAAGGGGGTATATTTATCATAAATTGATCTAAAACATTGAATGGGCTGGAGTGTTTTTTTTTTGTTGTTTTTTTTCCTTTTTTTTAATTTCTTGCAGAAAAATGGAAATGTATTTGCAAGCATTCAGTTTCCTCTTCCAAAATTGATTCCATTTTGTTCATTGACCAGAACCAGTTAATTACATGCTCTGATTTGGGAAGGATTCGGCTATGGATGATACAGCATCAAGGTACGGGACTTGTTTTTTCTTAAGATCATTATCATTCCTATTTTCAAAATCTTGCCAGAGCTACTAAATTAGACTCATTGAATACTTATTTTTTCTCTACCTTTGTTCTTAAAAATCCCTTCTATTTTTCTTTTCTTCTTTGCAAACTTTTTAGTACACTTAATCCATTTTATTTTTCCTTTGTTTTCCTTTTATTCCTTTCCTCCTGAAGTCTATTATTTCTAGTAATTTCTAGTTTCCTCTGTATTTTGAACTGCCAAGCTCATTTCAAATGGACAAATTAATTGTTATGGGGAGACATGGTAAATGAGCTGGGGCTCGGTAGGCTGGGGGGGGGCCTCACAGGATGAGCCTCGTGTAAGAGACATATTTCAAACATGAAAATGCTCTACTTAATGCTTAAGAAATTTAAAATATCTCATGAAAAGATGATCCAAGATATGAGGACCCAAACTACAGTTGGCTTAAAATGGCTAGCGCCTCATTGCCCAATGCTCGCCTAAGGTTTCGAGGCGGAGGCCTATATCTTTGTATGACATGCTTCAGCTTTGGTTCCCCTGATGATGAAAGAACTCATGGTCAAGCAAGGATATGTTTTAGGTATGAATATGAGGGCAAAACTGTACTTTTCTTTTTTCTGCCCTTTTCCCACCCTATTGCATTGATATATACTACTTTCTACTGTGCCCTGTGGTTATAATGTTGATGGGACTATATCTTGTGTCACCGACATGCATATTGAATTATGACATTGGTAATCTTCCAGCCCCTCTCACTTCTTTCCTATTTGCAGTGTGTTTACATTTGATCCTGTTTGAAGGATACCCCAGGTTCTGACTCATGTTTTCCCTTTCCTCTCTACCCCTCACCTCTACTCACTGATATTGCTACACTTGCATTCTCCTCTGTCTCCCGCCTTCCTTTACACTTTTCCTTAACGATGTTTTGGGTGCATTCGATCAATCAGCAGTCATCCACATCGACCCTAAAATTGAGCCTTTGTCACATCTGGCAAGAATATTTTTAAGTCGTATCTTTGAGTCCCTGTAGTCAGTTGTTTTTCTGCTTTTACTTTTTTTAACTAGATTGCAATGTAGGATGCGTATTGAACTGTTACAGTATACAGTACCATCCAAAACTAAAGAACAAAATACTCAAATCTATATTTTCTTGAAAAATGGAAATTGCACAGAATATTTTTACAAAAATTGCCTCTGTTTCATTTCATTGAACAGTGGCTAAAAGAAGGTTTTGAGGATAGTAATGTATATTTGAAGTGAGGATGCATCCAAAACTAGAGAATGATAAGTATCATAAATGTAGTCATAATCAGAAAATAAGATAATTAACCTCACTACCCTATAGTATACAGCATTGTTGTTCTAACATCAAAGTGCCAGGTTCAATCCCAAGTGAGAGTGGACATGAATGTTCGTGCACAAAGGGGGCAAGCATCTAGCAATGGATCATTGAACCCCAAATTTACAGCACACTGCTCTACCACCCATCCAGGCTGACTAGTTTGCTTGCACTGAATTTTTTGTAGTCTCCTTCATTATGATTGATGGTCAAGTTCAAGTTAGTTGCATCCCCTTCAGGTCTCTTCAGCTATGTATCTTCTACACATTTAAACTTCCACTAATCCTAACTTTCTTTTCAAACCCTATTAATAATATGGTTGATTTAGTTAGAGGTTGTACTACCGAATCTGATCTCTTTTGAGGCCTTCAACATGGGATCCAAACCATAGTTATTTACAGTATATGGCAGCCTCTTTAAAGTCAATCCGATGTGTTCTATCCACTTACCATATCCAATGTGACTTAACTTTGCTGTAATTGGTTGCAGTGTTTCCACTTGGCTAGTTCATAGCCCCTTATTAAAAACACACTGACTGAAATGCCCACATTATTTTTTGTTTTTTAGCTTCAATTAAAAATAGTAATTATTTTGATAAGAATTGTCTCATTTCTTTATTTTCTATCCAGTTGAATTGGCAAATGTTACTCTGGATTGCACCTCAGAGCACAAACTGCCACCTTGTCGTCATCCTTGGATAACTGCAGCTTCACTATTGCAAGATGGGAGTGAAAATGTTAACTTAGCAGTTGGTGACCCTTGTGGAAATCTTTATCTCTACTCAGCCAAAGTAAGTATGAATAATCCTTCTCACTTACTTAATTTGTCCCTGGCTAAGTAAGATCCAGCTCCCAGGCCAGCTTGGGTGGGCTTCTCCCAGAGCTTTACTTTGCCATGTGTATGTTTTTATTTAAGGTCCCTTGATCTATGAATGTTGGAAATATAGGATGTTGTTCATGGTGTCAGCTAGTGCAGATGTATCTGTTGGTCAGGACAGTGAGGTGTTTTTATGTTTTGAGTTTTTAGATGAGTACTACATCAGACTTGTCAAAGTAACCTGTGTGCAATGTGGGAGGGATCAGTTTATATCACCAAATCACTAGAGAATGGCTTGTGTCAATGATATAGAAGGGAGGATGTCAGTTTAGCCTGGTAGAAACACCACTTCTGATTACAGGTATAGGTGTAGTTAATCACTGATAGAGTTCTTATTTGTAGCAATTTCACAATGGCTGCTATCTGCCATTCTTATCTGTAGTTTAGATTAGATGTTAATCTGTAGGTCCCCATTGAGAACTAAAAAGTCTAAAAAAGAATGCAGATTGGTAGTAAAACCCTTGCCATAAAACAATCTTCTGACTGTTGATCAATATTCATTATATATATATATATATATATATATATATATATATATATATATATATATATATATATATATATATATATATATATATATATATATATATCGGGTGCCCCCTCTCCCCCAAAAGAATTAATATCTCAGTAACCTCCTTCCTATTCAGGCCAGTTTTCATATGCAAGATACTTTCAATCTTACTTTTCAAATGCCAAAAGTGGAATTTAGATACCTTTGGGTCATTCCATGTCAAGTGGTCCAATGCTCCCCACCTCACCATCTCAGATTTTGAGGAAATTTGGTCAACAA